>CM068954.1:22331239-22374003 GCA_035128595.1 Eptatretus atami
ACCTTTTGTGTGAAGCCTGGGCAGAAATCCCACAAGAAAAAAATTCAGAACTCGTTAGTTCTATGTCTGAAAGAGTAAAAGCATTGAAATCTGCAAATGGCAAATCTACAAAATACTAGTGTATGTATTACCAGAGTTGGTGTCAAAGCCACCCAATGCTCGCCTGTTTATACACTTTACTACATTTAACGTTTTTAAAGACTCGTCTAATAATTAATATTTTTTATAAAGCATTTGCAGTGAAGTCTGATCCAAATAATTTTAAAGCAATATATGTATTTGTATATTGTAATCAGAACAAGAGCGCAAGTGAGCACAATATACGCGCCCGAACAAGAAGGTATATACAGAATGTGCTACTACATGGAAAACAGCATCCTGGTTGCCATGGCAACCACTTTAGATGACGAACGTATGTTGCGACACACCGTCTCCCAGTCTGTACCTATGTACCAAATATGAAACGTGAAAGTTGAAAACTTTGGGAGTTAGAGTGCGGACAGGAACGGATGGACGGACGACGGACGACAGACAGACGACGGACGACGGACGACCGTATCCAATAATACACCCCGATATATATATATATATATATATATATATATATATATATATATATATATATATATATATAAATCGGGCGTATAAAAAATAGTGTGGTAGATAAAAACATTAGAAAGGAAAAAATAACTTGTACCAAAAACTTTAACATTTCACGCTGACGCTCACCGCGGGGATATCGCTATAGTCTTCGAACAGGCGAGCTAAAAATGGATCAAATATACTTCAAATGTTAAATAAATAAATTCTATAAAAATCATGGTGCCTATATACTTCTGTCATGTCTCTGTAGGGTGATAATGATGACGTCATCGGTGAAGTGGTTTTCCAGCCACAATCGGTTGAATCGAAATCCTTATCCGAAAAATCTGAAACTTCATATGTTTGATCTACGACCCGACTTGAGTGAATAATTAAATTTACGAGCAGAGGACCTGCCCGATGGGCGATCTTGATCCAAGCATGCAACACGTTCTTCTGACACATACCTTTATTTGGGCGATGTATAGGCAACTGACAGCTCTGTGTATGCAAAAAAAAGAAAAACCCTGGTTACGTGCATGAAGCAAAAACATACCTGCTGCTGATAATTCAAAGCATCTCACTGCACTGGAAAACGTGGGGACAGAAATACTGCACTGTAAATGGTGGAGACTTGTAATACCCTCTCCCACCAGGAGGCGGTGCTACACGAGACACATTTCCATCGAGAATTTGCTTCCCTCCCCCTCACTCCCCCAAGACTACCGGCAAAGATAAAAACACTCCGATACATTAATTGTGGTCATGCTGATCCTCTGTAACAAGTCTGGATGTAATTAGCCCAGAACTGTAGGAGGAGCAGCGCGACAAACACACAAACACCGGTCCGTGAATTATAGTAAGGATGACATCGGTCACGTGGTCTGGTGGCCACATTGGATTGAATATAAAAAGGTAAAAAAATCTTCTCCTCCAGAACCACTTAACAGACTTATGCAAAACTTCATACATAAGATCGACTAGCCATGGGAAATATAGTACTGGATAATCCATGGGAGGGGATTCTCCATAAATGATCTTACCTTTCATCGAAACACACCATAAGTCATGTCCACCTTTAATGTCCACCAATTAATGCTAGCAGAGAGGTCCCAAGATTAACATCCATCCAAGAAATGGCACACTTAATGATGTCCCATACTCGCTGCGAAGCACAAATCTGACAGTTTATAGTTGGGAGGAGAATTGAACCAAAACTCGACAGCGAGAAGGTAAATGTGTGACCTATACACTACCCTGTTGGACAATAAGAGAATGAAGGTCAGCAGTAAGGTTAAATTGATAAGTGTTAACTAGGAGAGGGTGACTGTAAAAAGAGTGCATCCTGTCGGGGCAGGAGTCTGAAAGAGCAAAAAAGGAGCAAAATCAAAAAATGAGGCAGTGGAAAACTGAGAGGCCACCAAACTGATTGCAATGCAATGAGGCCTTGTGCATAAACCTTCTGGTTACAGATATCAAAGCTTTGAACTCCACAGCATCCAGGAAAGACAAGTGTGACGTAACAAAGTCTCACCCTGTCGCTCCAGCTCGATCATCAAACTATCCCACAATGTGAAAAGATGTCGCGATGTCAATCCATAAAATGTTGTATTGCATGGTGTTGTATTGTAGTGTAATTCATATCTTGTCATTACTTCCTCCCTTGTTTGCTTGTTTTTTGGATATTTCATCCCTACATGTTTTTTCATTAAAAAAAAATAATTCTGACTTGTTTAAAACTATTGTTCCCGATCTGGATGCCAATGATGACATCATCCAGTAAATTATTTTGAGGGGAGATTACATGGGGAACCCCCGACCCCAACCCCCTCAACAAAATATCTCATGCAAGTCCCTTCTCTGTGTTTAATAATTCCCTTAATATCCTGTTTAATAATAATAGTTCCCTTAATATCCTGTTTAATATTCCCAGCCCTTCTGCCTCCCCTCAGACATTCTGCAACCCTATTGTCCTTCACTTTTGGAGTCATCCATTTGTTTTGTATGCCAACATGGCAGAATGTTTATTTACCCTCTCTCCTTTCGCTGCTTCTTCTCTTCAATTTATTCCATCCCTGGCCATACTCCTATGTCCTCCCAAATCTTCACTCCCTTCTCTCCAAAACTCTGTGCATCTCCCTTTCTTTCTCCTACCATCCTGCATTCTCATATTTTCTTTAATTTACTCCCTACCTATACATACCTGAACACACGATAAAGGGATACTTCCAATCTCTTCCCTCCTCACCCTTCCCTCTCCTGTGTACACATAATAAATAGATGCCTTATGAAAAAAAGTGTGACATTGATCAGCATCTATTTAATACTAGTGCCGGGCCGCGTAGGTGCGTGCACCGTGAGGTGCGAGCGGGCACCATTTACGTGGGGGCCCGATAGTGATGTGGGCCCGTAGGTGCGTCCCGTATGTGCAGCTTCGTTCCTTCGCTCTCGTAAACGACGACTGGATTGGGGCATTGTTTAAATTAGATCGGACCAACCGTATCATAAATGGCCATAACTTGGGAAACACCTGGAAAAACATACTGGTTCCCAGCGTCAATTGTGACGTCATATCAAAGAAGAAGAAGAAATTGTGATCCCCCCTCTCTCTCGTCCCCCCTTCTCGCCCCCTCTCTCTCCCCCTCTCTTCCCCCTCCTCCCCCAGCCTCTCCTCCCCCCCTCCTCTCTCGCCCCTCTCTCTCTCGCCCCCTCCTCTCTCCCGCTCTCTTGAATTGTGATGCCCCCTCTCTCTCTCACCCCCCTCCTCTCGCCCCCCTCTCTTGCCCCCGTCTCTTCCCCTCTCTCCCCTCTCTCTGTAAATGTATTCACAAATGTCTACCAAGCACAACAATTAATTCAAACCTTGGAAAAACAGCTTTCAAACCCTTGGGAAACAGCTCTTTCCCTTGGGAAAATTCAAACCTTGGGATTAATTAACAATTTGAACAATTAATTCAAACCTTGGGAAAAAAACAGCTTTCAAATCTTGGAAACACTTGGGAAACAGCTGAAACGGATGAAGAACGATATCAAACCTTGAAAAAGGCACATACTCAGGTCCCCAGCGTCGATTGTGACGTCATACAATCGAAAGAAGAAGAAGAAGAAAAATTGTGACGTCAATCGTGCAAATTAAAAATAAAAATAAATAAAAAAAAAACATTAATTGTGACGTCATTCGTGATGTCATAGCACCGTGTCCTGTCACTGGTTGACAGATAAATGGCCGTAACGGAAACCGCTTGTCCGATTAATATCAAACCTTGAAAAGGCACATACTCAGGTCCCAGCGCGATTGTGACGTCATACCAAACGAAGAAGAAGAAGAATTGTGACGTCAATCGTGCAAAAAAAACCAAAATAAAATAAATAAACATTAATTGTGACGTAATTCGTGAAGTCATAGGCACGTGTCTTGTCATTGGTTGACAGATAAATGGCCGTAACTTGGGAACCGCTCGTCCGATTGATATCAAACCTTGAAAAGGCACGTCCTCGGGTCACCGGCAATATTCCTGGCAAGTTTCAATCAGCTCGGACCGGCGGTCGTCGAGAAACGGCGGTCGCAGACAGACAGACAGACACACACACAGAGATTGATTATAATAGATGGAGGAGGTACTGCACAATTTGCTTGAACAATGGTATGCATACGGTATATGGAAAGGTGAATTTAGAATGGACTTTCTCAATGACTGTACAGTATGACCCCCCCCCCCCAGTTATCAATGAGAGCATCGGTCGACCGTTCTGGACCCTTTTCACATTTTAAATTACACATTTTGTCATATCTTACAAGGCCTTGCAATCCACAACAGAGACTTTACGGCAGACATTGAAATGCAATTGAATAAACAATGTAAAGTCACTTTATAGGGCGTTGGGCCACCACATACGGCCAGTACAGCCTGTATGCACCGTGGCATAGTCCCCCAGCGGCTGGAATTCTGCAGGAGGGATGCGGCACCATTCTTCCACGAGAAAGTCAATAAACTCACACCTGTTTGATGGAGGTGGAAAACGCTGTCTCCGGCGTCATTCCAGAATATCTCATAAATACTTGACTGAGTTCAGATCTAGTGACCGACAAGGCCATGACATATGGATAACATCAGTGTCATGCTCATCAAAGCATTGGGAGACCACACATGCACCCACAAGGCAACCACAAGAAATGCTGCAACATTGGGTGAAGCTGATCACTCTGTACCATTAAGTAGTGTTTGGCATTGACCTTGCCTTCTATTGGAATGACTGCACTCAAACCATGCCAGGAAAATCTGCCCCACAACATTACAGAACCACTAGAACCCTTCACTGTTGGAACCAAGCACTCAGGGTTATAGAGTTCTTTAGGTTGGCGCCACACATGCACTTGTCCGTTTGTCTAAAACTTGGTGAAGCACGATTCATCTGACCATATCACATTTCTCCACTACTCGGTAATCCATTGCCTGTGCTCTTTGCACCACTAGACTCACAAACATGCATTGCCAGGAGTGATGAGTGGTTTGTGCAATGCAACCCGACTATGGTATCCTGCTCTGTAGAATTCGCGGTGGATCGTTTTTGATGAAACTGGCTGCTTTTTCCCAAGGTTGAAATTTACAGTCAATTGACCTGCAGATGATCAACTGCTTTGCCTTGCACTTCAAATTAATGCACAGATATCACTATCCCGGAACATGTGCTTCCACCTACCGTTGCCCTTTGCTGATGATGTCTCTCCCTTGGAGTCCCATGCTGACATCACCTTAGACACCGTTGCTCATGAAGCATCAGTAAGTTGAGCTGTCTTTGTCACTGAAGCTCCTGCCAGATGCGCTCCAACTATTACCCCTCTTACAAAGTCAATGAGGTCGCCTCTTGCAGTTATGCTAGCCATAATTATTGGCAACCAGGCCTGTGCAGCATTTTTATACATGACCCTGAACATGCTGGGATGTTAATTGCTTCATTAAGACATGGGCCACATCTGTGTGGAAGCCATTGCTTTCAACATACTTTGTGTCTCTCATTTACCCAGCTGTTTCCATTTTTTTTGTCCACGACCTGTACATAACTAAAAGAGCCGAATGTTAACTTATTTTGCCGAAGATAATTTAGCCAGAAATGTCAGTGAAGTGAACTGTAAATTGAATGCGTGAGCATGTCTCCAACAATGTTTAGTGTGTATCAAATGGTAGTTACAGTAGTTACAGTAGTTACAGTATGAGTATTAAATTGAGTGCAACTGAATAAGCATCTCCTGCCAGGTACATTGATTTGATTTACTGTACTCGACAGAGCGTTGGTACTGCCAGATAAGTTTCTTCGCAAGGGTTATACAGTTATACTCGGTGGTTTGCTATTGCCTTCCTAGCATTGTTTGTGCACTATCCTTTCAAATGCTGAGTATCAAGCAAGGAAGCAGCACGTACCATTTTAAAAGTCTTTGATATGACTCGTACGGGATTTGAACAACCAATCTCAAAGACTCAGAAGAGAAGAATTACGTGGCAGCTATAAACACCTGAAATGTGGTGTGTTGAGTTATCAAGTTTCTTGTAGATCACTCGTCAAATGTCTGAAGCACTCAAGCAAGCACTCCATTGAAAAGCGTTGATAAGGAATGGCTGGCTTGGCAAGCATTAGCTAGCTGCTTGGTAACTGAATACAACCCTGGTGCTTGGTTGTCTGTCTGTATGCCCAGGTAGAAATACAATTAAGGAAACACTTACTACACGGTATATATATATATTTATTTTCAAATGCATAGCGGGGATTACCTTGGCTGAATACAGGGTGTTCCAAAAAGACCTGGACAACTTTGGTTTCTAATATATTTAGTACCACAAATAATACAAAGATATCCTTTTGTATATATGATGCAGAAACTCATAAAGCTTTGTGCACACCATCAATACACTTCAATGTGAGCTCCTTTGGTCATGCACAGGACATCAAGATGGTACACAAGTTCTTGCCATGTTCGGCTCAGCATGTTTGCGTCCACCAGTGCGCATGCAGCTGTGATACGAGAACCAAGATCCTGAAGGTTTGCCACCTTGGTGTTGTAGACAACATCTTTGACAAACCCCTACAGGAAAACAATCAAGGGGGGTATGTCTGGTGATTGTGGGGGCCAGGTGGTTGGAAAACCAGCGACATATAACTTTTTCATTCAGGACGGCTTGAACGACTAAGGCCCAATAAGGGGGAGTACTGTCCTGTTGAAAAATGATATCGGGTTGCAGGTCTTCAATCTGTGGGAAGGCGAATCCTTCCAACATGTTCATGTAAATTTTTGAGGTTAATTTATCCTCTGCAAAGATAAACGGACCCACCAAGCAGTCATGGAGAAGGCCACACCACACATTGACCTTTGGACTGTCACATATGTGTTCAATGACCACGTGGGGGTTTTCAGAGCCGCAGATCCTCACATTGTGTCGGTTGACTTTCCCAGATATATGAAAGCAAACTTTGTCTGTGAACATGACGTTTTTCAGGAAATCTTTGTCATCCTCCATGCAACTGTGCATTTCCAAGGCAAACACCTTACATTTGGGTCCGTCGTTTGGTTTGAGTTCCGGCAGAATCTGCACCTTATAGAAGGCATAATGCTTCAGTCTTTTATGCAAAATCCTGTGTACAGTGGTGGTTGGTTGTCCCAGTTCTCTGAATGCACATCGGATTGATTTTCTGGGACTTTTTTGAAATGATTTGCACAGTCGTTCAACATTTGCTGCACTTGTGCTTGGTCGACCGGTACTTTTCTGTTTCTGACAACTTCCAGTCTCCTTAAACCTCTTGTGCTACTCTCTGATACCAGTGCACAATGGCAGATCCCTTCCACACCTTGTACGGGAATTATGCTGAACTTGCGTGTCAGATCTCGTCTCGATGAACCATTTGATGCACTGAGCTTTCTCCAGTGGAGTCGCCATTTAATTTCACAATAAACCACCAGACCTGAAAATTTAGAAAAACCTTATCAGTTTCTGTATCATATAAAACAAAGGGAATCATCATATCATTTTTATGGAATGAAATATATTAACAACCAAAGTTGGCCAGGTCTTTTTGGAACACCCTGTAGTACACAGAATGAACGGGTGAGTTCGCAACTTCTGCGATGTCAACTTTTCGCATGGATTTTAAATTTGTTTTGATACGAGAATAAAATCGATACATCACATTATCTGTTCAATCCACCATTGCTTAACACTTGATTTCTTCGGAAAACGATAATTGCTGCAGGTATGACTCTCCGATTGGTGACTATAATCTGGAACGAAACACTGTACCATCTTCACAAACCTAGCACGGCCATATTCTGTGAGAGAGTAAAATGAGGCAATTTCTTTCCAGTTCCATCCCAACATATGGAGTACTATCGTACTCCATGATATGTTCCCCAAATGCCCTCGTATGTTGTTACTGACCTTTTAATTCCATCTTTTGTGGACCTCAAATGTGTATACTTTTCCTCCCACAAGGCAGAATTCCGTATGCACATACTCGCTATTCCAAAGAAACTGGTACCCGACACAACTGAGGCAGCATTGCAGGCTCAAAATAGCAGTTGAGTTTTGTCAAAGTGATTAAATAAAAGTCAATGAGACTTTCATTGGCTTTGTCTTCTCCAATCATTTATTTCTCAATGAATGTGACAAGCTTACATTTTGCCCTCACAGAAATACCTTTTTAAGGACTTGGTTTTTGATATACGTATATCATATTGTTTTGTTGAAGGTGGTGATGTGTGGACTTGTGCTGTGCAAAAACCTGTAAAACATTGCAGAATGCAATGTCGATGTATTATTCATTATTTTCGTTGAACTATTTCTCAATAGAGACCAAACGTTGCCTTAATGGAGGAATGATTGTCACTGCAACAAAGCAAAACTTGAAAGTAGCCGTTCCAAACCGCTGATGGACAAGAAATTTGCTACAATTGCTCAGCATAGTCTGTAATGACCCTGCTGCATGTGGAGACAGCAAGGTTGACAAAACAAGTACGAAGGACGTATGTTGAGGATGGGTACGCCACACGCAAAATAAATTCCGATTCTGATTCTGATGTACGATACTCTGTTACAGAGCTTTGTGGCTGTCGAAGCAGTTTCTTGGCATACTTTTGTCATTTGTCATTATACTGGGTGATTTGTCATTGCCTTCCCAATTGCTTCCCAACAGTATTCAGGGCAGGAATTTGGAATTTGTTCAGGGTGCCAGTGGAAGCTCACCTACTTTTCACTTAGGAAACCATGGGATCTTTAATGTCCACCAACTAATGCCGGCACATGAGACGCCAGTTTAATGTGGATCCGACAGGCAGCCACACACTGATGAATCACCCTACCTGTGAAACACCAGGTCAGGTCAGGTCAGGTATGGGAGCATGCGCCAGAGCAGCGCGTCGCTGCGTCCACTTTCTGCGGTACTACAGGCCTCCGTCTGGCCATCCCCCAGGCAGAGGCTTGGCCATCCCCATCTCCTTGAGATGCCGATCGACCTGCTGCAACCACGAGGCACGTGGTCGCCATTGGCCTCCTCCACTCACGAGACTCCCTCGCTGAGAAAATCTGGTGAGCAGGATCAGCGTCAGGAAAATGAGTTACATGTCCTTACAGCCGCAGCTAACGCTCACGGACTATGCACGTAACAAATCTCATTTGAGTCTCTCGCAGCAACCGCTCGTAAACACAAAGTCCGACCAGCGATAGCCAAGGATTCTCCGAGAGACCTGGTACCAAAGGAATGAAGTCTCCATCTCAGATCCTGGTCAGAGTCCAAGTCTCACATCAATAGAGCAAGAAGGGAGCACAAAGGACTGAAGACTCGGACTTTCGTCCTCCCGCACAGGTACCGGCAGTGACACACCCCATTATCCAGTGAATCCATGACTCCCCAGATGTTTATTGACCTCTGACTCGCAGCCAGCAGAGACGTGAATATCACTGCCAAGGTAAGTGAATCTCTCCACGACTTCAACATCCTCACCACAAACAGGCACAGACAGGACAGCAGCATCCAAGATGTCATTGAAAGCCTGGATCTTAGTTTTGACCCAGGAAACCATAATCCCAGTGGCTCTGACTCCTCATTCAGCACCTCGAAGGCCCCCAAAAGGATATCTAAAGTCTCCGCAAAGATGACTGCATTATCTGCGAAATCAAGGTCAGAGATCTGACATTCCCCAATCATCGCACCAGCTTGATCTCTCCGACATCCTCCCCAGAATCCAGTCCACACAAGTGCTGAAAGTGTGGGTGCCAGTACGTACCCTGACAACTCCAGTAACAACAGGAAATAAGTCAGAGATGGTACCACCACATCTCACAGCACTCTCAGTACCAGAGTAGAGTTCAGACGTCAGATCGATCAGTTTTGGTGGCACCCACGAAGACCAAGAATCCTCCAGAGGACATCCCGATTCACTGAATCAAATGCTTTACAGAGATCCACATAAGCTGCAAGCAGCCCAGCCGAAACTCTCGTCTGCGTTCGGTGAGGACGCAAAGAGCAAGCATACAGTCAATCGTTGACCTCTTTGGTGTAAATCCTGACTGCTCTGGACGCTGGTGCTCAAGCAGATGGTGGCAAACCCTATCAAGAATTATCCGAGCAAAGAACTTGCCCGCACTGAGAGCAGCATCACCCCTCGGTAGTTGTTGCAGTCTTGACGATCACCCTTCTCTTTCCAGAGAGGGACAACAGGCCCTCTTCCACTCAGTTGGGATGATCCTGTGTTCCAGGCAGAGCACAGAACTGCATGCAACAACATGAGTACAGCATTTCTTCCAGCCTTGAGAAGCTCAGCATAGATGCCACAGCTCCCTGGAGCTTAACCCCATTTCAACCGGTTCACCGAGCCTGTGTTTCCACAAACGAAAGTGGACACAGTTGATTGGAGGGTCAGCAACAGTTATTGTAACACCCCTGACGTCCAACTCGACAGCTGGTGGATCAGCATCGTACACCGCTCAAAGTAACCGGCCCAGCAGGCCTCTCTGTCAAGAGCCCACCACCCTCTGCTCTAATGCAGTACACCGAGGAATGGGCTTGGATGACGCAATGCGTGAATTCCCTGTAAGCAGGACGAGAATCACTTGACCAAGGTGATGCTACCCCCTCACAGATTCCTCACATAGGCCTCCTTGTCCACCCTTAGCACTCGTACAGTTTTACGCCTCAGCTCCTGAACAGCTCAGCTCTGCCATTCAGCCTGGCCCTGCGACTCTGGTCAATGGTATCCAGTGTCCCTTGAGAGAAAAAATTCTTCTTTGCCCAATGGTGAGTTCCAAGACATCCACAGGCAACATCAAGGACGGTGGTCTTGAAGGCACTCCACAACTCTTCAGGATCTTTCAAAGCACCCAGACCCCCAAATCTCCACTCAGCTTGTTCGCAAACATCTCAGCTACCCTATCATCCTTGAGCTGCCAACATCCAGCGTAGGCTGCGATGGTACCATTCTCTGGATTTAAGGTGCAACTTAAGAGTTGCTACAACAAGCCGGTGGTCAGTATTGAGGAACTGAGCACTCGCGTAGACCTGCAGTTCTGGATAATCCTCCAGCGACCATCAACGAGGACATGGTCAATCTACTTTGCCACACCACCAGCGTTGGAATACCAAGTCCAGCGATGAGCTTGTGAGCGCTGAAACCATGAACCGGCCACCTGGAGTCCATGACTTCTTGCAAAGTCAAGGAACTTAGTGCGATTCAGGTTCAAAGTTCCAGACCCATGGTGACAACACACGTCTCATAACCATCCCGAGCCACCACCATAACATTAAGCAACATCACCACTGTGAAACACCAGGATGACAATTTATAGTGATGTCGAGAATCAAACCTCGGCTGGAGAGCTTCAAGGTGAGAGTGCATACCTCCAGGCTATCCTGCCAGTATGTATATATATATATATATATATATATATATATATATATCATACGATGTATGTATATATATATATGTATAATAATATGTATATTATCGTATATATAAATATACATATATATTATATACCGTATATCATATATAGAATTATATATATATATATGTTGTTGTTCGTCTTTCGGCTGCTCCCGTTCGGGGTCGCCACAGCGGATCATCCGTTATGATCCGCATCCTGATTTGGCATAGGTTTTACGCCGGATGCTCTTCCTGACGCAACCCTGGTCGCCTCGACACAGGGATAAGGATTGGGTTTCGCCATGATTCTGGGCTGCCCTAACCTCTCATAGCGTGGCCCGCGCAGAGCTCCCGTCCTCAAGCGATCCTCCAACCCAAGCCTCCGAAGTCGCCGGATTACAGGCGCACTCGGGGTGGGTTGTTGGTTATTGGGGGGTGGCGGGGTGGGAGTGATGTGTGCGGTGGCGGTGGAACAGCCACTTGACGCGGTAGTGTGTATGGTGATGTGTAGTATGTATTAGTATATAAGGTGAAGTATATATATATATGATAGTATAATATATATATGTATATGTACATATACACACACACATACCCTTCCTCCCTTCTTCCTAACCCTAACCCTAATACTCCAACTTTCTTGCTTTGTAACTTCCTCTTTATATTTATACTTTTATATATTTGTTTCTTTCTATGTCTGAGGGAACGTTTGTGTAATCTTCGCACCTTTGCTTTCATGGTGTCCTTCAGCTTTCAAACTCTGGGATGAAGCTTTTGCATTGGCTTTGGATCAAACATTTATGCTTTACGAATGAAGTATCATGGTAGAAACAACACTGGCCAACAGTAATGTTGAATTATCAGTTTGAAAGAAAATTCTACAAATTCATGAATGCATTACACTCTGCTCCTTTGGGTGGTGTTCCCCTCTCCCTATCCCATTGCTCTTTTTCTTTCTCTGCCTCACCCCCAACCTGTTTTATCATCATATATATATATATATTCTCCTTCTTCTCTCTCTCTCTCTTCTCTCTCTCTTTCTCTCTCTTCTTCACTCCATCTCTCTCCCCTTTCTCCCTTCTTCCTTAACCTCTCTCTTCTTCTCCCTTTGTTCCATCCTTTCCCCTCCTTCTCCTTCCTAACCCCTCCTTCACCCTTTCTCTTTCTCTCTTTTCAACCAGCATCATGCTTTGAACAATAATATTACCTAACCCCTCTCTCACTACCACAACTCAATTATGAGTCTATTTTCCACGAGCAGAGTTGATTGTCTCCATTTGTGAAACGGTTCAAAGACGCCAAGGCCAGCACACCTCAGTGCAATCGATCAAGTGGTGTCCTGACTGCCTTTGTGTAATTTCCTTGGAAGGAGGGGTCTGGAGGTTAGGGGGGGAGGGATAAATGAGAATATAATGCATACATAAAGAGAAAATAAAATGACCAAACAAGTGGAAATTAAACTGGAACAAATAACAAAGTACTTAATCAGCACACTCTGCAATGTTAAAAAAAAAACACCTGTGATCCATCTTTATAAAGGTAAAGGGATAATATTTAAACCTGCTTCAGGAACACCCACACTAATCCACTGTAATTTTTAAACAGGAGGCAGAATAGGAGAAAATATGGCCTCGCCCTTAATGACTAAACCAAGAACCCGAAATGCTTAAATGACTTTCGATCTCATCTCATTGAACCATATAAATTATATGAAGAAACACTTCTTCTGGAGCAGTTGTAGATCAAGGATGATCGAAAATTGAAACTTAGGATATCCTACACTTAACTAGTACATTGAAATGAGCCCTGATCCTGATTCTCGTGAAAGACACCATGGGATTTTAAAGATGCAAATTACAGAGAGAACTAGAAGGGCACTCGGTAGAGCGCATACCTCTGCCACGTAATGCCTGATCCACGAGAACATATTGGGCCCAATACATTTTTGAAATATCATGCAATGCAGTACTATATCGTTTTTAGCCCTATCAATGGTGAGGAATCACTATAAAAATTAAATAATTCTCGTATACAGATCCAGATTCGGATCTTCACCGAAATTGAACAAATTCTTCCTTGTCACACACCGAACATGTCTTCTAAGTTTCGTCTGGATCCGTCTACAACTTTTTGAGATATCGTGCTATATATCATTTTTGTCCATATCTCTCAATGGTGTAGAATCACTTAAAAAATTCCAGATCTTCACCAAAATCTAATCAGTTCGTCCTTGTCACACACCCATCCTGCCCACCAAATTTCATTTGGATCCATTCCCAACTTTTTTGAGATATCCTGCACACAAACAAACAGACAGAGAGGGGTGAAAACATAACCTCCTTCACCTTCGGTGGCGGAGGTAACTAGAACGACACTTGGTAGAGCACATACCTCCACCAGGCTGAACAGTTTACATTTTGTATCCCACTGATAGGCCGGATCTGCATCCGGACCTGAACCAAAATCAAATCGGCTTGTTCTTGTCACCTACCCAAATCATCCACCAAGTTTTGTCATAACCCGTCCACAAGTTTTTGAAATATCATGCTAAATATCGTTTTTGGCCCTATCTCTCAATGGTGAAGAATTACTTTTTAAAATTCTCATGTTCAGATCCAGACATTTAACAAAATCAAATCAATTCGTCCTTGTCACACACCCAACGTGTCCACCAAGTTTCGTCCGAATCCGTCCATAATGTTTTGTGATATTGTGCGATGTATCATTTTTTTTTTGATCCTGTCTCACAATGGTGAATAATTTTTGAGATATCCTGCTCATAGACAAACAGACAAACAAGAAAGATGTTGTGCATAGCATGATACTTGCAAAATCCAAAGAAACAATGGTTGTCATTGAAAAAGCAATTTGGCAATTTCCAAAATTTGACCGATCAAGTGTTTTACGTGAGTGAATGTTATGCATAACAAATTTGGCTGATACATTTTTCCAATTGCAGCCTCATAGGTGTTTTACATGTTCCAGGTGGCCTTGACCTTGCCTTTGACTAAATATAACAAAATTTTATTCATGTGTACTACACTTACGACAAATAAGGTGTGTAAGTTTCAATTTGACATGTTGAAAAATTATTGAGGTATAGTAATCATAAATTCACAAAAAGTCCATATTCATCATAATGGAGTGAAATTGTTGTCATGGAAACAACTGACATGTCAAAATGGCTGAATCAATCAGTCTGATTTTTGGTGAACCAATTCTGACCCAATATGCAAATCTTGTTGAAATATGAAGTTAATATAAAAAAATTGATGAATTTGTGAGCTTGAGCTTTGACCTTTTGACCTCAAACAATAGGCTCCAATGACCAAAATGCAAAGCATATTCAAATTTCAAGTTAACAGGATTAAAATTGATGATTTTGTGTGACCTTGACCTTTGACCCTTTGAACTATTGACCTCAAAAACAATCTGCTTCGAGGTTTTGATTGGTGAAGCAATTCAGTAATCCAATATGCAAATTCTGTTCAACCTAATTGAATACCTCGCCTACGTGTGGGTTGAGATTGTGCATTACTTGCTGAAAAAACAGTGTAGTCTGTGTATTGCAAGAAGATGCTATGTAGATGTTTGTGTGGTGTGCATCTAAAGGGGTCGAACGGGTCTACAGGTCTAAAAGGTCTAAAAGATGGTCTCTAAAGGATGTAAATGTCTTAAGGGTGTGAAAGTCTAAGGGTCTAAGTTGTATAAAGGGTCTATAATGGTCTATGAGGGTCTTAAGAAGTCTCAAGGTCAAAGGGATCTCAAGATCTAAAGGATATTTTCCAATAGTAGCTTGGGTCTAAATCATCTAAAGAGGGTCTAATAGGTATAAAAGTCTTAGGGTCAAGGGGTCTAAGTGGTCTAAAGGGTGTAAATGTCTCCAGGCATCTAGGGATCTTAAGGGATCTCAAGGATATGTTCCAACAGTAGTTACAGGTACAAAGGGACTAATGTGTCTGTGGGGTCTAATGAGTAATGAATCCAATGAGTCCAAAGGTCTAAGGGTCAAGGAATCTAAGTGGTCTAAAGGGTGTAAAGGTCTTCAGGAGTCAAAGGGGTATAAGGGGTTTAAAAGGTCTAAAAGGGTTATGAGGGGTCTAAAAGGGTCTAAAGGTGTCTATATAGGGTCAATGGGTCTAAACTCTAAAGGGTCAAGGAGTGTAAGCAGTCTAAAGAGTGAAATGGTATAAAAGGTCCAAAGGGTATAAAAGGTCTAAAATAGTTGAAAGGGGTCCAACACATCTTAAGAGGTCGAAAGGTCGAAAAGGTACGTTCCAATTGGGTCACTCCAATAGTCCGTAATTAATAGACGTAGTCATGGTGCAATGATATGTAATTAATAGACGTACTCACAGTCCAATTCGAATTCAAGTAGTACGTTTTATTTATTTATTTATTTGCATGCAGCCTATGGCTCTCCTTGGCTACTTCATTTCCTGGGGGCAGGGCTGTACCACTGATGCAATGCCCCTGCAATCATCACGCTGGTACTCATTTTGCCAACCTCAGAAGGATGATAGGCTAAATCAACCCTACCTGGTGTTAATTCAACAGCCCAACAGGAGCTTGAATTCAAGGCCCGAGGATCTTAAGCCAGAAACCTTAACCATTAAGCCAACACCAGGCCTAAACAGTACATAATTAATAGACTCTAGCGGGGTACCTATCTCTGACGGGTTTGTGCATGTCTCGTCTCAAATGAGCAATTTTATGGAGTGTGTATATTGCATGTGGTACATGTTTACCTTGTAGACAATGGCGGTCTGCTCAGAAGAACTATCGTTCGTGATTAAAATTGGCAAATACACTGCCATTTCATGTCAGATTGTTTTGTAAATGGTATCATGCACAGTTTCAACATTTGGTCATCAACGTGTCACCGGCAATGTTTGCATTTGTAAAGGTTACTCTCCACAAAATTGCCTGAGAACATCCCAATCATCATCATCATCATCGTTTTACGGCCATTTTCATCCATGCATATGTTTTTGTCCAAGCTTTTGCTGTGCGGAGTTAAAGGGCTAGCCCATATTTATGCACAACTAAAATGGCTGCCAGTCTACCAGTCGGCCATCTTTGATCAGATTGCAAAATAAAATGAGGGGCACATACATGGCATCATGTACTGTGCTTGCACCAAGTTTGAACAAAATCGGATCATGCATATCGGAGAAATGGTTGGGGACACGTTTAAGTAATAAAATGGCTGCCAGTCGGCCATCTTGGATCTGATCTTGAAAAAAAATTGACGTGCTTTGCTTATGTAAGCCATCATTCATTTTCTGTTTGCCAAGTTTGAACAACATCGGTGAATGCATGTCCGAGAAATGGTTGAGGATGTGTTCGACATCGGGTATTTTTACAACTAAAATGGCCGCCAGTCTATCAGTCGGCCATCTTTGATCAGATCGCAAAATAAAATTAGGTGCAAGTGTATGACATTGTGTACTGTGCTTATGACAGGTTTGAACATCGGACCATACATTTCAGAGAAATGGTTGCGGATGCACGCACGTACACGGACACGAAAATCAAGACAAATCCATTAGCCCCTGGACTCAGTCCAATGGAGGCTAAATAAACAAGAGATTTTATAGACCACCTATACTCATTGCAGTCATGAGAAAAAAAGGGACATGGGGGGGGATCTGCGAGCAGAAAAGTTGAATGGTCGAGATGATGTAAAATGCCGTAATATTTTATCCAAGTATTGTTAAACTAAAGGTTTTTGAAAGTGCCAATGAGGCGATTCATGTTCTACAGTGTTCAAGTATATAATTCAATTGAAACAAAAGATTATACAGGTTTTTAAAGTTCGTATAATGTTTTTTTTTCGGAAATGTACTGCCGTTGATGCATCTTTTATGTCGCCTTATTTAACACGTGACATTAGTTGTTCATGCCTGTTGTTTGTGTCCTTTATGACATCACTAAAAACAGTAAGTTTCCTGTTTGGAATGATTTTGATTTTGTTTGACTGCCAGACAGGTAAAGACATAAAACAATCATCTCTCTCCTCTCTGCGCATGTGCGATCAGGATGAATTCAGAGCCAAGTACTGCTAAACCACTGGGTTGTTTTCTGATTCATGTTCAAAATACAGCATTCAATTGAAATTAAGTTGTTCCTCAATCATAAAATGACATTTGTAGACAGACAGACAGGCAAAGTGAACCAATTGCTTAACCGTCCTCCTTGTTTCGCACGCATGGGGTAACAACCTAAAATTGTGGTTCATATGTTGTGTGCTCTGAGGTGAATCTCTGTGTACAAAGCATAAAAACAGTCTTTAAAGTGAAATTAAATGTGGTTTGATATTTCAAAAAAACAAACAATTTAAATGAAAAGCCACCTCTAACAACAGCAGGCTTCTGGTTACACTCACTTACACAACAGATCAATGAAGCTACATCTTTTGCCTGCCCAATGATGCAACAAACTTTCTGAATTGTCAAAGTCCTTGTTGAGTTATAGAAAACCTAAAACATTATCCATTCATCATTTTGAATGACAGCTCTTATCCTCAAAATAAATCCCAAGAAACGAGTTATTCTATTGCTGGATTAAACCAGGCATAAACTTCCCCAATGTTATGATCCCTGGATTTGATGCTCAATCAATTCTCAACTCACAGAACTGAGAGATGGGCGCATCGAGCTGTGGGTTGTTAGTTCTGCTGCCTCCACCTCCCTTCGCGTTCAGCTTCTGCACCTGCGTGGGTGGCACTGGCTTGTGCGTCTGTCCCGTGGCCCGATACATAGCCTGCACCCAGAGTATGCGGTCTTGCTCATCGTCACTCGCGAACACCACAGCATCACCGTCTTTCACTGCATTGAAGAAAGCACGGCCACCCTCACAACCTGATGGACAGGGCAGCAGGAAAAAGTGGAAACGTTTGGACTGGTAGCTAAATTCCAAGGATTATGATTAGTCTAGTAGTTAAGAAGAAAATTGAGAAATTAAAAGTCAAACCAAAATTAAAGGTAAGTCAAGCATTTATAAACCAATGATGGTGGTTAGGCCAGCGGTTAAAGAAATAAGTTGGAAGATAAAAGTTAGACAAAAGTTAAAAGTTGACCTGGGAATTTATGAACTAAAGTTTGTGGTTAAGCCAGGATGAAGCGATTATCCCAGCAATTAAAAATATTTTTAAAAAGAAACTGGTTAAGCAGTTTTTTTGTCTTTTTTTAAGCTTGATGGGTTATTACACGAGTAGTTAAAACCAAAGGTTAAAAAGTTAAAAGTTTGACCAAAGTCAAAAGTAGAGGGAACATTTGTAAAATTTATTAATTAATTAAAAGGTAGAGCAGCACCAAGTAAAATGGAATTGAGGTTAAGCCAGAAAGTAAAATAAAAGAAGTTATGCTATGACTAACAAAGCAAGGTTGGTAGTTAGTTATCCACCGAGGATTGATTGGTTTTAGGTTCATAGCAGTCTACCACCAATATACCAGAACAAATAAAGAGCAAAGATGGAGTCATCAAGAGGAACCTGGATAGGATTCGGGTTTCAGCCACTACTCAACCCTCAAACCCATCCAGGCACAGTCAAGTGAGCCTTACAGAAAACTTTCTGCAACAATTCACTTCTCCTTAGAGAGATAGATAACGAAAGAGAGAAATGAAGAGTAAAAGACATGAAAGAGAAAAAAAAGCAAGAATTAGAATGAATAAAGAGAAATGTGAAAAAATTAGAGAGAAATGCGAAAGAAACAAAGAACAAGGATGTCGGGAAGAACTGGGACAGATATATTTCAACAGTTACTCCCCAGGCTCAAACACAGCAACATGTGCAAGCAACCAGAGGTCAATTCATTTGTAAGTAACAAACAAAGAACTTGTAAGAAATAAATGATATTGATATCGAAGCAATAAACAAAGAACTGAACGTGGTTTTTAATTCGAATAATTTTTGAGGTGCTAAAGTTAAAAATAAATAAATAAATAAATACATAAAATAAATAAAAACCCAACCTGACCAATACAGACCACCCCTAAAAATTCCAGAAAACCTCCACGGTCATTGTGTCATATGTGTGACGTAATCAAGGGAAAGATTGTCTCAGCACTCAATGACCGTGACCCCCGGCAACCCCAAGGCATCGATCCATTTCCGCGGATTATGTCTCGCATGGTAAAACCGCATAATCCACAAAGAACAACCGTCCGTCTGCCAAACAGATGAGCGGCGATGTTCACCATCATAGTCAGGAAGTGTTTCTGATGTCGAAACGACGAATGTGGTCAGCATTGGTTTGATATTTATCGGTATGCCGTCCTGATGAGGGCAAATAAGCCTGAAAGCTGGATCGGTGGTTCTGTTTGATGTTTAACTGATGTTGACCATATAATCTTTGTCTGTTTGACAGAGTCAGTGGGCCGAGGCCTCTGGGTTGGAGGTGACATTTGGGTGTAGGACTATGTCAAATGGAGATCGGGGGAGTGCTCATCACACTCCACATGTTTTGATTTACCTGCCGATAACATCACGTGCCTTCTGGTTGAATGGTTTGCATTAGCGGGAACAATAGTCTGAGTAGCAGACAGACGGTTGTTCTTTGCGGATTATGCGGTTCCACCATGTGAGCCATAATCCGTGAACGTTGCTCACCATAACAGTCAGGAGGTGAGTCTGGTGTGTGTGTGTGTGTGTGTGTGTGTGTGTGTGTATACACATATGTGTGTGTGTGTGTAATGTGTGTGTAATGTGATAAGGTTGCTGTTGTTGAAGGCAACCTGCATATGTGGGTGGGTTTCAGGAGATGGAATGGAGACCACAAAGTCTTAAAGTATCCACCTCCATGTGTGTGTGTGTGTGTGTTGTGTTGTTGTGTGTGTGTGTGTGTGTGTGTTGGTGTGTGGTGTGTGTGTGTGTGTGTGTGTTATAATATGGCATGTATATAATATGTGTGGATATAAAATGTGCAATGTCACATACAACATGTGTTATATAACAATGCAAAAATTACATTAAAACGTGTGTATATAACATGTATAATATGTCAAGCATAAACGTGTGTATAAACATATAAATATGTCAAGCATAACTTGTGCATATAACATGTATAATATGTCATGCATAATGTGTGTATATAACATATATAATATGTCAAGCATAACATGTGTATATAACATATAATATGTTCAAAGCATAACGTGTGTATATAACCATATATAATATGTCAAGCATAACGTGTGTATATAACATGTATAATATGTCAAGCATAACGTGTGTATATAACATATATAATATGTCAAGCATAACATGTGTATATAACATGTATAATATGTCAAGCATAACGTGTGTACATAACATGTATAATATGTCAAGCATAACGTGTGTATATAACATATATAATATGTCAAGCATAACTTGTGTATTAGAACATTGTATACATAGTCAAGCATAACGTGTGTATATAACATGTATAATATGTCAAGCATAACTGTGTATATAAACATGTATAATATGTCAAGCATAACGTGGTATATAAACATATATTAAATATGTCAAGCATAACGTGTGATATAACAGTATAATATGTCAAGCATAAATGTGTATATAACATATATAAATATGTCAAGCATAAGTGGTGTATAAACATGTATAATATGTCAAGCATAACGTGTGTATATAACATATATAATATGTCAAGCATAACGTGTGTATATAACATGTATATAACTATGTCAAGCATAACATGTGTATATAACATATAATATGTCAAGCATAACATGTGTATATAACAGTATAATTATGTCAAGCATAACATGTGTATATAACATGTATAATATGTCAAGCATAACATGTGTATATAACAAGTGCAATATTTCTGAGGTTCAAGTTTGACCACAAGGGGAAGCACTCGGATTCCTCCCGAATGCCCGGTCCTGAGGCCACCGGGCACAGATAACTGCTAAGCAACCACGAATGCCAAATGGGACTGCTAATCCTCGCAGGGTGATACGACTTCATGTGATACCTTACATGTGGATGACCGCACCAAGGAGGGTCTCGTACCCTCAGTGCACACCTGGATTACTGCCAAGTGATATTGTGAGTATGCACTGGCTAACAAGAGCAAATCAGGTGGGGCAGAACAGCCTGACTAACATTATTGCGTGGACTTTGCTGGACCAATGGAGGAAAAGACAGCACGAGCTGGGTACATATATAATATAAGCAATTTATTTGTAAAGCGAGAGTGAGAAAAAGCATGTGGCACAATAAAAGGTTTTCATAGAAAACAATATGTACAGCAGGGGAAAGCAAGGATCCGTGAGGTGCGGCAAGAGCAAAACAGTTATATACAAAAGAGGACACAGTGCAGAGATAACCCGATATAAAGAACTTACAGACTCATATTTACACAAACATGGCAGGCACCATCAGACACATACCCCGAGGAAAGTTAGAGAGCAGAGAGAGAGAGAGAGAGAGAGAGAATGAGGTGTTGACAACCTCAATGGTACCGAGTGTGGCCGATGGGCCCACGCTTTCCAGTCGCTTAGGTGGGGGAGGAGGGAAGAAAACTGAGGGTGTCTAAGGTGTGTGATTTGAGGAGGTGCAATGAGGTGCAATGGAATGCAGATGATGTGCAGAGAAGAGAATATTGGAAGAGCTGCATGTCTGTGAGGTCGCTCTTTTGCGTCCACAGCAGATGACTCATAAGATAAGAGACAGACCGTGGAAGAAGATAGCTTAACAATGAAGTGTGAGAAAGTCTGTAAATGTACTTGCTAATGGTCTGATAATGGTGATCAGTCTGGCACTCAGTTTGCTCGCCCACCCAGCGCTCTGCTCTGCCTGCTCCATTCCGGCTTCTGCCTCATACAGCCGGTCAAGCCAGAACTCTCCAAAGCCAAGAACTCGCTGCTGACTGAACTCCCTTTGCATGGTATTTTACAGATGTCTTGTGAGAGAGGAGCCCACTGTCGGATCAGGACTGTCGGTAGGCATGCTCCAATGCCCTCATCGATGCAGGGATGCTTTTCCAAGAATTAGCCCTGCCCCTGCAAGGACAAGATGCCAAAAATAGCCTCATTTGCCCCCAAGCTTGGTCACGTGATGGAGCTCCTCGATTAACATAAGGTGTGGGCTTCTGGGGGGCAAGGGCTTCTGGGGGGTGTGGGCTTCTGGGGAGCACTTTCCGGCCATGAATGTGCGCTGGACATCAAATGGGGGCGTGGTTGAGTGGAGCACCCGGGTTATCCAGGCATTTTTGAACGGATATTCGTGCATACTTGTGCTTTGAGCTACATGCCAAAACATTCCGAATCCAAGCCTCTATTATGGTAGGTAGCGTCCATGGCCCCCCGAAACCCCCAAAGTACAGCAGTGAGCATCCAGGGTGGAGACTGTGGTTGCGGCATTCATAGCAGTTGTGGTGAGGTGTTTGAAGCATTGTGGCGATTATGGTGAGGTGGTTGAACTTGAATGGATGTAGGGATTTTTATAAGGACGTCGTGATGGTTATAAGAATGATGTAGCATTATGGTTCGAGTCTGGAGAAGATCTGAGGTGCTGTAGGTGAGGGAATGGCGTGAAGTTTGAATGAAGTTTGTCGGTATATGCTAATGAGGTGCTACTCATGCAGGTAAGGTGGGCATGCTTGCATGAAGAGAGGATCGTGTGTGCAGCAAAGTAAATAAAATATAAATACAGAATAGAATGAAGACCTACCTAAAGCCCCCGCAATGCATTTTCTCCCATATAACCACTAGACATGAAGGAAAGGCTATCAAAAACGGATACTGATGAAATAACCGTCTCGGGATCGCGAAATGTTGTATGCCTTCGCCTTGGGGGAGTGCCGGCTTCACAGAACCACAAAAGTATCCTGGAGATGACGCAGCGATTCAGGTGTATCACGTGATATATGACGTAATCACCACCATTTTCAGGGGGTGGTGGAAGGCAATCGAGCGTACAAAGACATCAAAAAAAACATTAAAATCATCATTTCAAGATATTTATTCAAAAAAAAAGCAACGATCGAGTGTAAAATGAAGCCATATTTATTCATTAAACCATACATTCATTTCCGATTCTCTGGACCTTTAAACTATGACAACAAAAGTATGCGGTAGTTATGGTCACTGGTATTACTATATACTGTTTAACATGTAGTAAAGATGCAAATTATTCATGACCATCAGAAAATGTAAAAACAGTTCGATATTTTCAAAAATAATGAAATTAACAAAAACATTTCAAAAGTTTTTGGTACCTCATTGTACCACCGAGTGCATCGCTTGTTTATTTTGACAAAGCTCAAGGATAATCCTGCCAATGATTTTGTGGTACTCGTACCAAGATTTAGCACAACATGGGGTTGGTCAGTTATCATGAAACAGAGTTCAGGCACATTTGTCATTTTTGTGCAAACATTTTTTGACATCTTAATTATTTTTGGTAAATAGAGTTGAGGCTTGTGGAGGAGCTAGAACACAGAATGGACCAGGATATAACAGAACAAAACAAGCAATGGAAAATTGGGTGGGGGCGATAACATGGAAAGCAGAAAGACAGGGGCTTGGGGAGAGTTAATGATGGTGGAATAGATCACCAACCAGAGAGACTTGTGATGATGAAGTGACAAGTCCATAGACTCAGCTTCAGCATGGGAGATTCCAATGATCTTGATGGCCGTTGTTTCCACAGCATCAAGCTGAGCAAAATGAGAGGCAGGGCAGCCATCCCAGAGGGGAGAGCAGTCCTCCATCAAGCTGTGGATGAAGGTCTTGTAGGTGGATAGGAGTTCAGGTGTGCCAAGGAAGTACTTTGTCCGACGGAGGATGCCCAGTCGGTGATTGGCTTTGGAAGCCAAGCCATTGTTGAAATGTGGATTGCCCAAGAAAGATCATGGCTGATATTGAGATCCAGGAGTTTGAATGACTGAACTTCCTCAAGAGGATCATTAAGGCCTAAGTCACATTTGCTCTACGGCGAGGATACGGCGGCCGTACGCCCTCTGAATTGACAGAAACGTGCGGCGGCCGCAGAGTTTCTGAGGTGGCCTCAGGGTGGCCCTACGCCGTATGGCTATATTTTACAGGCCGTAAGGTCGCCGTGGAATTATAATGCGGAGTTATAACTTTTTTCATTTCTACGTTCGCCGTAGCAATTCGACAAGCCGAAAAAAAAAACTGGTAAAAAAAATAAAAAAATTACCCATTCGTTACCGTCCGTCTGGCCGCACGTTCGCCTTAGGCCCCCCCGCTGCGGCTCCCCTGCGGTCGCCTTGCGGGCACCTTGCATCTGCCTTGAAAATTCTATGGCCGCCCAGGAACGCCCTAAGGTCACCGTGCGACATCAAATCAAAGACCGTACGGCAACCCCACGTTTTCGGTCTCCACATTTCTAAGACCTAAGGCCTAAGTCACATTTGCTCTCCAGCGATGATACAGCGGCCGTACGCCTCTGAATTGACAGAAACGTGCGGCGGCCGCAGAGTTTCTGAGGTGGCCTCAGGGTGGCCCTACGCCGTATGGCTATATTTTACAGGCCGTAAGGTCGCCGTGGAATTATAACGCGGAGTTATAACTTTTTTCATTTCTACGTTTGCCGTAGCAATTCGACAAGCCGAAAAAAATAAACTGGTAAAAAAATAAAAAATAATTCACCCATTCGTTACCGTCCGTCTGGCCGCACGTTCGCCTTAGGGCCCCCCTGCGGTCGCCTTGCGGGCACCTTGCATCTGCCTTGAAAATGATATGGCCACCGCAGGAACGCCCTAAGGTCACCGTGCGACATCAAATCAAAGACCATACGGCAACCCCACGTTTTCGGTCTCCACAATTTCTAAATACGCCGTGCAGCTCCCCGATAAATAAAAACATATATGACTGCTACATTGTGTGACTGTAGAAATACTGCGGCCTCCGTATAATTGCTAGTGGCCGTAGATTTTGGAGACCCCACGGCCGCCATGGCAAATGTGACTTAGGCCTAAATACGCCGTGCGGCTCCCCGAAAAATAAAAACATATGTGACTGCTACATTGTGTGACCGTGGAAATACTGCGGCCGCCGTATAATTGCTAGTGGCCGTAGATTTTGGATACCCCACGGCCGCCGTGGCAAATGTGACCTAGGCCTCAGGAAGTAAAAGAAAACAAAGTTGTATTTTTGTAGACATCACCATCAATGTACCATTCTCTTTCTGAGTATCATAACTACTGAATCAGTCTTTAGGAAGGGTTGTGCTGGTTGGTTTGCCACTGCCTTCTCAGCAGCAAGTTAGGACAGGAAATTGTAATTTGTTCAGAGTGCCAACAATAATTTCCCTCCTCTTTACAAATAGCAGTTAAAACATCCACAAACAACCATTACTGGTAGGTAGGTCCTGTGGTTTAATGTCCTTCCAATGAATGGTATACACATTGATGCATCGCCCTGCCTGAGAAACACCAGGATAAGAGTTTACAGCTGAGTCGAAATTCAAACTCAGCGAGATGGCTCAAAGGTGAAGGTGCACACCTCAAAGCTATCCTGCCAGATGTTTTGAGAATATGGACTCTCCCAACTACAAACTGGTGCTCACATATTTATGGAGGACAGGTCAGGTCAGGTATGGGAGGATGTGCCATAGCAGCAGTTCGCTGTATCCACTTTCCGCTCTAGGGGCCTCCATCTGGCCATCTCCCAGGCAGATGCCTAGCCCATCTCCATCTCCTTGAGATGCTGATCAACCTGCTGCAACCACAAGGTACATGCTCAGCACATTGGCCTATTCCACTCATGAGGCTCCCTCGCTGAGAGAATCTGGTGAGCAGGATTAGCGTCAGGAAAACGAGCCACATGTCCATACAGCCGCAGCTGATGCTCACGGACTATGCAGGTAACAAATCTCATTTTAGTCTCTCTCAGCAACTGCTCGGACATAAAGTCCGAGCAGCAATAGCCAATGATTCTCCAGAGACCTAGAACCAAAGAAATTAAGTGTCCATCTCAGATCCCTGGTCAGAGTCCAAGTCTCACATCCATACAGCAAGACTGGAAGCACCAAGGACCTGAAGACTTGGACTTTTATCCTCCTGCAGAGGTACCGACAGAGCCACACCCCATGATCCAGTGAATCCATGACTCCCCAGACCCGACCCAGACATCTACTGACCTCTGTCTCACTGCATTACTGCCAAGGTAAGTGAATCTCTCCGTGACCTCAACATCCTCACAACAAACCGGGACAGACAAGATGTCATTGAAAGCCTGGATCCTAGTTTTGACCCAGGAAACCCATAATCCCAGCAGCTCCAACTCCTCATTCGGCACCTTGAGGGCCCCCAAAAGGATATCCAGTCTCCGCAAAGATGACGACATCATCTGTGAAATCAAGGTCAGAGTTCTTGACATTCCCAAATGACGCACCGCAGCTTGATCTCTCCGACATCCTCCCCAGAATCCAGTCCATACAAGCGCTAAAAAGTGTGGGGGCCAGTACACACCCCTGACAAACTCCAGTAACAACTGAAAATAAGTCGGAGATGGTACCACCACATCTCACAGCATTCTCAGCACCAGAGTGCAGTTCAGACATCAGATTGATCAGTTTTAGTGGGACCCCATGAAGAACATGAATCCTCCCGTGGGCATCCCGATTCACTGAATCAAGCGTTTTTCAGAGATTAACGTAGGCTGTAAGCAGCCCCTGCCAAAACTCTCATCTGCGTTGGCTGAGGACCCGAAGAGCAAGGATACGGTCAATCGTTGACCTCTTTGGTGTAAAGTCTGTCTGCTCTGGGCACTGGTACTCAAGCAGATGGTGCTGAATCCCATCAATAATCATCCGAGCAAAGACCTTGCCCGGCACTAAGAGCAGCGTCACCACTCGGTAGTTTTTGCAGTCCTGGTTATCACCTTTCCCTTTCCACAGAGGGACAACAACAAGGCCCCTCTTCCAGTCAGTTGGGATGATGCCTGTGTTCCAGGCAGAGCACAGAACTGCATGCAATGACACGAGTACAGCATTTTCCACCAGCCTTGAGAAGTTCAGCATGGATGCCACAAATCCCAGGAGCTTTACCCCATTTCAACCAGTTCACCGCAGCCTGTTTCCACAAACGAATGTCGATCACAGTTGATCAGGGGGTCAGCAATAGGGATAGTAACACCCCTGGCATCCAACTCAACACCTGGTGGAACAGCCTAGTATAACCAAAGGAGACCACCATCTGGTGGACGATTTAAGAGATTATATGGAGGACATAAGATTATAATTGTGTATACTTATCCCTGAAAAGGGGTGAAGGGGAATCCCTTCCTGCATCCCATGAACCCCCTGCCCTCTGGCATATCGCCACTGCTTTGATGCGTTTTCTCACAAATCCTTTAAAAAATTCAAGTAGTACATAAACCTGAAAAAGAGTTCTGTAATAAAAGTACAGCACACAATTAGTTATGTATCATTGTGCCAGTAAAACATTAAGTTCATTCATTCAAACTTTTGGGCTTCAGATCATCAGCCATGATCTTTATTGGGCAAAGCACATGTCCAAGTTGATTTTCAAAGCCAGCAGCCGACTGGGCCTTCTCTGTCGTGCAGTCTAAACTTTATCTACTTACAAGGCCTTCAAACCACAGCTTGATGATGTAATGTTCTCCTCTCTGGCCTGGTAACAATTGCCTCACACCTTGCTTACCTTGACGCCATGGAAACCAAGGCCTTAAACATCATTGGTATCTCTTGCGATGAAGCTGAGTCTCTGGGCCTATTACTTTCGCATCACAGAGAGGTCAGGGGCCTATCTGTATTCTGGTCACACATGCGGTCTACCAGTCACTCCATTTTGGTGACACTTCTAAAATCCTGGCTCACTGCTCACCCCTACTCATTTATTCCTCTTTCTTCCCACCTGGGGAACCAACTTCTTCAGTCTCTTCAATCTCATTCTTCCATCCAGTGCTTAACAACTGTTCACCACCATCTTAGTTATTCCCCCATGCATACCCATGATATTTTATACCCTCATTCACCCCACCTCTCTCCATGATTTCAGGTTATCAGGTTTCTCCCCCACACCCTCACCCTAATGTCCAATGTTTTTTTTTTAATTGTTGTTCCATTTCTGCTTCTTCCATCGTTTTCCCTTCCACTTCTGTTATTGAGAGTTTGTGCCTGTATCCAGCTTGTTCACCCTTTAAGACCTCCCTACCCTTCTCCTTGCTCTCATTTTTCCCAGCATATTTTCTTCCTCCAAGTGTCCTTCTATCTTGTCCATCTACCTTGCTGTTTGTGTCTCTCCCCCACCCTCTTAGTTCCACTGTTCTTTTCATTCTATTATGTCTTGGTCTGTTCTCGATTCTATCTCCTCCACAAGCCGAGACTCTGTACACAAATAAATATTAAAGTACAACTTTTATTTTGTGTATCAGACTGGATGTGTAAATACTTGAGCAGAATTCCCAACATGCTGAGGACACAGGCTCGAGGAGCTGCAATAAAATCCTGTCGAAAGCATCTTTCAGGGATGCTTTGTGGCCAAAGGCAGCATCCAGAATCTTTTACGAAGCCATTGAGATTGAAACGGTCAAGGCAGCTTTTTCAGGTCAAGGGAGCTGACGTTGTGCTTTTGTTGCCGTTCCGCCATCAAAGCATTGTTTGCAAACGTGGGATGCAATTCCTAATCTGCCAGGAATGAATAGCTGCCAATGAATGGCTAGCACAGCCGATGCATGACCACCGATTATTGTCCTTAAGGGAATCCTTGCACAGGTAATGGTGGTCATTCATTGTGATTCAATGACACATCTCTGCTGATATTGTGATTCTTCGTGGAAGACATGGTTGATTGTGCGAAAGAAAAAAAATTGTTTGTTTTGTATGGAATTTTAAAATTTCATGCGCCCAGCTCAATCACCAGCACTGCGAATGAAGGGGTCGTGTAACACACCTTGGAGTGTCGGCATGGTACAAAGTGTGTTTTGAATCAAAATGGCTTCCAAAATTCTACTGTCGAACAATTTACAAACAAGAAATCTCACAAACAAATACAGTACCTTGAGAAACAATTCACACGCGTCGACTTTTGCCACATTTTGTTGTGTTGCAGACTGAATTTAAAATGGATTCAATTTAAAGTTTTTGTCCCTGATCTACACAAAATACCCTATAACGTCAAAATGAAAAGCTGAAAATTCTTGCGTTAATAAGTGTTTGCCCCCCCCTGAATTAATACTTTGTAGAAGCACCTTTGGCAGCGATTGCAGCTTCGAGTCATCTTGGGCATGTCTGTATCAGCTTTACACATCTAGATTTGGGGATTTTCTCCCATTCTTCCTTGCAGATTTGCTGAAGCTCTCTGAAGTTGGATGGGGAGCGTCGGTGAACAGCAATCTTCAAGTCTTTCCACAGATTCTCAATGCGATTCAAGTCCAGACTTTGGCTGGGCCACTCAATGACTTTCACGTTCTTGTTCTGAAGCCATTCCAGTGTTGCTTTGGCTGTGTGCTTGGGGTCATTGGCCTGTTGGAATGTTAATCTTCACCACAGTCAAAGATCCTTTGCACTCTGAAGCAGGTTCTCCTCAAGGATTTGCCTGTATTTGGCTCCATTCATTGTTCCCTCTATCATTGCAAGTCTTCCAGTCCCCGGCGCTGAAAAGCATCCCCATAGCATGATACTGGCACCATTACGCTTCAAGGTAGGCATGGTGTTAGATGGGTGATGAGTTGTGCTCGGTGTCAGCCAGATGTAGCATTTTGCATTCAGGCCAAAGAGTTCAATTTTTGTCTCATCAGATCACTGAATCTTTTGCCTCATGGTTTCAGTCATTCACGTACCTTTTTGCAAACTCCAGGAGTGCTGTCATGTACTTTTTTTCTCAGGACTGGCTTCTGTCTGGCCACTCTTACATAAAGCCGAGATTTGTGAAGTGCTGCAGACATTGTTGGCCTTCCAACAGGTTCTCCCATTTCAGCCAAGAAACTCTGTAGTTCTGTCAGAGTAGTCATTGGGTTCTTGGTCACCTCCCTGACCAAGGTTCTTCTTGCTAGGATGGCCAGCTCTAGGAAGAGTCTAGGTCATTCCATATTCTTGAAGTGTTGTGGGATGAGTTGTAGAGACATCTCAAGGATGATCAAAGGAAATTGGATGCACCTGAGCTCAATTTGGAGTGTCATCGCAAAGGGGTTGAACACTTATTGATGCAAGATATTTCAGGTTTTCATTTTTAATTGATTTGTACAAATTTCTAAAAGCATGTTTTCACTTTGACAATATGGGGTACTTTGTGTAGATCGGTGACAAACAATATAACTTTAATCCATTTTAAATTCAGGCTGTAACACAACAAAATGTGACAAAAGTCAAGGAGTGTAAATACTTTCTGAAGGCAATGCACATTCAGAGGTAATTGTGTTGAAAGTAATTGATGTCTTACCTATAAAAAAAAACAATATTCTGGAAAGATGGATGCACAGCAAAGCACTAACAAAAATTACTTTCTTTAAGAAAGGTAATCTCAATTACGTCAGACTCATGTTCTCATTATAAAACTAGAAGGGCACTCTTCGACGTCGCGACATCACCAGATATGCCTCTGCCCACATTATGACATCATTATACATACTTCTACCAAGTTTGATTTAAATCCCTGAACCCAGATTGAAAATATTTAATAATCCTGGCTGCCAGACCATGCATCCGATAATGTTGAAATTTAAAACATATAATCTCCATGACAACGAGATCACAATTGTGACATTTCATGTTGATTGATGAAGCGGTTCAAGAGAAAGAGTTTTTTCAAGATTTTCATTCAATCCAATATGGCTGCCAGACCATGTGACCTATATATTATTTGTGAACACCCTGGTATCCCTAAGGCTTGGGGAACGTGTGAGTGAAGTTTCCCCTCGATCTGTCAAGCCGTTCTTGAGAAGAAGATTTTTAAAGGTATATTCTTCGAAAACAATCATAGCTGCCAAACCATGTGACCTATGATATCATAGGTGGAGAACTTTTTGTTGCTTATGGATAGCCGATCAGACCTGCACAGTTTTGCATCGATCAGTTCAGCCATTTCGTAGAAGAAGATTTTAAAAGTTTTTATGTTTAAAAATAAATAAATAAAATGGCTGCCAAACCAAGTGACTAATGACGTTATCAATTGTTTTTTCTTCCCCATACAATTTACCCTTAGATGACCCTCAAAATTTTTCATGCTGATCGGATAAAGTGTTCGACGTATGCAATTATGACGTCACAACGAAGCCACCTATGACATCATCAAAATATCACACTTGTTTCCCATGGGGACTACTTCACATGTGCTGCATCAATGTTTTTCCATGGAGCAGTTTTGGAGATACAGAGGTCCAAAGTTTTTCCTTTTTTCAAACAAGGTTGCCACACCGCGTGACCTATGACATCATAATTATCATTAAAACATTCTAAATGAGTAGTTGCACTGATGGTGAAAATTTTGTGCCAATCGGATAAGCGGTTGCTGAGAAAACAGAGAAAATTATTACGGGCGGACATACGTTCGGACGGACAACCCAAAAGCATAATGCCTCCGGGGACTTCGTCAGCTGAGGCATAACAAACTGTTGAGCTTGATTATTCGCCAATTAAAATTTTATCGGCCGACAATGTGGTCTGCGTCTGCAGGTGAAATGGATGTCCAATTAAAGACGAATAAATTATTCCAATTTATCACGAGAGATGAAAATGTTTTGTTGCTATATTTGATATCAAAGCAATTCAATTCCAAGCAGTAAGTTATGAAAGCAGCCCGGAAAGGACCCGGTTTTGCTTTCTTCCATTTTCATAACCACAATTTGAGTCACTGGTCTTCGTGAGGGATCTGCAGTCAAGCCACGGAAAGAACCAATAAGAACTTGTGCATTCAGGCGAGGAAGTATGATTCATTCTCCTATTCATTTGTCCTTTTTCTTTGATGCTTCGACAACTGTATTGTTTCAGTTCCCGGTCCGACAGAATGGTGTAGTGCTAGCACACTTACCTCTGAGTCAAGTCTGGGTTCGATTCCCAGCCCAACTATAAATTGTCTGATTGGTGGTTCACAGGCAGGCCGTTGCGTCACAAAGTGCGCATTCCCATGGATGGATGTTAAGCCAGCTGTCCTATCTGCGAGCATTAGTTGGTGGCTGTTAAAGATCCCACAATGTATTTTGCAAATAAAAAGGAGAGTTATCCCTGGCACTATGAACAAATTACAAATTCTTGCCCAAATCACCCTCAGTCTAAATTCAGGCCTGGCCAGCTGCTCATGAAAGACTTGGGCCAAAAGCGTTCCCAAGCCGACCCACACAAGAAGGTGGGAATTATTGAGGCTTTTGTGAAGTGGGAGTAGATTTGTCAGCATCCCTTCCCCATCCCCCTACAACTTCCCCCCTTCAAGGTAAATGCAGCAATAAATAAATTACAATATTTCTACATAACCCATGTGATGCCATCTTGTGGCATCTTGCCTGTAAAGCACAAGGATGGCATTTACCGTCCTGTTCCACAAAGGAAGTGAATGAGTGACACGTCCAGCACCAACCTGGGTGTGGGTCACTATAATCCACGGTGTAACCATCCATCTGCAGCAACTCTTGCGGCTCGGATTTCTTCTCACGGTAGCTGCACATGGCAAATGCATACTGGCTCACCTGCAATGAACACACGGCACCTCAATCATGCACATGTGACTACAATTGGTGTCAGAAACATTACCAGTGATATGGTGATCATAACTTTACCACCTCGATGATAATGCCAATCTCATTCTCCACCTCCACCTCCATCACTTGCACTTGTTTCCATCAGCTACACCTGCACCTCCATATCCTATTACTTTAGCAAAAACTGGCTATCGGTCAAGAGTTTACTCAGCTGGATGCCTGTTGGCGGAGGTGAAGCTATTAAAGCAGGAATCTGGAATTTGGCCAGGGTTCTGGCACACGATTGCTTACTTTTTTCAAAAGGTACTGTGGGATCTATAATATCCACCAGTGAATGCTAGCAGATGGAACACCTGGCTTGACATCCATCGAAGTATGATGGACCTTCCTGGAAAGCACCAGGATGACATTTTACCGTCTCATTAGGAATCAAACCCAGACAACAATACAGCTGTTACACTTCCTCAGAGCTATTCTGTCAGCCCGTCACATGCCCTGACAGATAATCCTACATCTACTATCACACGTAACACCACCTTCATTATCTCCACCATTTTGTAAATTTGCACATTTGTGTAAATTCACCTGAACAAGAACAAAGTATCTCTTCTTCCAGCGTTTCCAAACATTCTTCCCTTGAGTCCAAAGACACCTGCACGAAGGAACAAATGTCCAATTAAATTTCCCTACAAGTACAAAATGTCTTGGCTGTTCTCAATGTGTACCAATTTGCCTTAATTGGTATTTCACAAGTTATATTTGTACACAAAATCCAAGCTCATTTGAGAGCGAGGGGGACAGAACGTAGGAAGGCAATGCACTGATAGTGGGCCAAAGTTGGACATAAGCAAGGGAAAGAATGAAAAGGAAAAAGAGGAGAGAGACGAGGTGAATAAACAGGAACCTGCAAGTAATAGGGTTGGGTTAGGTTAGGTTAATGGGGTTAGAAACGATTGGGGGTAGGATTGGTGGATGACATGAGATAGTGGTATACTGCTTGCATAAAGCCCTGGAGTGAAGAGTGGGATTGAACAATTTCCAGAAGGAAGTTGGACAAATGGGAGAAAAGAGGAACAAAAAAAAGAGTGGAGGTGTGCAGAAAGGCTGGATTTTGGAAGTTTAACCAGGTGTGGGATACTGGATTAACGTGTGGCCTGAAGAAGCTGGGGAGAGTAAGATGGCTGAGATATCAGAGGGAGGTAGAACTAAGGAGAGCTGGTTAAAAAACAAACATGGCGAAGTGAACAACCTGTTTGCGACATCAAAGCAACAAAGCTTGTGCTCACTGCGGGAGATGCCAATAATGCTGAGAGCTTAATATTCGACAGAATCAAGGAGACAGACATATGAAACAGGGGTGCCAACTTATATTCAATTGAACTATGGACAAAGGTCTTGTAGGCCATGAGCATATCAGATTTTTCAAGGAATTCCATTTAAAGAGGAGTATGCCAAGTCTGCAGCTCAATGGTTTTGGAGACTGGCTTTGCCTATATCTACCTTGCTAGATCATGGGCCCATGGCTGATGGTGATACCAAGATTTTAAGAGGTTGAACCTCTTCCAGTGGCTGACAATGGAAATAGATAGGTGAGGGTCCTTTTGACAAACTTTCTGTAACAACTGAGAGTTGCCAGTATTGAAGGACATGTTCCATCTATCAAGCCAGTATCTGATCAATTCCAGATCAGCAGAGAGTGAGACAGCTGCTGCCTGCCCATCATTGGGACGGTGTACTGTACAACACAATGTGGTCATCGAAAAAAAAGGAAGAGGGTTTCCAGAGAATGGGGGAGATGATTCATCCTCGAGGTCCTCCAGTCTCCAATGGGAGAGGGGAGGAGGAGGTTCCATTGATAGCAACAACTATTTTCAGTCCATTGTAGGACAAAGGCCTCTCTCGGTTCAACTGGGTATTGGCATCCTTGCCATTCTTGACAAGTGCAAGTGGGTTGGCGAGAGAGTTTGAGCAGGAATTTGCAATTTGTTCCGGATGCCACAGATAGTTCTCCTACTCTTCAACCAAGACACCAAAGGATCGCTAACATCCACCAACATCAGTGGTGGCAGATGGGTCCTCTGGCTTAATGTCCTTCCACCTTCCCATATATATATTGGGCACACATTGACGAAATATCAGGGTGACAGTTGTAGTTGGGTTGAGATTCAAATCCAGGCTAGATAGGTAGGGTACCAACACTTAATGGCCGAATACTCTTCTTCTTCTTTCGGCTGCTCCCGTTAGGGGTCGCCACAGCGGATCATCCGTTATGATCTGCATACTGATTTGGCACTGGTTTTACGCTGGATGACGCAACCCTGGTCATCTCTTACGACACAGGGATAAGGATTGGGTTTCGCCATGATTCCGGGCTGCCCTACACCCTCTCATAGCGCGGCCCAGCGCAGAGCCCCCGTCCTCAAGCGATCCTCCAATCCAAGCCTCCGAGTAGCCGGATTACAGGCGCACGCCACTACGCCCGGTTCTTAATGGCCTAATACCTCCGAGCTATATCCTGCCAGCACCAGTGAGCAGCAGATTCCAAATCAATTCAATAAATTATTTCATAGTTGGGGTTATAAATAAGTGCAGCAATTGCTGAAGAAAATGTTAATGTCTCAGGTGTTCAACCATTGTTCGGTTAGGATCACAATGAGGCAACACATTTACACATTTTGGAGGTACAGGATTAAAACAACTCACAATTTAACAGGATCAGAAGCGTTTGACATGAGAAGGCACAAGACCAATGTAAGTCACGTGAGCAAATGCTATGGACAATCTATTACTCACCTGATGTTCCACTACAATTTCTGCCTTATCTTATGTGAATTAACTTTACTCGTTTAACCAAATCTGACTTTCACATTATCCATATACAAATGGCATTCTGCTTGAGTAACCTTTTTATTATAGATCAATGGCATGACTTTTTTGTATTCTCATGACATACTCATGACAACATTTATTAAGAGATTAAATAACAAAATTAAACTATAATGGCACTTGTAGAGCACATCGTCTCGCCTCGCGCATTCATTCCGAACTAAAATACCGTCGTTAACTGAACACGCTACGATTATGACCCACTGCTATTATGGTCCATATACCCGTATCATCCATGCACCCTATTATGTCACATCGTTTCTTGGCATGGGTTATGAATGTCACAAATTTAACTCTTCACTTACATCGGGTCAGAGATCAGATGTATGGTTTCAGATTTTTCGGATAAAGATTTCAATTCAACCAATTATGGCTGGAATACCACTTCACCGATTATGTCATCGCTATCACCCTATATACCCCATGGGGAGTTGATGACAGATGCCAAGTTTTAATTTTTTCCATCAAGTAATTTTGGAGAAAATGCCAAAAAAAATTCCTTTAATCCAATATGGCTGCCATACCATGTGACCTATGACAGAGTTAGCAATGAAATATTCTCCACGAGGAGTCACTCCGATGTTTAATGTTTCACATTGATCGGACAAGAGGTTGCAAAGAAAAACATTTTTAAGTGAAAATATATGGATGGGGATGCTGACGTGGAGAGAGACACACACACACACACACACACACACACACACACACACACACACACACACACACACCACACACACACACACACACACTGCAATAGTCTTGAATCCCTTTGGGGCGAGACTAATGAATGGGGTTGTGGATAGAGCACAGGCATGATGGGCTAAATGGCATCCAACCATTCTGGAGAGAGGAGCAGCAGCATGTCGCGAGTTGAGTGACCAGGATGGAATCCAAACTGATGGTCAGATATCAGGCTGGTTGAAAAGGGAAAAGTCTTGACATCGGCATCAACAATGGATTCCATGACCTTGCTTGTGATTGTAAACAATGTTACTGGTCTATAGCAGAGAATATCTGTTTTTGCACCCTTCTTGTGAATGGGAGTGATGTTGGTGCACTTCCCGCACACAGGAGGTGGGCAAAGGTGGGCACGTTAAATTGAGCAGACAAAAGAACATGAAGACCAGCAGACAAGAATTTCAGAACATGGGAACTGGTGACATCAGCACCCGCTGCAAAATGGGAGATGAGGCTAGAGAGAAGTTTCTCCAGCTTCTCCGAGATCAACGGACAAGGATTTGAAAAGGCAGTATGGCTGTCAGGATGGACTCGAGGTACACAAATTCGCCTCTAAGCTGTCTAGCCTGTGTTTGAATCCCGACTCAGCTATAAACTGTCATCCCAGTGTTTTATATAGTTCGTCAATGTGTGTGCCATTCCTCAGATAGATGTTAAATGGGTGTCCCGTCTACCGGCATGAGTTGGTGGACGTTAAAGACCCCACTGTGTCCGACATGAAGAGGGACTGAGCTATCGCAGGCACCCTGGCCAAATTCCTACCCAAAGCTTAACCCTTGCTCAGGAAGCTGCTTCAGCAGCACCGGCGCTCGGTGAGGAGTACAAGGGGGTGAGGTGGGCACAGAGCGGGATTAGTTGTGTGCACGAGAATGTTTCGCATCTTACCTCATGTACATACACCAATATCTCCAAATAACCTGGTGGATACATCGCAAATGTTCCAACATCTTGTTATCATGTAAACAGTATTTTGATTCTCTTTGGTAAGGATCACCCAGACCTCCAAGGGTTCGTATAACGGACCTTCCTATCACAGTGCATCTGCCCGTTCATGCCTTTATCCAAAGGCAGTGTAGATGCTGTTTGAAGGGATGCGTAGAGGCAGAGCATTTTAATAGGTTGGTACCATGAAGGGTAGTAGCGAGTCTGATGATGCCTGGCATTGAGTGCTGTTTGGAAAAAGTCAATTTGCCTGTGTTGCTATCGGTGGAGCATAATGTGATCACGTAATTCCTTTCGATGGCAAAGGATATTCTGCCAGAAACTGGCAAACCGAGAATGCAACTCATCACGTCATGGCGCACAGATCGTCTCTGTTATGTCCTTCACAGTTCCGCTTACCTTTTGTGTGAGATTGGCGTGCGATGGGCTCCCTTGTCCAAAAACGTATAAAATGTGCATTGTTGGCTACGATTACAATACGTGTGCTTCGGAACAAATGATGTCCATGGAAGAATAATGTTTGAATGAAAGAAGGGCAAAAGAGGAGATGGACTGACAGAGGCCGTTTCACTCAGACGGTTCAGAAAGTGCGTGTGGAAGAGCTGAAAGACTTTGAACCACGTGTGGATGTTTCTCAGGAAATGTTCGATTAGCTTGGAGACAAAGCGAAACCGATTTGGTTGATTCGATTCGACCAGCAGCATGGCTAGTATGAGACACTTGGGTTTTGGGCAGATACTATGCCCTCCAACCATGGTCTCTCCACTTGAAACTCATGGACGTGACTGATGAAAAATTAAACCCGACCAAACTATCTCAGTTCGGAATGCACATTAAAAGGGCACTCGGAAGAGCGCATACCTCCGCCAGGCTGATTAGTTTACGTTTTGTATCCCACTGATAGGCCGGATCTGGATTCAGACTTGAACTAAAATTTAATCGGCTTGTTCTTGTCCCCTAACCAACTCATCCACATAGTTTTGTCCGAATCCGTTCCGAACTTTTTGAGATATCCCGCCATGTATCGTTTTAGCTGCATCACTCAATGGTGAAAAATCACCTTAAAAAAAATGATCTGATGCTGATCCGGATTCGGATCTTCACCAAAATCGAATCAATTCTTCCTTGTGACATACCCAATCTGCCCAGCAAGTTTCGTCCGAATCCGTCAACAACCTTTTGAGATATCCCACTAGATATCGTTTTAGCCCGATCACTCAATGGTGAAGAATCACTTGGAAAAATTATTGGCTCCTGATTCGGATTTCACCGAAATCGAATCCCTTCTTCCTTGTTACATACCCAACCTGCCTATCAAGTTTCATCCGAATCCGTTCACAACTTTTCAAGATATTTTGTTCACAAACAAACAAACAAACAAACAGACAGGGATGGAAACATAACCTCGATACACCTTCGGTGGTGGAGGTAAAAAAAACTGATAGTTTATTGATGTCCCTGCTATCCTTTTTACCTGTCATGTACAACTGTCATTCCCAGGTTGACAGCAAAGAATGATCATCTTGACGCAGCTTCAGAATTGATCACCCATAATGACAATTAATGATAATTCTTTAGCAATAGGAAAATACGAATGGACCTCTCATTTTTGGAGTTGGGATGAATGTTAGCTAAAGCCTTTCCATCCCTCTCAAACAGGTTGGAAAGGCCGAGCACATTGCGCCCCCTATGGATTATTGAGCCTCTCGTTACACCAAATGCCTGCAAGCGTTTGTGGTGTCCTATCTCCCTCTAGTGGTGTTATAATCAAGCGCAGAGTGACACCATTTATGGTCACACACACGTACCCACAGTGCTTCATGTTGTTCGGCTTGTCCATCCGCACTGCGAGGCGGATCCGCAGATCCTGGTCTGCGCTGTTCTTCGGCAGGATCATCTTGTGCCATTCCGCCGACTTGGGGCTGGTCGGAGTCGGGGTCAAGAGTACCTTACGAAGAAAGAAACGTGCAGTGAGGGGCAAACAAATGTGAGGCTACTCTACTCGATGTGGTGTTCACATATCGATTCAAAAAATTCTGCAAAATTAAAACCAAACTTGATATCAAGCCTTCTATTACTGAACACATATGCAAGGAATTGTGGGTACTATTATGTTGAAATTGAATAGACGTTCAGCTGTGCAGCATTTATTAGCTTTCACACCTGATGAAGCTCTATTAATGGTGCAAGATCGATGGTGTTATACCTTCCATTTCAGTGACTGAATTAGGGTTATTAATTGGCCTTAAACAGGGAGAAAGTTGAATCAACTTGTCGAACTTCTGAGCATGTGAAAAGACAAACTTTAAAACATTTTCAAGAGCTTAAAATGTACAAGGTGTCCCAAATGTAGGTGAATGGTCTGTCTGTAGGCTCACTGAGCTTGAACAATGATTGGATTTCCATTTGTAAAATTCAGTTCAACAACTAACGCATGTTCTTCATCTGTGCACCTATCGACTCATGCTAAATCTCCAGGGTTAGAGTATCAATCTGAAAAAAACAAAAATCACATTGTTGGGCATTAACCTTTACAAAATATTCAAAATCACAATCACTACACTACTTTAGGGACACCTTATGTAACTGTTACTTTTAGTACAATGACACTACTCATTATATTTAATGAACATGGTTCTTCAAACCGCAGTAATTGCTAAGATGATGCATGGTTGGTTGCAGATATTGCCGAGTGAGGCAATTGCCTTGTACCTGCATGTGCACAAGCATGGTGTGTGTGCGTGCGTGCGTGCGTGCGTGTGTGTGTGTGTGTGTGTATGTGTAGGACTAGAAATTAAACATAGCAGTGCATGCAATTTCAAGAATGCACTCTGGATTTAAGGAATGCCTCCCTGTTTTGGACCAACAAAATTTGGTTTGTGGGTTCGTAATGAAACATTGTTAAAAACCATGTGTACAATTTTTGAATAAATCCTTCCTTTGGGATGAGACAGCGCAACCACTGAAGAGCCGATCATTTCATTACCGTGCATGCAGTGTGTGTGTAACTGGTTTGATGACAACTCGGGGATACTTTGTCAGATCTAAATGGAATGTTCAGGTGACGCCATGCAGCGCTGGCTGATTTACCATCCCTTGTGAATATGTGCTACCTGTGTTAATGGTCTGTGCCACTCACCTTTCCCAGCTCCTTGTCCTCAAGCGCAAGTACTCCGGTACTCTCTGTAAATAACTTCACCTTCACCACAGGCAATGGGTGAGTCGTTGTGAAGTCCCCCTGGGTACCCCACCTGATAAACCACAAATTATGATGATAGATTTAGAATCAATCTCGGTTCGTCCGTTCAAACCGCACGCTTCGTTAAGATTGCAAGCACACTGATGTAGCTGAGATTCAATCAGGCAAAATAAAACAGTCGAGGGAAGAGTTTAGATCAACATCGAGGCAAACATGGTGTGCCTGATAAAAAGAACCACAATGTGGTACAACCTCTGGCAGTGAGTCCGATTTCCTGACTGTTCTTCATTGTGAGGCTTGAAGCCGGAGGTGAAGAACGAGTGTTGGACATTTCCATGATCTGTGCGACTAATGCCCGTCTGTGGTTTCACACGGTAGTCGAGGATAAATGGGGCTTCTGAGGCAGCCATTCAAATGAATGGGGAAAAGGGAAAAACTTTCTGACTCAAGCCCCAAAATCCCAAAATAGGATACTCATTTATCCCCTTCCCTCCCCCCCATACAAGCAAATGTAAAATTGAGACTGATCCCTCCCCCTCCCATACAAGGAAATGTAAAATTGACTGACTCAAGCCCCAAAAGCCCAAAATAGGAGACTGATCTCTGCCCCATTGAGCAAATGTAAACTTGAGACTTACTGATTAAAGCACTCTCCTTTCATATTTTCATTCCATTCAAAGAGCGAACCAATGAATATTTGTTCATGTTCTCCTTTAGGGAATAACTTCATTTTCTTATAACATTCATTTCCATCGAGTATATTCACAAAGATTACTTTGGAACTTAGTTCTTGGTTTAAGTATTTTTGTTGAGCAGAAATGAAATGGTGAACTTCTCTTAATGCTCTTGTTTGACCTCCTGAGCCACATATCATTTTGAGATTGTAGTAAATTGTTTTTCCATTGTTCAATTGATAACCATCAAAGTTTTCAGTCCATTGAAGGATATTTTTTTTTCTTTACATCCTCCAACTTATTTGTAATTAAATTTATATTTTGGTTCCACTCATGGACATTAAAATTATATAGAGAGTCTATAAAATTGTTTTGTAGCACTGATATGTTCTAAAATACTTTCCACACATCCTGTAAGCTGTAAAACAGTGCAGCTGAAAAAGAGGAAGCTGTCTGAAACTGAAAAACATCAGCCCCATTGTGTTCAAGCCTGGGAAAATTTCCAAGATTATGTAATCACACTTCCTCTAAGAGCTTTAAAAGTCAGCTCTCGATCGAAAATCTTCTGTCTGACGTTTTTTTTCTTTTTTTTCTCATCTTGATCCAATGGTAAATGAACAGACATGGAGAATCTTTCTTCTGACCGAAAGAAAATAACGCTTCGCAATGTTGGTAAGTGTGTGTGTGTGTGTGTGTGTGTGTGTGTGTGTGTGTGTGTGTGTGTGTGTGTGTGTGTGTGTGTCTGTCCATGACTCATTATTATTCTAATTTTATTTTTCAGTTTAAACACATAACGTAACCTTCTGGAGGAATCTGACACAACACTCTATCTTCGAAAGGTAAATGTTTTTAAATATATTATTTATTATTTATTTATTATTATTAATATCACATATATCATCTTTATATGCTCGAAAAGGGTTCTCTTGTTTTAAACAGAATATGATGTCCGAGTTTCAAAATCACAAGACATCTGAAGCAGACTGCTGGGAAAGATCGTCCATTCTCGCAACTGAATATTTACCCAAGAAAAATGCTTAATATTTTCAATCTTGATTTAATTATATTTGCTTTGCTTTCAATTATTTAATTCTTAATTATAAAAAAGAATAAAGGAAGTGCAGAATAATATTTATCTGCTGGGTTGAGAGTGAGGAAAATTCATCGGCTTTTTAAATTTAAACAGTCATTGGTTAAAGAA
>CM068954.1:22375198-22392578 GCA_035128595.1 Eptatretus atami
CTCAATTTTACATTTGCTCAATGGGGCAGAGATCAGTCTCCTATTTTGGGCTTTTGGGGCTTGAGTCAGTATCCTATTTTACATTTGCTTGTATGGGAGGAGGGAAGGGGATAAATGAGTCTCCTATTTTGGGCTTTTGCTTGTATGGGAAGAGAAGAGATCACACCAGAAGTGAGTTCAGACATCAGATGATCAATTTTAGTGGGACCACCCACACTGAAGAACATAATCCTCCCTCTGCGCCGTGGCACTCCGATTCACTGAATCTAGCGTTTTTCAGAGAATTTACTAGGCTGTAAGCCAGGCCCCTGTCAAACTCTCATTCTGCGTGGCTAGAGGACCCTGAAGAGCAAGGATACTCATCGTTGACATCTTGGTGTAAAGTCTTGTCTGCCTCTGGCACTGGGTACTTACAAGCAGATGGTGCTGAATCCATCAAATAATCATCCGACAAAGAGCCTGTGCCCGGCACTGAGCAGCGTCACCACTCGGCTAGTTTTGCAGTCCTGTTATCACTTTCTTCCCCAGAGGGACAACAAACAAGCCCCTCTTCCAGTCAGTTGGGATGATGCTGTGTTCCCGGCAGAGCAACAGAACTGCATGCAATGACACGAGTACAGCAATTTTCCCAACCACCTTGAGAGTTCAGGGCATGGATCCACAAAATCCAGAGCTTTACCCCCCATTTCACAGTTTCACCGCAAGCCTGTTTTTGCCACAAACGAATGTCGTATCACGAGTTGATCAGGGGGTTCAGCAATAGGATAGTACACCGCACCTGGCATCAAACGCAACACCTGTGGAAACAGCCTAGTATAACCAAAGGAGACCATACCATCTGGTGGAGCGATTTTAAGAAAGATTATATGGAGGACATGAAGATTATTAAATTGTGTATACTTTTATCCCTGAAAAGGGGGGTGAAGGGGAACCTTCCTGCATCGCCATGAACCCCCTGCCTCTCTGGCATTGCACTGCTTTGATTGCGTTTTCTCACAAATCCTTTAAAAATTCAAGTCAGTACTAAACCCATGAAAAAGAGTTTGTAATTAAAAGTCAGCAACTACAAAGTTAGTATCATGGTGCCAGTAAAACATTAAGTTCATTCATGTACACTTTTTGCTTCAACGATATAGCCATGATTTATTGGTGCAATGCACTATGTCCAGTTGATTTTCAAAGCCAGCAAGCCGATTGGGCTTCTCTGTCGTGCAGTCTAACATTTATCTACCTTACAAAGGTTCAAACCACAAGCTTGAATGATGTAATGTTCCTCTCTGGCTGGTAACATTTGCTCAACCACCTTGCGTTACCTTGACGCCATGGAACCAAGGCTTAAACATATTGGTATCATCTTGGATGAAGTTGAGTCTCTGGCTATTATTTCGCTCACAGAGAGGTCAGGGGCTATCTGTATTCTGGTCACAATGCGGTCTACAGTACTCCATTTTTGGTGACACTTCTAAAATCCTGGTCTCACTGCTCACACCTACTCAATTATTCTTTCTTCCCTGGGAACGAACTTCTTCTAGTCTCTTCAATCTCATTCTTCCATCCCAGTGTTAACAACGTTCACGCACCATCTTGTTATCCCCATGCATACCCATGATATTTTATACCCTCATTCAACCCACCTCTCTCCATGATTTCAGGTTATCAGGTTCTTCCCCCACACCCTCACCCTAATGTCCAATGTTTTTTTTTTAATTGTGTTCCATTTCTGCTTCTTCCATCGTTTTCCTTCCACTTCTTGTTATTGAGAGTTTGTGCCTGTATCCAGCTTGTTCACCCTTTAAGACCTCCCTGACTTTCTCCTTGCTCTCATTTTCCTCAGCATAATTTCTTCCTCCAAGTGTCTTGTATTTGTCCATTCTACCTTGCTGTTTTGTGTCCTCTCCCCACCCTCTTAGTTCCACTGTTCTTTTCATTCTATTATGTCTTGGTCTGTTCTCGATTCTATCTCCTCCACAAGCCGAGACTCTGTACACAAAAAATAAAATATTAAGACAACTTTTATTTTGTGTATCAGACTGGATGTGTAAATATTGAGCAGAATTCCCACATGCTGAGGAACACAGGCTCGAGGAGTAGCAAATAAATCTGTCGAAGCATTCTTCAGGGATGCTTTGTGGCCAAAGGCACATCCAGAATCTTTTACGAAGCCATTCTGAGATTGAAACGGGTCAAGGCAGCTTTTTCAGGTCAGGGAGCTGACGTTGGTGCCTTTTGTTGCCGTTCCGCCATCAAAGCATTGTTTGCAAACGTGGATGCAATCCTAATCTGCCAGGAATGAATAGCTGCCAATGAATGGCTAGCAACAGCCGATGCATGACCACGCGATTATTGTCTTAAGGGAATCCTTGCACAGGTATGGTGGTCAATTCATGTGATTCAATGACACATCTCTGCTGATATGTGATCTTCGTCGTGGAACGACATGGTTGATTGTCGAAAGAAAAAAAATGTTTGTTTTGTATGGAAATTTTAAAATTTCATGCGCGCAGCTCAGATCATATCCAGCACTGCGATTGAACGGGGTTGTGTAACACAACCTTGGAGTGTCGGCATGGTACAGAAGTGTGTTTTGAATCAAAATGGATTCCAAAATTCTACTGTCGAACAATTTACAAACAAGAAATCTCACACAAAGTAAGTCCTTGGAAACAATTCACACGCGTCGACTTTTGCCACATTTTGTTGTGTTGCAGACTGAATTTAAAATGGATTTCAATTTAAAGTTTTTGTCCCTGAATCTACACAAAATACCTGCTATACACGTCAAAATGAAAGCTGAAAATTCTTGCGTTATAAGTGTTTGCCCCCCCTAATTAAATACTTTGTAGAAGCACACTTTGGCAGCGATTTGCAGCTTCGAGTCATCTTGGGCATGTTCTGTATCATCTTTACACATCTAGATTTGGGGATTTTCTCCATTCTCTTGCAGATTTGCTGAAGCTCTCTGAAGTTGGATGGGGAGCGTCGGTGAACAGCAATCTTCAAGTCTTTCCACAGATTCTCAATGGCGATTCAAGTCCAGACTTTGCTGGGCCACTCAATGACTTTCACGTTCTTGGTTCTGAAGCCATTCCAGTGTTGCTTTGGCTGTGTGTGGGGTCATTGCGCTGTTGGAATGTTAATCTTCACCACAGTCAAAGATCCTTTGCACTCTGAAGCAGGTTCTCCTCAAGGATTTGCCTGTATTTGGCTCCATTCATTGTTCCTCTATCATTGCAAGTCTTCAGTCCCGGCCTGAAAAGCATCCATAGCATGATACTGGCACCATTAGCTTCAAGGTAGGCATGGTGTTAGATGGGTGATGAGTTGTCTCGGTGTCAGCCAGATGTAGCATTTTGCATTCAGGCAAAGAGTTCAATTTTTGTCTCATCAGATCACTGAATCTTTTGCCTCATGGTTTCAGTCATTCACGTACCTTTTTGCAAACTCCAGGAGTGCTGTCATGTACTTTTTTTCTCAGGACTGGCTTCTGTCTGGCACTCTTACATAAGCCGAGATTTGTGAGTGCTGCAGACATTGTTGGCTTCCCAACAGGTTTCTCCCATTTCAGCCAAGAAACTCTGTAGTTCTGTCAGAGTAGTCATTGGGTTCTTGGTCACCTCCTGACCAAAGGTTCTTCTTGCTAGGATGGCCAGCTCTAGGAAGAGTCTAGGTCATTCCATATTCTTGAAGTGTTGTGGGATGAGTTGTAGAGCATCTCAAGGATGATCAAAGGAAATTGGATGCACTGAGCTAATTTGAGTGTCATCGCAAAGGGGTTGAACATTATTGATGCAAGATATTTTCAGGTTTTCATTTTTAATTGATTTGTACAAATTTCTAAAAGCATGTTTTCACTTTGACAATATGGGGTACTTTGTGTAGATCGGTGACAAAAATATAACTTTAATCCATTTTAATTCAGGCTGTAAAACAAAATGTGACAAAAGTCAAGGAGTGTAAATACTTTCTGAAGGCAATGCACATTCAGAGGTATTGTGTTTGAAAGTAATTGATGTCTTACCTATAAAAAAAAACAATATTACTGGAAAGACTGGATGCACAGCAAAGCACTAACAAAATACTTCTTTTAAGAAAGGTAATCTCAATTACGTCAGACTCATGTTCTCATTATAAAACTAGAAGGGCACTCTTCGACGTCGCGACATCACCAGAATTGCCCTCTGCCACATATGAATCATTATACTACTTCTACAAGTTTGATTTAAAATCCTGAACCAATTGAAAATATTTAATAATCCTGGACTGCCAGACATGCATCCGATAATTGTTTGAAATTTAAAAAACATATAATCTCCATGACAACGAGATCACAATTGTGACATTTCATGTTGATTGATGAAGGCGGTTCAAGAGAAAGAGTTTTTTCAAGATTTTCATTCAATCCAATATGGCTGCCAGACCATGTGACCTATATATTATTTGTGAAACACCTGGTATCCCTAAGGCTTTGGGAACGTGTGAGTGAAGTTTCCCCTCGATCTTTCAAGCCGTTCTTGAGAAGAAGATTTTTAAAGGTATATTCTTCGAAAACAATCATAGCTGCAAACCATGTGACTATGATATCAATAGGTGGAGTAACTTTTTGTTGCTTATGGATAGCCGATCAGACCCTGCACAGTTTTGCATCGATCAGTTCAGCATTTCGTAGAAGAGATTTTAAAAGTTTTTAATGTTAAAAATAAATAATTAAAATGGCTGCCAAACCAAGTGACTAATGAGTTATCAATTGTTTTTTCTTCCCCATACAATTTACCTTAGATGACACCTCAAAATTTTTCATGCTGATCGATAAAGTGTTCGACGTATGCAATTATGACGTCACAATACGAAGCCCCTATGACATCATCAAAATATCACACTTGTTTCCATGGGGACTACTTCACATGTCTGCATCAATGTTTTTCCATGGAGAGTTTTGGAGATACAGAGGTCCAGAAGTTTTTCCTTTTTTCAAACAAGGTTGCCACCGCGTGACTATGACATCATAATTATCATTAAACATTCTAAATGAGTAGTTGCACTGATGGTGAAAATTTTTGGCCAATCGGATAAGCGGTTGCTGAGAAACAGAGAAAATTATTACGGGCGGACATACGTTCGGACGGAGCACCCAAAAGCATAATGCCTCCGGGGACTTCGTCAGCTGAGGCATAACAAACTGTTGAGCTTGATTATTCGCTCAATTAAAATTTTATCGCCGACATGTGGTCTGCGTCTGCAGGTGAAATGGATGTCAATTAAAAGACGAATAAATTATTCCAATTATCACGAGAGATGAAATGTTTGTTGCTATATTTGATATAAAGCAATTCAATTCCAAGCAGTAAGCTTATGAAAGCAGCCCGGAAAGGACCCGGTTTGCTTTCTTCCATTTTCATAACCAAATTTGAGTCACTGGTTTTCGTGAGGGATCTGCAGTCAAGCAACGGAAAGAACCAATAAAGAATTGTGCATTCAGGCGAGGAATGTATGATTCCATTCTCCTATTCATTGTCCTTTTTCTTTGATGCTTCGACAACTGTAATTGTTTCAGTTCCGTCCGACAGAATGGTGTAGTGCTAGCACACTTACCTCTGAGTCAAGTCTGGGTTCGATTCAGCCCAACTATAAATTGTCTGATTGGTGGTTCACAGGCAGGCGTTGCGTCACAAAGTGCGCATTCCATGATGGATGTTAAGCAGCTGTCCTATCTGCGAGCATTAGTTGGTGGCTGTTAAAGATCCCACAATGTATTTTGCAAATAAAAAGGAAGAGTTATCCCTGGCACTTGAACAAATTAACAATTCTTGCCCAAATCACCTCAGTCTAAATTCAAGGCCTGGCCAGCTGCTCCATGAAAGACTTGGGCCAAAAGCGTTCCCAAGCCGACCCAACAAGAAGGTGGGAATTATTGAGGCTTTTGTGAAGTGGGAGTAGATTTGTCAGCATCCTTCCCCATCCCCTACAACTTCCCCTTCAAGGTAATGCAGCAATAAATAATTTACAATATTTCTACATAACCCCATGTGATGCCATCTTGTGGCTTCTTGGCCTGTAAAGCACAAGGATGGCATTTACCGTCTGTTCCACAAAGAGTGAATGAGTGACACGTCCAGCACCAACCTGGGTGTGGTCACTATAATCCACGGTGTAACCTCCATCTGAGCAAAACTCTTGCGGCTCGGATTTCTTCTCACGGGTAGCTGATGCACATGGCAATGCATACTGGCTCACACTGCAATGAACACACGGCACCTAATCATATGCACATGTGACTACAATTGGTGTCAGAACATTACCAGTGATATGGTGATCATAATTTACCACGCTCGATGATAATGCAATTCTCATTCTCCACCTCCACCTCCATCCTTGCACTTGTTTCCATCAGCTACACCTGCACCTCCATATCTATTACTTTACAAAAAACTGGCTATCGGTCAAGAGTTACTCAGCTGGATGCCTGTTGGGGAGGTGAGCTATTAAAGCAGGAATCTGGAATTTGGCCGAGGGTTCTGGCACACGATTGCTTACTTTTTTTTAAAAGGTACTGTGGGATTATAACTACCACCAGTGAATGCTAGCAGATGGAACACCCTGGCTTGACATCCATCGAAGTATGATGGACCTTCTGGAAAGCACCAGGATGAACATTTTACCGTCTCCATTAGGAATCAAACCCAGCAACAATACAGCTGTTACACTTCCTCAGAGCTATTCTGTCAGCCCGTCACATGCCCTGACAGATAATCCTACATCATACTATCACACGTAACACCACCTTCATTATCTCCACCATTTTGTAAATTTGCCACATTTGTGTAAATCACCTGAACAAGAACAAAGTATCTCTTCTCCAGCGTTCCAAACATTCTTCCTTGAGTCCAAAGACACCTGCACGAAGGAACAAATGTCCAATTAAATTTCCTACAAGTACAAAATGTCTTGGCTGTTCTCAATGTGTACCAATTGCCTTAATTGGTATTTCACAGTTATATTTGGTACACAAAATCCAAGCTCATTTGAGAGCGAGGGGACAGAACGGTAGGAAGGCAATTGCACTGATAGTGGCCAAAGTTGGACATAAGCAAGGGAATAGAATGAAAAGGAAAAAGAGGAGAGAGACGAGGTGAATAAACGGAACCTGCAAGTAATAGGGTTGGGTTAGGTTAGGTTAATGGGTTAGAAACGATTGGGGTAGGATTGGTGGATGACATGAGATAGTGGTATACTGCTTGCATAAAGCCCTGGGAGTGAAGAGTGGGATTGAACAATTTCCAGAAGGAAGTTGGACAAATGGGAGAAAAGAGGAACAAAAAAAAAGAGTGGAGGTGTGCAGAAGGGCTGGATTTTGGAAGTTTAACCGGGGTGTGGGATACTGGATAACGTGTGGCCTGAAGAAGCTGGGGAGAGTAAGATGGCTGAGATATCAGAGGGAGGTAGAACTAAGGAGAGCTGGTTAAAAACAAAACAGGCGAAGTGAACACCTGTTTGCGACATCAAAGCAACAAAGCTTGTGCTCACCTGCGGGAGATGCAATAATGCTGAGAAGCTTAATATCCGACAGAATCAAGGAGAACAGACATTATGAAACAGGGTGCAACTTATTCAATTGAACTATGGACAAAGGTCTTGTAGGCCATGAGCATATCAGATTTTTCAAGGAATTCCATTTAAAGAGGAGTATGCCAAGTCTGCAGCTCAATGGTTTTGGAGATGCTTTGCCTATATCTACCTTGCTAGATCATGGGCCCATGGCTGATGGTGATACCAAGATTTTAAGAGGTTGAACCCTCTCCAGTGGTGACAATGGAAATAGATAGGTGAGGGTCCTTTTGACAAACTTCTGTAACAACTGAGAGTTGCCAGTATTGAAGGACATGTTCCATTCTATCAAGCCAGTATCTGATCAATTCCAGATTCAGAGAGTGAGCAGCTGCTGCGCCCATATTGGGACGGTGTACTGTACAAACAACATGGTGGTCATCGAAAAAAAAGGAAGAGGGTTTCAGAGAATGGGGGAGATGATTCATCCTCGAGGTCCCCAGTTCCAATGGGAGAGGGGAGGAGGAGTTTCCATTGATAGCAACAACTATTTTCAGTCCATTGTAAGGAACAAAGGCTCTCTCTGGTTCACTGGGTATTGCATCCTTGCATTCTTGACAAGTGCAAGTGGGTTGGCGAGAGAGTTTGAGCAGGAATTTGCAATTTGTTCCGGATGCCACAGATAGTTCTCTACGCTACTCTTCAACCAAGACACCAAGGACGCTAACATCCACCACATCAGTGGTGGAGATGGGTCCTCTGGCTTAATGTCCTTTCACATCCCATATATATATTGGGCACACATTGACGAAATATCAGGGTGACAGTTTGTTTGGGTTGAGATTCAAATCCAGGCTAGATAGGTAGGGTACCAACACTAATGGCCGAATACTCTTCTTCTTCTTTCGGCTTGCTCCGTTAGGGGTCGCACAGCGGATCACCGTTATGATCTGCCATACTGATTTGGCACTGGTTTTACCGCTGGATGACGCAACCCTGGTCACTCTTACGACACAAAGGGATAAGGATTGGGTTTTCGCATGATTCCGGGCTGCCTACACCCTCTCATAGCGCGGCCCAGCGGGAGCCCCCGTTCTCAAGCGATCCTCCAATCCAAGCCTCCGAGTAGCCGGATTACAAGGCGCACGCATCTACCCGGTCTTAATGGCCTAATACTTTCCGAGCTATATCTGCCAGCACCAGTGAGCAGCAGATTCCAAATAATTCAATAAATTAATTTATAGTTGGGGTTATAAATAAGTGCAGCAATTGCTGAAGAAAATGTTAATGTTCAGGTGTTCACCATTGTTCGGTTAGGATCAAACAATGAGGCAACACATTTACACATTTTGGAGGTACAGGATTAAAAACAACTCACAATTTAACCAGGATCAGAAGCGTTTGACATGAGAAGGCACAAGACCAATGTAAGTCACGTGAGCAAATGCTATTGGCAATCTATATACACCTGATGTTCCACTACAATTTTCTGCCTTATCTTATGTGAATTAACTTTACTCGTTTAACCAAATCTGACTTTCACATTATCCATATACAAATGCATTCTGCTTTGAGTAACCTTTTTATTATAGATCAATGGCATGACTTTTTTTTGTATTCTCATGACATACTCATGACAACAATTTATTAAGAGATTAAATAACAAAATTAAACTATAATGGCACTTGTAGAGCAATCGTCTCGCCTGCGCGCATTCATCCGAACTAAAATACCGTCGTTAACTGACACGCTACGATTATGACCCACTGCTATTATGGTCCATATACCCGTATCATCCATGCACCCTATTATGTCACATCGTTTCTTGGCATGGGTTATGAATGTCACAAATTTAACTCTTCATTAACATCGGGTCAGAGATCAGATGTTGGTTTCAGATTTTTCGGATAAAGATTTCAATTCAACCAATTATGGCTGGAATACCACTTCAACGATTATGTCATCGCTATCACCCATAACCCATGGGGAGTTGATGACAGATGCCAAGTTTTAATTTTTTCCATCAAGTAATTTTGGAGAAAATGCCAAAAAAATTCCTTTAATCCAATATGGCTGCCATACCATGTGACCTATGACGTCAGAGTTAGCAATGAAATATTCTCCACGAGGAGTCACTCATGTTTAATGTTTCACATTGATCGACAAGAGGTTGCAAGAAAAAACATTTTTAAGTTGAAAATATATGGATGGGGATGCTGACGTGAGAGAGACACACAGCACACACACACACACACACAACACACACACACACACACAACCTCACACACACACACACACTGCAATAGTCTTGAATCCCTTTGGGGCGAGACTAATGAATGGGTTGTGGATAGAGCACAGGCATGATGGGCTAAATGGCATCCACATTCTGGAGAGAGGAGCAGCAGCATGTGCGAGTTGAGTGACCGGATGGAATCCAAACTGATGGTCAGATATCAGGCTGGTTGAAAGGGAAAAGTCTTGACATCGCATCAACAATGGATTCCATGACCTTGCTTGTGATTGTAACATGTTACTGGTCTATAGCAGAGAATATCTGTTTTTGCCACCCTTCTTGTGAATGGGAGTGATGTTGGTGCACTTCCGCACACAGGAGGTGGCAAAGTTGGCACGTTAAATTGAGCAACAAAAGAACATGAAAGACCAGCAGACCAGAATTTCAGAACATGGGAACTGGTGACATCAGCACCCGCTGCAAAATGGGAGATGAGGCTAGAGAGAAGTTTCTCCAGCTTCTCCGAGATCACCGGACAAGGATTTGAAAAGGCAGTATGGCTGTAGGATGAGCTCGAGGTAGCACAAATTCGCCTCTAACTGTCTAGCCTGTGTTTTGAATCCGACTCAGCTATAAACTGTCATCCAGTTTTTATATAGTTCGTCAATGTGTGTGCCATTCCAGATAGATGTTAAATGGTGTCCCGTTACCGGCATGAGTTGGTGGACGTTAAAGACCCACGTGTCCGACATGAAGAGGGATGAGCTATCGCAGGCACCTGGCCAAATTCCTACCCAAAGCTTAACCCTTGCTCAGGAAGCTGCTCGCAGCAGCACCGGCTTTCGGTGAGGAGTAAAGGGGGTGAGGTGGGCACAGAGGGGATTAGTTGTGTGCACGAAATGTTTTGCATCTTACCTCATGTACATCACCATATCTCCAAATAACCTGGTGGATACCATCGCAAATGTTCCAACATCTTGTTATCATGTAAACAGTATTTTGATTCTCTTTGGTAAGGATCACCAGACTCCAAGGGTTCGTATAACGGACCTTCCTATCACATGTGCATCTGCCCGTTCATGCCTTTTCCAAAGGCAGTGTAGATGCTGTTTGAAGGATGCGTAGAGGCCAGAGCATTTTAATAGTTGGTACCATGAAGGTAGTAGCGAGTCTGATGATGCCTGCATTGAGTGCTGTTTGGAAAAAGTCAATTTGCCTGTGTTGCTATCGGTGGAGCATAATGTGATCACGTATTCCTTTCGATGGCAAGGATATTCTGCCAGAAACTGCAAACCGGAGAATGCAACTCATCACGTCATGGCGCACAGATCGTCTCTGTTAATGTCCTTCGGGCAGTCCGCTTACTTTTGTGTGAGATTGGCGTGCGATGGCCTCCCTTGTCCAAAAACGTATAAAATGTGCATTGTTGGCTACGATTACAATACGTGTGCTTGGAAAAATGATGTCCATGGAAGAATAATGTTTGAATGAAAGAAGGGCAAAAGAGGAGATGGACTGACAGAGGCCGTTTCACTCAGACGGTTCAGAAAGTGCGTGTGAAGAGCTGAAAGACTTTGACCACGTGTGGATGTTTCTCAGGAAATGTTCGATTAGCTTGGAGACAAAGCGAAACCGATTTGGTTGATTCGATTCGACAGCAGCATGGCTATATTGAGACACTTGGGTTTTGGGCAGCATACTATGCCCTCCAACCATGGTCTCTCCACTTGAAACTCAATGGACGTGACTGATGAAAAATTAAACCGACCAACTATCTCAGTTCAGAACGCACATTAAAAGGGCACTCGGAAGAGCGATACCCCGCCAGGCTGATTAGTTTACGTTTTGTATCCACTGATAGGCCGGATCTGATTCAGACTTGAACTAAAATTTAATCGGCTTGTCTTGTCCCCTAACAACTCATCCACATAGTTTTGTCGAATCCGTTCCGAACTTTTTGAGATCCCGCCATGTATCGTTTTAGCTGCATCACTCAATGGTGAAAAATCACCGTTAAAAAAAATGATCTGATGCTGATCCGGATTCGATCTTCACCAAAATCGAATCAATTCTTCCTTGTGACATACCAATCTGCCCAGCAAGTTTCGTCCGAATCCGTCAACAACCTTTTGAAGATATCCCACTAGATATCGTTTTAGCCCGATCACTCAATGGTGAAGAATCACTTGGAAAAATTATTGGCTCCTGATTCGGATTTCACCGAAATCGAATCCCTTCTTCTTGTTACATACCAACCTGCCTATCAAGTTTCATCCGAATCCGTTCACACTTTTCAAGATATTTTGTTCACAAACAACAAACAAACAACAGACAGGGATGGAAACTAACCTCGATACACCTTCGGTGTGGAGGTAAAAAAAACTGATAGTTTTATGATGTCCCTGCTATCCTTTTTACCTGTCATGTACACTGTCTTCCCAGGTTGACAGCAAAGAATGATCATCTTGACGCAGCTTCAGAATTGATCACCCATAATGACAATTAATGTAATTCTTTAGCAATAGGAAAATACGAATGGACCTCTCATTTTTGGAGTTGGGAATGTGTTAGCTAAACGCTTTCCATCCCTCTCAAACAGGTTGGAAAGGCCGAGCACATTGCGCCCCTTGGATTATTGAGCCTCTCGTTACACCAAATGCCTGCAAGCGTTGTGGTGTCCTATCTCCCTCTAGTGGTGTTATAATCAGCGCAGAGTGACACCATTTATGGTCACACACACGTACCCACAGTGCTTCATGTTGTTCGGCTTGTCCATCCGCACTGCGAGGCGGATCGCAGATCCTGGTCTCGCGCTGTTCTTCGGCAGGATCATCTTGTGCCATTCGCCGCACTTGGGCTGGTCGGAGTCGGGGTCAGAAGTACCTTACGAAGAAGAAACGTGCAGTGAGGGGCAAACAAATGTGAGGCTACTCTACCTGATGTGGTGTTCACTATATCGATTCAAAAAATTCTGCAAAATTAAAACCAAACTTATATCAAGCCTTTATTACTGAACACATATGCAAGGAATTGTGGGTACTATTATGTTGAAATTGAATAGACGTTCACCTGTGCAGCATTTATTAGCTTTCACACCTGATGAAGCTCTATTAATGGTCAAGATCGATGGTGTTTATACCTCCATTTCAGTGACTGAATTAGGGTTATTAATTGGCCTTAAACAGGGAGAAAGTTGAATCAACCTTGTCGAACTCTGCGCATGTGAAAAGACAAACTTTAAAACATTTTCAAGAGCTTAAAATTACAAGGTGTCCCAATGTAGGTGAATGGTCTGTCTGTAGTCACTGAGCTTGAACAATGATTGGATTTCATTTGTAAATTCAGTTCAACAACTAACGCATGTTCTTCATCTGTGCACCTATCGACTCATGCTAAATCTCCCAGGGTTAGAGTAATCAATCTGAAAAAAAAAAAAAAATCACATTGTTGGGCATTAACCTTTACAAAATATTCAAATCACAATCACTAACACTACTTTAGGGACACCTTATGTAACTGTTACTTTTAGTACAATGACACTACTCATTATATTTAATGAACATGGTTCTTCAAACCGCAGTAATTGCTAAGATGATGCATGGTTGGTTGCAGATATTCCGAGTGAGGCAATTGCCTTGTACCTGCATGTGCCAAGCATGGTGTGTGTGCGTGCGTGCGTCGTGCGTGGTGTGTGTGTGTGTGTATGTGTAGGACTAGAAATTAAACATAGCAGTGCATGCAATTTCAAGAATGCACTCTGGATTTAAGGAATGCTCCCTGTTTTGGACCAACAAATTTGGTTTGTGGGTTCGTAATGAAACATTGTTAAAACCATGTGTAACATTTTTGAATAAATCCTTCCTTTGGGATGAGACAGCGCAACCACTGAAGAGCGATCATTTCATTACCGTGCATGCAGTGTGTGTGTACTGGTTTGATGACAACTCGGGATACTTTGTCAGATCTAATGGATGTTCAGGGTGACGCCATGCAGCGCTGCTGATTTACCATCCTTGTGAATATGTCTACTGTGTTAATGGTCTGTGCCACTCACCTTTCCCAGCTCCTTGTCCTAAGCGCGAAGTACTCGTACTCTCTGTAAATAACTTCACTTCACCACAGGCAATGGGTGAGTCGTGTGAAGTCCCCCTGGGTACCCCACCTGATAAACACAATTTATGATGATAGATTTAGAATCAATCCGTTCGTCCGTTCAACCGCACGCTTCGTTAGATTGCAAGCACACTGATGTAGCTGAGATTCAATCAGGCAAAATAAAACAGTCGAGGGAAGAGTTTAGATCAACATCGAGCAAACATGGTGTGCCTGATAAAAAGAACCACAATGTGGTACAACCTCTGGCAGTGAGTCCATTTCCTGACTGTTCTTCATTGTGAGCTTGAAGCGGAGGTGAAGAACGAGTGTTGGACATTTCCATGATCTGTGCGACTAATGCCCGTCTGTGGTTTCACACGGTAGTCGAGGATAAATGGGGCTTCTGAGGCAGCATTCAAATGAATGGGAAAAGGGAAAAACTTTCTGACTCAAGCCCCAAAATCCAATAGGATACTCATTTATCCCCTTCCCCTCCCCCATACAAGCAAATGTAAATTGAGACTGATCCCTCCCCTCCCATACAAGGAAATGTAAAATTGACTGACTCAAGCCCAAAGCCCAAAATAGGAGACTGATCTCTGCCCATTGAGCAAAATGTAAACTTGAGACTTACTGATTAAAGCACTCTCCTTTCATATTTTCATTCCATTCAAAGAGCGAACCAATGAATATTTGTTCATGTTCTCCTTTAGGGAATAACTTCATTTTCTTATACATTCATTTCCATCGAGTATATTCACAAAGATTACTTTGGAACTTAGTTCTTGTTTAAGTTTTTTTGTTGAGCAGAAATGAAATGGTGAACTTCTCTTAATGCTCTTGTTTGACCTCCTGAGCCACAATATCATTTTGAGATTGTAGTAAATTTTTTTCCATTGTTCAATTATAACAATCAAGTTTTCAGTCCATTGAAGGATATTTTTTTTTCTTTACATCCTCCAACTTATTTGTAATTAAATTATATTTTGGTTCCACTCATGGACATAAATTATATAGAGAGTCTATAAATTGTTTGTAGCACTGATATGTTCTAAAATACTTTCCAACATCCTGTAAGCTGTAAACACATTGCAGCTGAAAAAGAGGAGTGTCTGAACTGAAAAACATCAGCCCATTGTGTTCAAGCCTGGGAAAATTTCCAAGATTATGTAATCACACTTCCTCTAAGAGCTTTAAAAGTCAGCTCTCGATCGAAAATCTTCTTGTCTGACGTTTTTTTTCTTTTTTTTCTCATCTTGATCCAATGGTAAATGAACAGACATGGAGAATATCTTTCTTCTGACGAAGAAAATAACGCTTCGCAATGTTTGTAAGTGTGTGTGGTGTGTGTGTGTGTGTGTGTGTGTGTGTGTGTGTGTGTGTGTGTGTGTGTGTGTGTGTCTGTCCGACTCATTATTATTCTAATTTTATTTTTCAGTTTAAACACATAACGTAACCTTCTGGAGGAATCTGACACAACACTCTATTTCGAAAGGTAAATGTTTTTAAATTATTATTTATTTATTTATTTATTTATTATTTTATTAATATCACTAATATATCATCTTATATGCTCGAAAAGGGTCCTCTTGTTTTAAACAGAATATGATGTCCGAGTTTCAAATCACAAGACATCTGAAGCAGACTGCTGGGAAAGATCGTCCATTCTCGCAACTGAATATTTACCAAAGAAAAATGCTTAATATTTTCAATCTTGATTAATTATATTTGCTTTGCTTTCAATTATTTAATTCTTAATTATAAAAAGAATAAAGGAAGTGCAGAATAATATTTATCTGCTGGGTTGAGATGAGAGAAATTCATCGCTTTTTAAATTTAAACAGTCATTGGTTAAGAAGTATATTGATTTTAATACAAAAGGAGAACAGAAGCAAAAACAGATTTTGAGAAGGACTTTTATGAATTAATGAATAATGCTCTATTTGGAAAGACTATGGAAAATGTTAGGAATCGACAAAACATAAGACTTACTAAATCTTGGAAACAGGCTTCAAAGTTAATTAATAGACAAGTTTTGAACGAGCGGAGGTGTTTTCAGAGAACTTTTGTGCTATTCATTTGAAAAAGAAGATAAGAGTATTGAAGTGGATAAACCTATTTTTTGGAAAATCAATTCTTGACTTTTCAAAGATGTTAATGTATGACTATAACTATAATAAATTTAAAATCAAGTATAAGGATAATGTGTCATTGTTATATATGGATACAGATAGTTTTATATAGAAATTAAGACAAGTGATGTATATGAGGATATGATTGATAATATTGATATATATATGATAAAAGTAATATAAGTCAGGTAATGTGTTGTTTTCATCAAAGAATAAAAAGGTTATTGGTAAGTTTAAAGATGAATTGGGTGGGAAGTCATGAGTGAATTTATAGGATTGAGATCAAAGTCTTATGCTTTTTACATATATTGATAATAACATTGAAAGGTGTGATAAGAAGCTAAAGGGAATAAAGAAAAATAATCAAGGAAACAATAAACTTAAACATTATTACAACTGTTTAACCTTAAAGAAGGAAGAGTGCAGAAAAATGAATACAACATATAACATCATTATATACAAGAAAGAAAATAAAAAGAAAGCATTAGGAGCTTTGATGATAATATATATTTTAGAGAATGGAATCAATAGTATCCTTATGGTTATAAGTTTAAGTGTTAAGATATTGGGTTTGGAATTTTAACAGGCTTCCACCGTCTTTTTACTGATTTATAAATGATAGAACCAAGCAATACCAAACCAAAGAGTGGAGATGTAATCAGCCTTGGTATTTAAATGGGAAACATAAAGAATGTGAGAAATATCAATAAGTCTTATTGAAGAAATAACGGGGTAAAAGTCGATTAAACAAATAAGCGGGTAAGTTTAATTACAAATAAGTTGGAGGATGCAAGGAAAAAAAAATATCCTTGAATGGACTGAAAACTTTGATGGTTATCAATTGAACAATGGAAAAACAATTTACTACAACTTCAAAATGATATGTGGCTCAGGAGGTGGTCAATAAGAGCATTAAGAGAATGTTTATCATTTCATTTCTGCTCACAAAGACATTTAAACCAGAAACTAAGTTCCAAAGTAATCTTTGTGAATATACTCGATTGAAATGAATGTTATAAGAAAATGAAGTTATTCCCTAAGCCTAAAGGAGAACATGGACAAATTCATTGGTTGCTCTTTGAATGGAATGAAAATATAAAAGGAAAGAAGTGCTTTATTCAGTAAGTCTCAATTTACATTTGCTCAATGGGGCAGAAGATCAGTCTCCTATTTTGGGCTTTTGGGGCTTGAGTCAGTATCCTATTTTACATTTGCTTGTATGGGAGGAGGGAAGGGGATAAATGATCTCCTATTTTGGGCTTTTGCTTGTATGGGAGGGGGAGGAATCAGTCTCCTATTTTGGACTTTTGGGCTTGAGTCAGTCTCCTATTTTACATTTGCTTGTATGGGAGGAGTGAGGGGAAAATGAGTCTCCTAT
>CM068954.1:22399844-22413592 GCA_035128595.1 Eptatretus atami
AAGGTCATGGGGCGGGTCTTTCAAACTCTTGCTTTGCATTTCCGAGCACAATCTATATTTCCTATGAGCCACGATTTTGGCTGAATCTCGATATTCCACGATGCTGAGAATGCGAGCGGCAAATTTGATTGGTCGTGATGGAATAAAATCTCGACCAAGTACTGGAGGTTTTTGGAAGTGCCAACAAGGCGATTTGTGTTCTACAGTGTTCAAGTATATAAATACATTTAAACAAAATAAAGCTTTTAAAGGCTGTCGAAAAAATAAAACTTACGAGGAAGTTTACTGCCGTTGATTTTCAGTCTTATAAACCACCTTATTTAACACCTCAAAATAGTTTGTCATGCCTGTTGTTTGTGTCCTTTATGACGTCGCTAAAAACTACGTTTTCAGTTTGGAATGATTTTCAATTCTGTTTTACAGCCAGACGGACGGACAGACGAAAAAAAAAAATTACTTTACTTTTCTGTGTGCGTGCGCACTCAAGATGAGACTGTACAATTTGCCAAATTCAAAGTTAAAGTACTGCTAAACTGAAGGGTCATGCTCTGATCCATGTTCTACAGTGTTCAAAATGTAAAATTCCATTGAAATGAAGTTGTTCCTCAATCACAGACTGATGTCTGTACACAAATAGACAGAGAGTACACCTATTGCTTCACCCAGCTTTGTGCTATGCGTGCGGGATAATACGTTTTTATTATTCCATCTGAGTGTTCTGGATCATTACCGTGCTGTCCAATTAAGTTTGGATCAATAGGTCTTGCACCACTGGGGATAGTATTGTGGATTAAAATTTGTTTCTTCCTTGCTGCAGTCAATATCGCATTAATTTTCAGCAGTTTTTAAACACCACTTCAGAATATATACCCCCAAAGTTGAATTGATCCTCCTCCATGCTTAATTGTTGGCTTCAAGCAAGAGTCTTTATACGTTTCATTTTTTTTCATCATCTCACATACTGTCTTCGATTAGATCCAAATAACTGAAACTTTGACTTGTCTGTCCAAGGCACCTTTTGACCATTGTTCCATCATCCAATTTCTGTGTTCTTGTGCAAATTTTAGCCTTTTAGTCTTGTTCCCCTTTCTCAACAGAGGTTTTCTGACTGCAAAACATCCTTTAAGTCCTGATTTCAAAAGTGACATTCATACTGTTTCACGGATGGATGACACCTGAGCCTTCTGCCAGTTCTTTTGTTAATTCAATAGTCATCTTTCTATTCCTCAAGGATATTATCTTCAAGTATTGCTCTTCCTTGTTAGACAGTTTTTTGATCTCCCAGGACTAGGTTTGGCAAATACAGGTGATGTTTCTCTGTACTATACTTTTTGATTGAGTTTTAGATACCACACCTTGAAAATCAAGTGATGTGAGCAATTTGAAACAATTTTGTTCCTTCTTATTGGAGAAACACAATTCTATGTCAATCTTCTACTAAAATTTTAGCCATTTTGTTTTAAGCTAACAGTTAATCCTGATGGATCTGTATTCTGCAGTGTGAAAATGGGGTTTTATCTTTATGGATGTGTAGAGAGGAACATCTGATGTTATGACAAGGAACACCTGACAATGAGTCATCAATTAGAATTTGATTGGTAAATGTGATGGATTAGCTACTACAACACTTCCTCGTAGCTGCTCATGTATCGTTAGTTTACTTTGAGATGTGATCACAATTTTTTGAAGATTCTCATCAATGTGAATTGAAGATTGCAAAATGAAAAGTTTGCTTTCTTCTCACCCAAACTAAGCTGTATTAACGAGAAAGGTAATCAGTAAAGTGCATACCTCTGCCAGGCTGAACAGTTTACATTTTGTATTCCACTGATAAACTGGATCTGCATCTGGACCTAATAAACCAAAATCTAATTGGCTTGTTCTTATCAATCTAATCAATTCGTCATTGTCACACACCCAACCTGTCCACCAAGTTTCGTCCGAATCCGCCCACAACTTTTTGAGATATCCTGCTCACAAACAGACAAACAAACAGTGGTGAATACATAACCTCCGTCCACCTTCGGTGGCAGAAGTAAAAACAGTCAGCGTTGTTATAATAGTAGAAACACGAGTGGAGGCTTTGAGTAAATTGTTGATGCTCATAACATCCATATGTTGGAAATCCTCAATGTGTCTAAATCTTTTGCACAGAAATGTCAGTTCATAAACAAACATTTAAAGTTAGCAAACAGTTAACAAATTCCCACATCTGTTCTGGTCTTGTCCCCTTTCTTTGTCCTCTCTCTTCCCCATTCTTCTGCAGGGTACACATGGTCTGCCAGTCACCCCCATCTGGTGAAACTCCCAAAATCCTGACACTCACTGCTCACTACCTCCACTCATTCGTCCCTCTTTTCTTCCACCTAAGGAACCAACTTGCTCAGTCTTTTCAATGTCATTTTCCCTCCAACGTTTCAAGACAGCTGTTCACCACCATCTCAGATCAATGACAATCATGATATTTTCTATCCCATTAACACTCCCCAAGGCCTTCCTTCCAAGTTTTCTGTTTTTCCTTCCACTTCTGTAATTGAGAGTTTGCAGCTGTATGCATCTTGTTCACCACCTGTGTTCTCTCTGAGCCCTCATTCTTCTCCATATCCCTTGTTTCTCCAAGTCTCCCCCAATTTTTTATGCAAAGTCAAGGCTCATGGAAGAGCGAGAACACGGAATGTATCAGGAGGCAACAGAACAAGAGGAACAGCTGAAAGGGAGGGGGGACACCAACAGCAGGGCAAAGGTTTAGACAGAGATGGACAAACAAGTGATCTGGGTGAGAATAAGGGGTAGGGGAGGATACAGTGGGTGGACAAGATGGATACAGAAGCAAACTCTCAAGAAGTAAAAACTGGAGATTTGTGGGGATTGAGAGGGTGGTTAAATGGGGGTGAAAAGATCATGGTTTTGGAATTGCAAATGATCTGAGATGATGAATTGCTGTCTGAAGAATCAGATTGAAGAGAATGTGGAAGTTTGGGGCCACAGGTGGGGAAGAAAGGGAACGAATGAGTGGAGGTGAGAAGTGATCCTGCATTTTTGGAGTTTCAGCAGATCACTGCTCACTCTACTGTCCTCCTTCAAGTTTTGCTTCTTGGTCTCCATGTAGTTGAGCAACATGAGCATGAGGATTTCTCCACTTGGCCATAGGCTCAGCTCACCTCATAAACCTTTGAATTGACACCAAAACAGTCGGATTGGCTGAGTACGTGAAAGTTCAACAGACTACGAATACAATTTGAACACAAACATGAAGACAGCAAGCCAGAGAAGGTATCCTTGCAAAACAAACAAAAAAACTTTCCAAAACAGGTGCAAACATAAGATGTCACACAGGAACTGAAACAGTAACAAATACAGCCCAACGATTTGCAAAAAAGATAAAATAAAAATAATAAGCGAAATAGCAACAGATATACACCAACAACAGGAGAACGATAAAATAGCAGGAAGGTATGAAAAAGAAGAAGGAAAAAAAACAAGAGTTTGACAGAGTGGGCATAGACAAAGAAGGCTCGTTGGAATGGCTAAGAAGAGGCCGCTCAACTGGGATGGAGAACGAATCATTAAAATGCCGAGACCAAGGACACTACACCAATGGCATTAAGAAGATGGCAGGACTGAGTCATTGGGCAGGTATAGATTCTGCAAGGTAGAAACAGAAAGCACGAGCCACGTCCTATCGGGATGTAAAAAACTCATGTCAGAGCAGCTGTACACACAAAGGCAACAACAAGGTATGTGGAGTAACCACTTGCACTTCTGCAAAACTGTTGATATCCAGTTCCAGAAAACTCATGGAAACATGAACCAAGAAATCATTGAAAACAAGGAAGTAACGCTCACATATGACCTGATGATCCCATCGAGAGTTGACAAAAGGACAAAGCATTATGACCGAATATAGTACAAGGTGTAAAAACTGCTGTGTGGATTGAACTGCTCTTTCTGTGCTTTGTCCCTCAGGATTTCTGCAGGGCACATGGTCAACCATCACCCCTTCTGGTTAAACTCCCTAAATCCAGGATCACTGCTCACCTCTACTCATTCATTCCTCTTCTCCCCTGTGGAACCAAATTCTACATTCTCTTCAATCTCATTCTTCCCTCTGGCCAGGTCTTCAAGACAGCTGTTCACCACCATCTCAGATCGTCCCCAATCAAAAATCATGATATTTTCTGCCATCGTTACAACCCACTCCCCCCTCCCACCCAAATTCTCCTCTCTTCCAAATTCCCTGAGATGTATCCATCTTGTACCTATGAATCATCTTCTGCCTCCTCACATCCATCCAGGTCTGCCTTTATCTTGGCATTCAAGTCTGCTGTGGGTGTTTCCCCCTCTCTCAAGTGTCCTTTTGTCCTGTTGTGTCCTGATCCATTCAGTGTACCAATTCCAGCTCTTCCATGAGCCTTGACTATGTATACAAAAAAAAAAAAGAAAAAAAAGAAGGCATTGCTAATTGAGGTGTCTTCCCAGTGATTTTGGCCTCAACAATGCAGAAATCAAGAAAATGACCAAATACCAAGACCTCAAAAATTAAGTGAAAAGATCCTGGAAGCTGAAGAGATCCAAAATTGTACCAGTGGTAATTGGAGAAACGGGAATGATAAAAAAGAATCTTACAAAGATCTTAAAAACGATCCCTGGGAATATTACTACAAATGAACTGCAATTGGATGCTGGCCGGGCGTCGGTGACGATTCTCAAAACAGCCCTCGGAACAAAACTTTGAGAACAAGAAAACTTCACAGCTTGGTCCATGAATCATGATCCCTTTCTGAAACGGAGGAGAATACTTCGATATCTGGGAAGACGCCGTTCCACCTTCTGAAACCCGCATATGGAGATAACAACCAATGACACACATGAAGGCAAGTTGTTTGGAGGCCACTACCTCCCACAGGATTCAGTGTACCAGCAAGGACAGGATGGGTATGATAGTTGCTGCAGACAACATGGGATAAACGCTGTGCATGAGAGAGAGCAGGCTTTTCAGACGAGTCCGATTTTCAGAAATCAGATACCCCAGAGATTTTTGAGTAAAAGTTGGCAAATATTTTACTGTAAACGTTTTGGTGTGCTGAATCCATTTCTGTTGTTTTTACAAGCTGTATCTCAAGGTGAGGGCCCTGTCACACCTTGAGTTTTAGCCAGCATATGGCAATGTATCAAAATGTATGTAAACGCTGGCGTACGCTCAAGTATTGATGTTTTTTTTCCAGTTTTGGGCGTATTCATAACGATTGGACGTATGCATAACGTATTAGTAACGTACACAGAAATTTCGATAACATATAGATAACTTATACCAACGAATGCTTAGTGTGTTGTCGCGTTCACACACCTATGCCCATGATAGTCTAACTTAGCATAGCGCGCGCAGCGTAACGCCGACGATCACGTGGCGTAGGCTATTAATAGGCTGCGGCTCGACGATTCAAATCATAACCGCACTAGACATCGAAGTGTCAAGCCGCTGTCACACCTTGACGTTTTAGCCAGCGTATGCCGACGTATGAAAATTTGCCGAATACGCTGGCACACGTCGAATACTTATGGGTAAGTTTGTATACTTAAGAGCATGCTGAAGCACGCTGAAGCACACTGGCATACGTCGTAGTACGCCGAGTACGTCGACAAATTTTCAGCATGTTGAAAATTTTTCGACGTATCCAGCGTATGACGCACACGTTCCGCATACGCTGCATAAGTTGTAGGCACATTACGCGATCTTTGACACACCGTCGACACACGTTATGTAAGTTTCCATAGTCGAAACACGTCGAGGTAATGTTTACGATAAGGCCCAGTCACACCTTGACGTTTTAGCCAACGTATGCCGATTTTTGAAAAATTTGTCTAAAACGCTGCACACGTTGAATACGTTATGGGTAAGTTTTGATAACATTGAGAGCACGCTGGAAAACACTGCCATACGTCGTTGCACGCTGGCTTTAAACGTTGTACTTTTCGGTTGTCCTCACATTTTTGCATGCTTGAAATTTACAACGTATGCCGGCGTATGACTCACACGTTCCACTACGCTGGCCATAAGTTGTAGCACGTTATCGATCGTTGACACACGTCAACACATGTTACTTGTAAGTTAATCATAAGTTGAGACACGCCGAGGTAATGTTTAGCGTACCCGAAACTTATTCCTAGCCTATGAGTACATGTTGTAGGCACGTTACGCGATCGTTGACACACCTCGACACACGTTACTTTAAGTTACTCATAGGCTGAAAGACGTCGGTATAATGCTTAGCGTGCCTGAAACTTATTTATACACTATCAGTGACATGTTGCTAACACGCTACGCGATCGTTGACACACTTTGACACTCCTTGCTTGAAAGTTACTTATACGTCGAATCATGCCGAGTTATTGTTTAGGGCAAAAGAGGCTTTTATCTACCTATGAGTGACGTGCTTGCACCTGTGTGTAACGCACCTCCCCGCATACTGGCGTATGTAGACGTATTTGACGTTTACCGGATGACTACAGAACTTAACGAACGAGTTCCCAACCTACAGATACCAGATAATGATGTAATGGCAGCGATTAGGGATATGGTAAATAAAAGGGGTTTCACAGGAGAACCCGTCAGTGTTGCAGACTACATAGCGAGTACATGTCCATGACATTACGAGAAGATGGAGTATCCGGCAACGATGACACTACAATATCTACCTGTCTCAACATCAGCATACCCTCATCGATTTGGCACTGCACCAGTTGCGTGCCAATAGAACCGAGAGAAGAAGACGTGAACGGAGGAGAAGGTACTGGGTACACCATGGATCGGGATTTGATTTGCACCGATAAGATTTGCACCGATAAGACACCAGTTGATTGCACCGATAAGAACACGTTAAGTGTAAACAATTGCGATTGTTGGCGCAAGCGTCTATTTTCAATAGTGGAGTTTGAGCGATTTAGCACGTTGAATAGAACGCTTCAAATTTCCGAGCGCCAGCGTCAAAAAACAAAGGCGATGACAGCAATTTAAATCGTTCATTGTAAACAATTAAAATAGTTGAGTGCACCGTTTAAAAGTCGTTGAGTGTAAAAAAATCCAATTGTTGAGCGCAAGCGTCTACTTTCAATAGTGGAGTGCAGCCATTTAAATCTTTGAGTGCAGCCTATGAATAGCAAACCCCACGTCACCGGCAAAGATAACTGCCGCACGATATGGATAAGTTAGCTATCGTTGGGCATAGGTTGTGTACGCCGGCGGCTACACGATAATTATTCGTTGGTATACCGTATCTATAAGGTATGGAAGCGCTCTATGTACATTATTAGTACCTTGAGCATTTGTCCAACTCGTTATGAATCACCTAAAACGTAAAAACAAGCCATAGCTCATTGTTGAAAAAACCCAAAAAAATTAGCCGCGAAGAACTTCGAACAATGGTGCAAAGATGTCTCCTACCCGTGGACACGCGGACGCAAGGAGGATCCATCATCACCACACCCTCCCATCACACTCACCTACTACTGCCAACATGAACAACTACTACTAATACTGATACTGATACTGATACTGTTACTGCTGACATGGACATCGACTCAAAAAGGAGAAAACACTGATGGGTTACCCCTTGTGAAGACCATTTTTATATACCAATTCCCAAAACGCTGGGAACACGTCATTATATGGCAGTTGTAAGTTAGAAACATGTTCATTTAGTTTTTGTCGACCGGAAGACGTATGGATACGTCTACATACGTCAATGTGCGCTGGACTACGTAAAGAATTGGTTCAAAGCACGTCAAACATAAGTTAGAATAAGTTTCGCGTAAATAAGACATTACCGCGACGTGTTTCGACTTATGAGTTACTTACAAGTAGCCTTTGTCGACGTGTGTAAGCGTCCGCATATCGTGTGTAAACTTATTCCCATCGCATGTGGCACGTGTGTCATACGCCAGTACTCGTAAAATTTGAACATATTAATATCTTTGACGTACTCCACTTACTACGACGTATGATAGCATACTTTAGTGTTCTATTCACGTATACCAACTTACCCATACGTATTCGACGTGCGCCAGCGTTTTAGACACATTTTCTTAGGTCGGCATACCTGGCAAGATCGCCAAGGTGTGACTGCGAGTTTGACACTTCCATTTCTGCGGCGGTTATATTTGAATCGTGTGCGTCAGCCTTTTAATAGGCTACGTCACGTCATCGTTGGCGATACGTGCAGCGGCTATGCATAAGTTAGACTATCGTTGGGCATAGGTTGTGTAGGCTGACAACAGGTTCAGCATTCGTTGTATAGTTAGCTATAACACAACGAAACGTTCTGTGTCCGTTACTAATACGTTATACTAAGACCAAGTCGTTTGAATACGTCCGAATCTTAAAAAAAAAATCAAGTTCAACGTAAGCCAGCGTTTACATACATTTTTACGTTGCCATCGCTGGCTAAAACGTCAAGGTGTGACTGCGCCTATACCCGAACTTAATTTTAACCTATGAGTAACGTGCTTTGAACCTATGAGTAACGTATCTCCAACGCACATTGACGTATGTAGAAGTATTTGATTGACTACCTTCGGACGACCACAGAACTTACTGAATGTGTTTCTAACTTACAGCTACCGTATAATGGCGTATTGGCAGCGTTTAGGGAATTCGTATATAAAAATGGGCTTCACAGGAGGAACGTCAGTGTTCCAGACTCCATGTTTTTTTTTTGTTTGTTTTTTTCTTCGGCATGAGTGATGTTGACACTTCGATTTCTAGTGCAGTTATGATTTAAATCGTTGAGCGGCAGCCTTATTAATTATATATTTATTAACCGCACTAGAAATCGAAGTGTTAACATCACCGTCATGCCGAAGAAAAAAACAAACAAAAAAAACCAGGGAGTCTGGAACACTGACGCTAAACATTACCTCGACGTGTTTCGACTTATGAGTAATTACAAGTAACGTGTGTCGACGTGTGTCAACGATCGCGTAACATGCCTACAACACGTTACTCAAATGGTTAGAAATAAGTTTCGGGTACGCTAAACATTACCTCGACGTGTTTCGACTTATGAGTAACTTACAAGTAACGTGTGTCGACGTTGTCGACGTGTGTCAACGATCGCGTAACGTGCCTACACTTATGCCAGCTTACGGACAACGTGTGAGTCATACGCTGGCATACGTCGAAAAATTTCAAGCATGGAAAATTTGTCTAACAGCTCGGCGTACTACGACGTATGCCAGCGTGCTCTTAACGTATACAAAACTTACCCATACGTATTCGACTGTGCCAGCGTTTTTAGACAAATTTTTCATACGTCGGCATACGCTGGCTAAATGTCAAGGTGTGACAGGGCTTGAGACTCCCATGGATCAAATCCAAGATGGCCACCAGGGATTTTTGTTTAAATCACATTTTCATGAACAGTTTCAACTAGAAGGCACCGTGATGGTTTTAGTTTGGACTGTATGGCATATAATCACTATTCGAATCAAAAAATAATGATTTATGTTTTTCTTCATTAGTTATGCATAAAACATTGTAAAAGGTGAAAAATAAGATGGCTGCCATCAATTTTCTGTTATCCACATCTTTGCTTCCAGGAACCATATAATGACAATTTAAAACTTGTCACCTTGTCTGTAGGCTTAACTAATATTTCTGACAAGGTGTTACAAACAAAATCAAACTGTCTCATTGTTATTTTGAATTGCAAACTGAAAGTCAACATCTAGTGTGCATGGTTCCTTAATCATTGCTGCAGGTGTCATTGGTGCTGTGCATTTGCATGCTGCTGTAATGCAGTCAAAATTTCTGCCACTTGCAATGCAATTGCAAGTGATCAGTTCATAGCAAGTTTCTGGGATTGGTGGTAGGGACATCATGATGGCTAGCGGTGATGTGCCATCCATTCTCCATCCCATGGTCTCAGGAGGAAGAAATTCTGGGTACTGCTTGTGTGCTTGTCACCACACTGCTGCTTGATAATGTTCCCGTTTGATGTGGAAGGACAGGGCATCACTGTGGGAGGGAAGCTTTCCGGTGCATGTCACAACAAACATGTGACAGCCACAGTGTTGACATTTTGAACATTGTAGACTTTACAGATAAACAGTTCTGCATTCTGGGCTGTGGCGTCGTCGAGTTCACCTTGGCCGAGACTTTCGAGCAGGTGATAGTGTTCCTGAAAGACTCTACAGCACGATTTTTTCCATGTCTGGATATGAAGTGGTGTCACTACCAGTGATATATAGCATGGCATGCAGGCAATGTTTCCAACAGGTTTTCATACAAATGAATTTGCTCCACAATAGTGTGTATAGGGATGTACTTCCTCTTCTTTGCCGCCCCTGCTTTAAGCCAAACTTTGGAACTGGCAATCTTGTGGAAATGTGCCAGGAGCAGTACTAGGACATCGGCATCCCGTGCAGCAATCACGATGCATGTGGCTTGACTCTCTGCACAGTGGAGGATGATTCTCTCCTTATGGCATGCTTCTAGCTTCTATGCATCAACCTCTGGATCAGATGAGTTCACTCTCTCTTCATTGACAAAACCTCCAGCAGCTACGACAATCTTATTGATTGGAGCTTGCAGCATCAATTGCTGTGAGAGTAATCTCGCTAAAACTGCTTTGTTTTCTGGGTGTGCCATGAAATTATCCCACTTGGAGGGCAGTGTGACATTCCAACTCTCTATCAACTGCCGGATCGCTGCTGATCCCTGACCACATCTCTTCCTTGTTCCACATTTGATTGACCTCATATAGTATCACTCAAATATTACATCGATTCGTCTGAACAGTGAACCTCCTTGAAGAACCGCTCCAACAATCACATCAGCGAGGTCTCCAAACGTGGCTTCTTTCTGGGGTTTACCAGTAGTGACCACCAGTGCCTGACCATCGATGGTCAGTGATGCTTCTTGACCACGATCTGTGCCATCAAGGCTAGCCAGACAAATGATTCTTGTAGTGAGTACTTGAGACAAGTCTACTTTTGATCCTGCGGTCTGTTGGAGCTTGTGGGACTGGCAAGAGTTCATGTGACACTATATCTGACAGATCAATATTATGTCCTGCTTCGTTGGCAGCAATGCGGCGTTGAAGGAATTTTCGCTCTGCTTTGATTGACCTCACAACACCACGATGGTAATCCATCTGCTTGACCTTCAACAAGGAAGAAAATGTTATTGGCTTGTTTTTTGACAAAGGATCTCTGAACTTGAGGTTTCTCTCTCCACAAGGCACGAGTCTCTCCTCAATGAATGTGTTAAGCTGCTCCTGGCCTTTTGCCTGTGCACCCAACAGATCATCTTCAATTTCCTTTGTGGCAAAGATCTTTCTTTGCAATTTCATGCAAGTCTTCAGGCACCTAATCTGAGAACAGCTTGAAAGACTTCACTTTACGAGCAAGCCTCGGACGTCGGCGATACTCTGCCGCGCCTATGCATAAGTTAGACTATCGTTGGGCATAAGTTGTGAACGCCGACAACACCTAAGCATTCGTTGTATAATTATCTATAAGTTCTCGAAACGTTCTGTGTACTTACTAATACGTTTGCAAAACGTCCAACTCTTATATATGCCCAAAACTGAAAAGAACATCAATAGTTCAGGTTACGCCAGCGTTTTACATACATTTTGATACGTTGCCATACGCTGGCTAAATCGTCAAGGTGTGACAGGGCTCATAGCGTTAGAATAAGTTTCGGGTACGCTAGACATTACCTCGACGATATTCGACTTATGAGTAACTACAAGTAACGTGTGTCGACGTGTGTCAACGATCGCATAACGTGCGTACAACTTATGCCAGAGTATGCGGAACGTGTGAGTCATACGCTGCATACGTCGGAAAATTTTGAGCATGCACAAAAATTTGTCGACCAGCTCGGCGTTACTACGACGTATGCCAGCGCTTCAGCTTGCTTCAGTGTGCTCTAACTTATACAACTTACCCATAACGTATTCGACGTGTGCCAGCGTATTCGCCAAATTTTTCATTACGTCGGCATACGCTGGCTAAACGTCAATGTGTGACAGCCCCTTTAATCATTGTTGCAGGTGTCATGGCTCTGCATTTGCATGCTGCTGTACAATGCAGTCAAAATTTCTTGCACTTGCAAAGCAATTGCAAGTAGTAGTTCAAGCAATTTCGGGATTGGTGGTAGGACATCAGATGGCAGCGGTGATGTGCCATCCATTCTCCATCCATGGTCTCAGAGGAAGAAATTCTGGTACTGCTTGTTGCTTGTCACCACCACTGCTGCTTGATAATGTTCCCGTTTGATGTGAAGGACAGGGCATCACTTGTGGAGGAAGCTTTCCGGTGCATGTCACAACAAACATGTGACAGCCACAGTGTTGACATTTGAACATTGTAGACTTTACAGTAAACAGTTCTGCATTCTGGCTGTGGCGTGTCGAGTTCACCTTGGCCGAGACTTTCGAGCAGGTGATAGTGTTCCTGAAAGACTCTACACCCGATTTTTCCATGTCTGGATATGAAGTGGTGTCACTACCAGTGATATATAGCATGCATGCAGGCAATGTTTCCAACAGGTTTTCATACAAATTAATTTGCTCCACAATAGTGTGTATAGGATGTACTTCTCTTCTTTGCGCCCTGCTTTAAGCCAAACTTTGGAACTGGCAATCTTGTGAAATGTGCCAGGAGCAGTACTGGACATCGGTATCCCGTGCCGCAATCACGATGCATGGCTTGACTCTCTGCACCTGGAGGATGATTCTCTCCTTATGGCAGCTTCTAGCTTCTGCATCAACCTCTGGATCAGATGAGTTCACTCTCTCTTCATTCCAAACCCCAGCAGCTACGACAATCTTATTGATTGGAGCTTGCAGCATCAATTGCTGTGAGAGATCTCGCTAAAACTGCTTGTTTTCTGTTGTCCATGAAATTATCCCACTTGGAGGCAGTGTGTACTTCCAACTCTCTATCAACTTCCGGATCGCTGCTGTCCCTGACCACATCTCTTCCTTGTTCCACATTGATTGACCTATATAGTATCACTCAAATATTACATCGATTCGTCTAACAGTGAACCTCCTTGAAGAACCGCCAACAATCACATCAGCGCGGTCTCCAAACGTGGCTTCTTTCTGGGTTTACCAGTAGTGACACCAGTGCCTGACCATCGATGGTCAGTGATGCTTCTTGACCACGATCTGTGCCATCAAGCTAGCAGACAAATGATTCTTGTAGTAGTACTTGGACAAGTCTACTTTTGATCCTGCGGTCTGTTGGAGCTTGTGGGACTGGCAAGATTCATGTGACACATTATCTGACAGATCAATATTATGTCCTGCTTCGTTGGCAGAATGCGGCGTTGAAGGAATTCTCTCGCTTTGTTGACCTCACAACACCACGATGGTAATCCATTGCTTGACCTTCAACAGGAAAGAAATGTTATTGGCTTTTTTTGACAAAGGATCTCTGAACTTGAGGTTTCTCTCCACCAAGGCAGATCTCTCCTCAATGAATGTGTTAAGCTGCTCCTGGCCTTTCCTGTGTCACCCAACAGATCATCTTCAATTTCCTTTGTGGGAAGATCTTTCTTTGCAATTTCATGCAAGTCTTCAGCACCTAATCTGAGAACAGCTTGAAGACTTCAAACTGTTAGAAGCTGTCTTCATCTTGTTTTTGCCTTCCTTTGAAAGATTTCTCACCAAACTCTCTTCCTATGGTATGCAAAGCAATCTCACTCTGGCTCAGACTCTCTCTCCTGTCGCACAGTC
>CM068954.1:22432751-22442998 GCA_035128595.1 Eptatretus atami
CATGTTGGAAGGATTCGCCTTCCCACAGATTGAAAAATCGCAACCCAATATCATTTTTCAACAGCGCAGCACTCCCCCTCATTGGGCTTTAGTCTTTCGAACCGTCCTGAATAAAGAATTCCCAGGTCGATGGATTGGCCGGGATGGACCAACCGCCTGGCCCCCACGTTCACCAGACATAACCTCCCTTGATGTTTTTTTTTTTCTGTGGGGGTTTAGTCAAGATGGCAAAACCTTGCAGGATTCTTATTCGTTCTCGGATCACAGCTGCATGTGCACTGGTGGATGCAAACATGCTGAGCTGAACATGGCAAGAACTCGTGTACCGCCTTGATGTCCTGTGCGTGGCAAACGGAGCTCACATTGAAGAATATCAATGATCTGCACAAATCTTTATGAGCTTGTGTATGATAGAAACCAAAGGTTATTGTTGCATCATTTGTGGTTATAAATATATTAACAACCAAAGCTGTTCGGGTCTTTGTGGAACAACTTGGATTTCTCAATGGTGAAGAATCATTTAATTAATAAATTCTCATATCCGGATCCGGATCCAGATCTTCACCAAAATCTAATCAGTTCGACCTTTTCACACCCCCAACCTGTACACCAAATTTCGTCCGAATCCGTCAAAAACTTTTTGAGATATACTGCTGACAGACAGACAGAGACAGGGTGAAAAACATGACCCCCATTTAACTCTGGTGGCGGAGGTAAAAACACAAAACAAACAAAATAAACTGTAGCCACCAGCATCATAGGTGCATAATGACAGCTGGATCTCTCAGGCTCCAAAAAACAACATTTCAGTACATGTATAATGAAGGCTAATTAATTAATTAACTAATTAGGGTATAATATTGTGTTATCAATTACGAAAAGGAGAAGCACCCATCCATCAGCTTTATTATGAAGGGTTCCTGCTGTCGCAGATTAATAGCGAACGCAGTGAGCTTCATACTTAACGCGTGCACGTGAGAGAATAGTTAAACAACAACAACACAATACCCCTGGCTATTTCGAATCCGTGCGTTGGATATGACCTTTTGCTTCCGGTTGTTGTTAAACGCTGTGCGGTGTATAAACACGATTGGGTTTTTATTCTATTTGTGAATTTACTTGATGCGTGTGCACATGAGAGAATAGGAAACACAAAAACAACACAATACCCTGGCAATTGTGAATCCGTGTCGTTGGCTATGACCATTTTGCTTCGGTTTTTTTTTGTTTCTGGTTTTTTTTGTTTCCGGTTTTTTGTCATGGGGAATGATGCATGCGGGAGATCATGACCGGAAGTGTTTATTATTTATTCAATTATTTTTTTCCCCAAAGTTAATTTATACTTCGAAAGTGATTTTTCATGCAGGAAGTGTTTATTTTGTATTTAACATTACCGGGAGTGATTTTTAAACTCTTTCCGGACTTTATTTCTTTTATTCTTGACCAGAAGTGATCGTTTATTTATTTATTTATTCATTATTTTTCCCCCAAAGTTAATTTTAATAAAGATATCTCCCGCATCATCAAAAAATAATTTTTAATCGTGATTTACATTATTTGATCGCTGATACCCAAATCCAGGCCGAAGAACTGGAAATTGCGTCAAAATCATCAGCTGTGCGGCGTTACATGTACCACGGTATAGTTGGCAAGTATACAGTTGTGAACAAGTTTTATGTAAAGTCAGAAGCGAATGTAAGAAGAATTCTACGTTCGCTTCTCGGCTTTGCCTATTCCATATTAATATACCATCAGAGATGGGGAATCCCCCGCCATTGAATGAAAAGGTCATACATATTCCAGATAATGAGGAGGTGAATTGGAACAAGACACCATTTGGTCATCATCTCGAAAAAGTTCCCCAGGGGTGAGGAACGTAGTAACCAAAAATAATTGAAATCAGATAAAGGGTTTTCCCATTTATTACAAAAAACATTTTTTTTCAAGATGGCCGCCCCAGTCAGCCATCTTGGATCCGGCCGCACCCAAAATCAACAGGGTTCTTCCTTTTCAGGTGGTACATGTGTGACTCAAATTTCAAATTGCTATGGCGAAAAAACATTTTTTTCAAGATAGCCGCCCCAGTCGGCCATCTTGGATCCGGCCATGCCCAAAATCAATAGGGTTCTTCCTTTTCAGCCTCAACGGATTGAATTCACACCTACATGACCAAAAGTATTGGGACAGTCACAAACTGGAAAGGAACTTGAAGCAAACCTACATGTGCCTATTTTTCACCCAGATGAAAATTCAGCTTGTGCTTTCTAAAAAGGTTGTACATTTGAACAGATCTTGAAACTCAGTTGTACATGAAGGTAAATATCCAACTGACCTACAACATGCATTGGGTATCGGGTGTCAGAGTTTTCGTGAACATTTACGCCAAATAAGCGTTCAAAGAAAAATTCAACTGAGGGTAATTATGCTTGTCGTCGGGAAGAACAGTCACACCAATATTCAAATAGGACTAGGCCGGAACAAAACCAGGTCACATCAATGTCAAAAGTAGGATAGGCCGGACCAAACCAGGTAAGATCAATGTCAAAAATCGGATGGCCGGAACAAAACCAGATCACATCAATATCAAAATAGGATAGGCGGACAAAAAATACCAGTCACATCAATGTCAAAAAGGATAGGCCGGATAAACCAAGTCACATCAATTCAAAATAGGATAGCCGCCAAACCAGGACACATCAATGTCAAATAGGATAGGCCGGGCCCAACCAGGTACCCACATCAATGTCAAAATAGGATAGGCAGACAAACCAGGGTCACATCAATGTTTCAAAATAGGATAGGCGGACCAAACCAGGTCACATCAAGTCAGAAATAGGATAGGCCGAACAAACCAGGACACATCAATGTCAAAATAGGATAGGCGCCAAAACCAGGTACACATTCAATGTCAAAATAGGATAGCCAGAGGAAACCAGGTCACATCAATGTCAAAATAGGAATAGGCCGGGACAACCAGGACACATCAATGTTCAAAATAGGATTAGGCGGCCAAACCAGTACACAACAATGTCAAAATCGGATAGGCCAGACAAACCAGTCACATCAATGTCAAAATAGATTAGCCGGACCAAACCAGGTCACATCAATTCAAATAATAGGCCGACAAACCAGGTTCAATCAATTCAAATATGAATAGCAGACAAAACCAGGTCACAATCAATGTAAAATAGGATAGCCAGAACAAACCAGGAGAAATCAATGTCAAAATAGGAGAGGCCGGACAACCAGTCACATCAATGTCAAAATAGATAGGCCGAGACAAACAATCACATCAATGTCAAATAGATAGCCGGACAAAAAACTAGGTCACATCAATGTCAAAATAGATAGGCCGAAATAAGCAGTCAACATCAATGTCAAAATAGGATAGCCGAATAAACCAGGTACATTCAATGTCAAAAAGGATCGGCCAGACAAACCATCACATCAAGTCAAAAAGTTAGGCGAACAAACAGTCACATCAATGTCAAAAAGATAGCCAACAAACCAGGTCACATTAAGTCAAAATAGGATAGCCGAACAAACCAATGACATCAATGTCAAAATACGATAGCCCGAACAAACCAGGGTTCACCATCAATGTAAAATAGATACCGGACAAACCAGTCACATCAATGTCAAAAAGAATAGCCGAACAAAACCAGGTTACTCAATGTCAATAATAGGATAAGGCCGAACAATATCACATTAATATCAAAATAGGAAGGCCGAACAAAGCAGTCACATTCAATGTTCAAAATAGGATAGGCTGGACAAAACCAGTCACATCAATATCAAAATAGGATAGGCGAAACAAATCAGGTACATCAATTCAAAATAGGATAGGCCAAACAAACCAGGTCAATCAATGTCAAAAATAATAGGCCGAACAAACCAGCACATCAAAATGTTAAAATAGATAGGGCCGGACAAACCAGTCACATCCATGTCAAAAATAGGATTAGGCCGGACAAACCAGTCACTCAATGTCAAAATAGAATAGGAAGAACAAACCAGTGGACATTCAATGTTCAAAATAGGATAGCCGAACAAACCATTCACATTCAATGTCAAAATAGGATATGGCCAACAAACCAGTGACATCAATGCAAAATTAGATAGGCCGAACAAACCAGGTCACATCAATATCAAAATAGATAGGCACGAAACCAAACCAAGGTGACCATCAATCAAAATAGGATAGTCGAACAACCAGGTCACATTCAATGTCAAAATAGATAGGCCCGACAAACCAGTCACATCAATGTCTCAAAATAGATAGGCCGAACAACCAGGTCACATCAATGTCAAAAATAGATAGGCCTGGACAAACAAGTCACATCAAGTCAAAATAGGATAGGCCGAACAAACCAGTCAACATCAAGTCAAAATGGATAGCCGAACAAACCAGTTCACAACAAGTTAAAATAGATAGGCCGAACAAATCAGTCACATCAATGTCAAATAGATTAGGCCGAAAACAATCATCACTCAATGTCAAAATAATAGGCCAACAAAAGAGTGCACACAATGATCAAAATTAGGATAGGCGGACAAACCAGTCACAATCAATGTCAAAAATAGATAGGCCGAAACAAACCAGGACACCATCAAGGTCAAAATAGATAGACCGAACAAACCAGTCACATCAATAATCCAACAATAGTATAGCGCCGAAACAAACCTGCGTCACAATCAATGTCAAAATAGGATAGCCGAACACAACCTATTGGTGACGAATTTTAAAGAACTTATTTATTTGTAATGCAAATCTGTGGCTGCATCATTTCCTGGGGTGCAGTGTGCGGCTGATGCAGTGCCCTCTTACCAGTAAGTTGGCACTCATTTATTCCGACCTCAGAAGGATACAGGCTGAGTAAACCAAACTGGGTTAATTCAACGGCCGACAGAAGCGTAACTCAGAACCGCCCTTAGATCGTTCAGCGACCATCTTAGCCATTAAACAAACATGAGGCTCCCTAGAAAAACATGAAAGACCTGGAATGGTGCAGTAAAAGAACACCTGAACCATCGCAGTAATTAATGCAAAGTATTAGTGACTAAAAGCCGTTTTGTTCGGTTTAAGGTGGATGGCTTGGACCTGACCACCCTGAGTTTAGCCCCTGTCGACCATTAATAACAACAGTAGGTTGACTCAGCCTATCATGCTTCTAAGTCGGTGAAATGAGCATCAGCGTACTGTGGCAATAAACGATTTGCGGGTAACCTGTGTCGATGGCACCTGTCCAGGGACTTACTCCTTGCAATGAAACTGCTCGGCAGCCCAATGTCCTTTTTACGGTGTGAAATAAATTGGTATCATATATTATATATATTATTATTATTTGATATTATGACTCGAATCAAAAGCTTGTGTTTACCAAAGTGAACAAACACCGGCATAAAAATAAATGGTTAATAACTCTACATATTTCCTGTCTCAACAACTTGGGATGAAAAGATGTATTTCCTTGAAAAAGAGCCTGCAAAAAAAAAGAAGATGCATAATTCATCATTATGAGGTTTCACGACCGCAACATTTGCTCTCAGATCCACAACTTGGAAGTCTGCTTAAGTGTAATACAAGCACAGACACCATCATCACAATCCTCATCCTCCTCCTCCATCCCATGTATGTGAAGGATTCATGTGATGAAGGTAATGGCTCTGTTCCACATTTCTGTGCCTATAAAAAACAGAGTTCCCTTGCCAGGCTTGGCACAGAGGAAGTCCCATGTTTTCGTAGAAACTGAGCGTGAACAACTGTAAAAAACAAATATAACCTGTAATGAGACCAGCAGCATTACCACGTATGTGGTTACAGATCGGCTGGTATCGAATACAAGACACAGAAACTGTAGCAACGAACAAACTCAACAGTCTTATCGTAGGCGATTCCATCCATTCTCATGTTATGATGCCCTGAGACTTACCTGCTTATCTTCCATCATGTACTACAACATCCATAGAAGTTCATATAACTCTCTTAGTACAGTGTCAGGTCAGAAATATGCGCACAACCTCTTGAGGAACAAGTGATTGCTTTGGGGCTGTGTGTTAAGACAGCTGATGCCTGATTTGGTTCTTTAACAGTGACTGGTTGAATAGGTGGATAACAACAGATAGTCACTTGTGAAGAAGCTATATATATATATTAGACTTCTTAAATAACGAGCCAAAATTAAAATCTTGATTGCTAAACTAATGATGTGAAACACAGTGGGAGAGAGAAACGCATGACCAGAGAACATTGAAACGAGAACGGCACTCAGTAGACACACACCCACCAGGCTGATCAGTTTAGTTTTTGTATCCACTGAAAACTGATCTAGATCCAGACTTCAAAATCTAATCAGCGTCTGTCACCTACCCAACTCATTCCACCAAGTTTCGTCCGAATCCATCCACAACCTTTTGAATTATCATGCGATACAGTGTGCCAAAAACCTGACAACTTTGGTTGGTTAATACTTTACCCACAAATGAACTACGATACCCTGGTTTATATATACAGAAACTCATAACCATTTCTACCATTTCAGGATGGTGCTTAAATGTAAAAGAAAATGCTGACTCCAACAGGAGAAACTCAGCTTGTCGAAGGTTCAGATACGGATCCGACACGCAGTTCAGCGTAAATTTCCATAAAAGTATGGAAGGAAGTCTTACACATCATAGACTAGAATCAAGAGTGGTACAAAAGTTTTAAGAGACTGGAAGTTTGTCAAAAATAGAAAATAGTACCGTCACCAACACTTAATGCAGACAGACTTGAATAAGTGCATGAACATTTCACAAATCCAGAAAATCAATCCGATGCTGCATCCAGAGAACTGGACTACAAACCACCACTGCACACAGGATTTTGCATAAAAGACTAAAGCTTATTGCATATAGGTGCAGAGATTCTGCAGGAACAAATGATGGACCAAACGTAAGCATTTGACTTGGAAATCTCAGTCCATAGAGGATATAAGGTTCATTCAGTCAGCTATTTGGAGCATGCACCATAGCGACGCACGTCACTGCGTCCACTTTCCGCCATACTCCAGGGCCAACGTACTGGAATCCCCCAGGCAGATGCCTGCCCATCCCAACTCCTTTAGATGCTGAACAACATGCTGCAACCACGAGGCATGTGGTTGGCCGTTGACCCCTCCCTCATGAGGTTCCCTCACTGAGAGAATTCGTAAGCAGGATCAGCGTCAGGAAAACGAACCACACCATCCTACAGCCGCAGCTACGCTCACGGACTACACAGTTAACCCAAATCTCATCCGAGTCTCTTCAACAACATCCTGTGGAATATAAAGCTGACCACAGACAGCAAGGATTCTCTGAAGAACCCTGTACGCAAAGGAGTAAAGTTCCATCTCAGATTCCTGTTCAGATCCAAAGTCTCAATCATAGAGGAAGACTGGAAGCACCAAGACTAAAAGACTCGGACTTTAGTCCTTTTCGATTGTTCTGACAGCGCCACCACCCCATTATCTACTGAATCCATTGACTCCTCAGGCCGACCAGAAGTCTATTAACCTCTGGCTCCAACATGCGGAGACATGAATATCACTGCCAAAGTAAGTGAATCTCTCAGTATCCTCAAACATCCTCACCACAAACAGGAACAGACAAGCCAGCAACATCCAAGATGTCATTGAAAGCCTGGATCTTGTATTAGACCAGGAAACCCATAATCCCAGCGGCTCTGACTCCTCATTGCCCTTGCCCACGATTACCTGAAGATTACCAATGACCTGAGGATGAGACGAATTACTTGAAAAAGGTCATGTTCACAGACAAAGTTTGCTTTTATTTATAGGGGAAGGTCAACCGGTACAATGTGAGGATCTGGCTCTGAAAACACCCACGTGGTCACTGAACACATACTCGACAGTCCAAAGGTCAATGTGGGTGTGCCTTCTCTGTGACCACTTTGTGGGTACCATTTTCTTTCGGAGGATACAGTGACCTCAACAATTTACATACATGTTGGAAGGATTCGCCTTCCCACAGATTAAAAATCGCAACCCAATATCATTTTTCAACAGCGCAGCACTCCCCTCATTGGGCTTTAGTCTTTCGAACCGTCCTGAATAAATAGAATTCCCAGGTCGATGGATTGGCCGGGATGGCCAACGCCTGGCCCCCACGTTCACCAGACATAACCTCCCTTGATGTTTTTTTTTTTCTGTGGGGGTTTGTCAAAGAATGGCAAACCTGCAGGATCTTCGTTCTCGGATCACAGCTGCATGTGCACTGGTGGATGGCAAACATGTGAGCTAACATGGCAAGAACTCGTTGTTACCCCTTTGATGTCCTGTGCGTGCAAACGGAGCTCACATTGAAGATATCAATGATCTGCACAATCTTTATGAGCTTGTGTATGATAGAAACCAAAGGTTATGCTGCATCATTTGTGGTTTAAATATATTAACAACCAAAGCTGTTCGGGTCTTTGTGAACAACTTGGATTTCTCAATGTAAGAATCATTTAATTAATAAATTCTCATATCCGGATCCGGATCCAGATCTTCACCAAAATCTAATCAGTTCGACCTTTTCACACCCCCAACCTGTTACACAAATTTCGTCCGAATCCGTCAAAAACTTTTTGAGATATACTGCTGACAGACAGACAGAGACAGGGTGAAAAACATGACCCCCATTTAAACTCTGGTGGCGGAGGTAAAAACACAAAACAAACAAAATAAAACTGTAGCCACCAGCATCATAGGTGCATAATGACAGCTGATCTCTCAGGCTCCAAAAAACAACATTTCAGTACATGTATAATGAAGGCTAAATTAATTAATTAACTAATTAGGGTATATATTGTGTTATCAATTACGAAAAGGAGAAGCACCCATCCATCCAGCTTTATTATGAAGGGTTCCTGCTGTCGCAGATTAATAGCGAACGCAGTGAGCTTCATACTTAACGCGTGCACGTGAGAGATAGTTAAACAACACAACACAATACCCTGGCTATTTCGAATCCGTGCGTTGGATATGACCTTTTGCTTCCGGTTGTTGTTAAACGCTGTGCGTGTATAAACCGATATGGTTTTATTTCTATCTTGTGAATATTTACTTGACGTGTGCACATGAGAGAATAGGAAACACAAAAACAACACAATACCCTGGCAATTGTGAATCCGTGTCGTTGGCTATGACCATTTTGCTTCGGTTTTTTTTTGTTTCTGGTTTTTTTTGTTTCCGGTTTTTTGTCATGGGGAATGATGCATGCCGGAGATCATGACCGGAAGTGTTATTTATTTATTCAATTATTTTTTTCCCCAAAGTTAATTTATACTTTCCGAAAGTGATTTTTTCATGACAGGAAGTGTTTATTTTGTATTAACATTACCGGGAGTGATTTTTAAACTCTTTCCGGAACTTTTAATTTCTTTTATTCTTGACCAGAAGTGATCGTTTATTTATTTATTTATTCAATTATTTTTCCCCCAAAGTTAATTTTAATAAAGATATCTCCCGCATCATCAAAAAATAATTTTTAATCGTGATTTTACATTATTTGATCGCTGATCCCAAATCCAGGCCGAAGTAACTGGAAATTGCGTCAAAATCATCAGCTGTGCGGCGTTACATGTACCACGCGTATAGTTGGCAGTATTACAGTTGGAACAAGTTTTATGTAAAGTCAGAAGCGAATGTAAGAAGAATTCTACGTTCGCTTCTTCCCGGCTTTGCCTATTCCATATTAATATACCATCAGAGATGGGAATTCCCCCGCATTGAATGAAAAGGTCATACATATTCCAGATATGAGGGAGGTGAATTGGAAACAAGACACCATTTGGTCATCATCTCGAAAAAGTTCCCCAGGGGTGAGGAACGTAGTAACCAAAAATATTGAAATCAGATAAGCGGTTTTCCATTTATTACAAAAAACATTTTTTTTCAAGATGCCGCCCCAGTCAGCCATCTTGGATCCGGCCGCCACCAAAATCAACAGGTTCTTCCTTTTCAGGTGGTACATTGTTGACTCAAATTTCAAATTGCTATGGCGAAAAAAACATTTTTTTCAAGATAGCCGCCCCAGTCGCCATCTTGGATCCGGCATGCCAAACAATAGGTTTCCTTTTCAGGTGGTACATGTGTGACCCAAATTTCAAATCGATATGCGAACAGTTTATGAGTATTGCACTCACAGCTATAAAATGTTGACGGCCACGGACGACGGACGACGGACGGACGGACGGACGGACGACGTACGGGACAAGAAGG
>CM068954.1:22455109-22510347 GCA_035128595.1 Eptatretus atami
GATTGTGTTGTGGCTTTGGGTCTGCCAGACCTCTTCCTGTCAGAGTTTCCTCCAGTTTCCAAGTGCTTTTGATGGTGTGGGAAATTGTACTCACCGACACCTTGGCTTCTTTGCAATTTCTCTCAAGGAAAGACCGACACTTTTAAGGGATATAACGGTCTGTCTGTCTTCCTTTGTTGATTGTCTTTTTCTCGCCATAATGATAGCAATATACTACGTCCTGCAGTGCAATATTGTCCAAATAATTCTTCAGAGGGTGGAGCAACACAGTCTGTTCCAACACTGCTTTTATACAGAGGGTTTGTAACTAATCAACAAAAGTTGGACACCTGTAGGAATTGTTTGCATCAACTTTGAAGGCTAATTTACTTCCATTGCTGTAGAACAGCTGCAGTTGCTCACCCATTACTTGTTCCCTGAAAAGGGCCTTTTTTAACAACTCTGAAATTTACATTATTTTCCCATTTTTGGTAACCTAAACTATATTTTTTAACCTCTGGCAGTTTACTGCTTCGGTTTGTACCATTTCAGGTTATTCACTGAACTTGAACTGCTTAATTTCAGTAAAAACCAGAAAAATGGGGGTGTTCTAAAAGTTTTGACGGTAGTGCATATAATAAAATAATATATAATATATAATATATATATATATAATACATATATATTACTGAAACTCTCATCTTGTATGTATGTATGTATGTATGTTTGTTCCCGAAATACAGCCAAAACGGTACACGAAAGTGCAAAAAATTTTGGGCCACCTAACTCACCATTCGCCTGTGGTGTACAGTATCAAGTTTCATTAAAATTGGGCAACGAAAAATTATTTAAAAATCAATTCCCGATTCAGTCAAGTACTCTTCGGAGAATTTGATCAATGCAAACAACCTCAGTGGTATAGTTCGCTGGAGCAATCTTCTTTTTTCCTTGAAATGATTTTTTTTCCATCAACCGCTGTCGCAACGGGAACCCAACGGGTGTTGTATATAAAAATATAGGTGTTGAAGAAAGACCCACCCACATACATATATATATATATATAATATATATATATATATATTATATATATATATATATATATATATATATGTATACAAGCCGGTAGGCGACGAGGGATTCGCTAGGATCGAAGCGCTGGATACGATGCTTTTCATTCTGACCGATCCACCGACGAAGATTCATTGCCAAGACGTATTGGTTCACATAAAATTGTTCCTCTGCCTGGCAAGATTTTTCCTATTGCGTATTTTGCCAACTGGCACTCCTCATAAAAATGACGGTAAATAGACACCTTATTTTTGAAGGACTACCATTTGAAAAATAATCGGTTTGCTGGTTTGTCTGTGGAGCCTCGAGTTGCAGACACACACACACACACACACACACACACACACACACACACACACACACACACACACACACACACACAACACACACACAGAAAACCCAATAAACTTCTCTCAATGCTCTTGTTTGACCACACCTCCTGAGCCCCACAATATTTTTCATAAGTCACGCCCACTTCCATAAGCCACGCCCACTTTCCTACGCCACTCCACCTACCTACGCCACTCACACTTTTCATCAACCACGTCCACTTTCCCTAAGCTCCGCCCACTTTCCTAAGCCCCTCATAAAAAATGACGGTAAATAGACACCCAATTTTGAAGGACTACCATTTGAAAAATAAAACCTCAATCAAAAATCCACTCAAGTAAAATTTTCTAAATATCTCGAAGTGTTTAATTCCGAAGTCTCGTTTCTCTACATTCAAAACTGAAGGACAAGTATTGAAAATACTGTACGCGGTTTTTCGCCGCTGCACAGCAACGGGTGGTTGCTAGGCAACGAAAAATCAAACGCCACATTCCCAGACCATATGGCACCTTGTGCAACGTTTCATCAAATTGGTTCACTGGTTCGTGCTGTGGAGCCTCGCGTTGCAGACACACATACACACAGACAGACAGACGGAAAACCCGACAATAAGGGATATCTAGCATATATAGCGAATCCAATATATGTACACACACACACACAACACACACACACACACACACACACACACACAACCTACCTGAGGTGCGCTTACACATCGTGTAAGCATACAAACGTGCTTTCCAATTTCTCGGATCGCTCACCTGCATTTGATTTTTAATTCATATATTTTCATTTAGGAATGCTTTCCGACAGTTCTGTGATTTTCCTGGTGTATCGGCTTTGATGTCCGTCGGCACACAAAATTACCGTGCTTCCCCATATTATCTCGGGTCGGTCACATGCATTTTTTTTCATTTATTTATATTTTCATTTATGGATGTTGTCTGACAATTCTGGGAATTTTTCCGGGGTACCGGCTTTGATGTTCATTGGCATGCAACATTTTAGCTTTCTACATCACCAGGAAGGTATCTTTAATATCAGTGAGTGAGTGCGTGAGTGATGAGTCAGTCAATCGTTAGAAAGAGCTTATATATATATATATATATATATATATATATATTTGAACAAATAAAACCTGTTGCTTTGCTGACAGGAATATTAATGGGGGAGAAAGGGAGCAGAGGTGGGAGAGGGGTGTGAGAGAGGGGAGAGGGGTGTGAAAGAGAGGAGAGGGAGAGGGATGGGCGAGAGGGAGGAGTGTGAGAGAGAGAGGGAGTGGGGTATGAGAGAGAGGAGAGAGAGAGGGAGAGAGAGAGAGGGAGAGGGGTGGAGAGAGAGAGGGGGGAGGGGTGGGAGAGAGAGAGGGAGGAGAGGTGGGAAGAGAGGAGAGGGGTGTGATGTGAGAGAGAGGGAGAGGGGTGTGTGTGAGAGAGAGAGGAGAGGGGTGTGAGAGAGAGGGGGAGAGGTGTGGGAGAGAGGGGCGAAGGATGGGAAGAGATAGAGGAGGAGGGAGAGAGGGGAGGGGGAGAGGAGAGGGGTGGATTCCGCCAGATGTGGCATGCAGTTCCGACATCCGTGAAACAGCACACACATTGATGAATCCGCCTGCCTGTGAAACACCAGGATGACAGGTTTATAGCTGGGTCAGAATTCAATCCTATGTTGGACAGCTTAGAGCGAGTGTGCGTACCTCTCGGCGAGCGGTTAACTTCCTTGTTTTCAGTGATTGCTTTTCGTTCATGTTTCCATGAGTTTTCTGGAACTGGGATATTGAAACTTTTGCATATGTGCCAGTGGATTACTCTACATACCCTGTTGTGTCTTTGGGTGTATAGCTGCTCTGACATGATGAGTGTTTTACATGCCGATAGGAGGTGGCTCGTACTTTTTGTTTAGAACTTGCAGAATCTACACTTGTCTGATTAACTCAGTCCTGCCATCTTCTTCAAGCCATTGGTGTAGTGTGTTTGATCTTGGGAATTTATAATGATTCATTCTCCATCCCCATTGAGCTGACCTCTTCTTAGCCATTCCAGAGAGCCGCCTTATTTGTCCATCCCAATCTGTCCAACTTTACACACACACACACACACACACACACACACACACACACACACACATATCTTTCTGCTCTTTTCTCTTTTTCCCAGTTGTTAGTGTTTATCTGCTGATATTTTGTTTGATGTTTTTATTTTGTCTTTTGTGCAATCATTAGGGCTGTATTCATTGGTGTTTTGGTTTCATGTGTGACATCTTCCATTCGCACCTAATTTGGAATTTTTTTTCGCTTGGTGGGTTGGGGTCTCTTCTCTGATTGTCTGATTTGCTGTCTTCGTGTTTGCTTACAAATTGGATTTTGTCGTCTGATGCACTTTTCATGTATTCAGCCAATCCTGTAGTTGTCTTTCTGTGCACTTTGTTGAGTTCCAACAGGCACCCACCTCCTTCTCGTCTCGGCAGGTACACTCTCAGGATGCATTGATTTTTCTAGAACATTTTGTGGATGGTGAGTAGTTTCCTTGTTTTGATATCTGGTTTACTGATTTCTGATTATAGCCAGTATTTTTTTTCCGCAGTTGTACTGGATTACTGGTATTACGAGTTGTTTTATAGATTTGATTTTGTTTCTTGTAGAAAGGTATGTTTTCAGGATCAGCCTCGTTTTATGCAGGTATTCTTTGGTAATTGTTTTGCACATTGTGACATATTTGGTGGCCCTCTTCTACTCTAAGGTATTTGTGTGATGCTTTGTTGTCTAGGTCATGTGTTGTGTTTGTGTCAATTTTGATGTTGTCTGTTTGTGTTGGTCTGCTTTGTATGAATCTGCATTTGCACACTTATCTCGGCCAAATTCCATTTGAATGTTGTTGGAGTAGCGTTTCACTAATTTAAGTTGTTCTGACAATTTTTCATCATTTGGTGCAAAGAGTTTTCGATCATCCATGTAAAGTATGTATCACCTTTCTCGTCTCTTTGGATGTTCTCTTGTTGGACATCAGGGTGTATTCATGTCCTTGCTCATTAATGAGGTTGCTAAGTGGGTCCAGGGCCAGGTAATATAGGAGGACCGCAAGGCTGTCTCCCTGGAAGATCCCACGACGTATCTTCTCCCCTGGTTTTTTATCTTTCCTTCCGAGTGCTGTAACATCCATGTCGTATTCCAAAGCTCCATTGCCTTCTCAATTGGTATGATTATTTGGGGGTTGATATTGTACAATTGCATGCATTTTATCATTCTTAAATGTGGGACACTATCAGAAGCATTTTTGTCATCTATCCATGCTGCGTATAATTTGGTGATTTTTATGTTGCAATTTTTGAGTATGGCCTTGTTTAGTAGTAGGTGGTCTATTGCTCCATAGCGTCCTCTCTTGCATCCCTTCTGCTCTGCATCAAGGCCTCATTGGTGTGTTTGTGTTGTTGTTGTTGGTTGCCATCTCATATGCGGGTTTCAGAAGGTGGAACGGAGCCCTCGCAAGTCTCAAAGTATCCACCTCTGTGTGCGTGCATATACAGGTAGTGGACAAAAAAATTGAAACATCAACAGAATGTCACTTATGAGGGTATTGGGCCAACATGTGCATCCAGGTCGGGAAGGATACGACGTGGCATGGAGTCAACAAGGGTCTGGAACTGTTCTGCAGGAATGTGGCACAATTCTTCGATAAGGAAATCTTCCAATTCACATCGGTTTGATGGTGGTGGAAACCGCTGTTTTTGGTGGCTCTCCAGACAGACCCACAAATGCTCCGTGGGATTGAGGTCTAGCGATTGGGAGGCTCATAGAAGATGGATAACTTTGTCCTCATGCTCCTCTGGACTGGAGCAATATTGCCCTGAAAGATTACTGCCAATATTACCCATTATTTTTTGTATACCATGTTGAGCTCGTATAAGAGCTAACACACAGAACATATAGCAAGGCATGAGACAAGAGGGGAGGGAGAGGGAAGCACAAAATAGTAGGGAACAGAGACAATAGGGTGTCTGTGGAAGGAAAAGGGATAGGGCAGGGTACACGGGGTATACAAGGTGGACACAACAGGGACTTTCAGGAAGGAAAGCAGGGAATTTGAAGGTGGGTTTGGGGTGGATTCATGGGGGTAGAAAAAGATCGTGGTTTTGAATGGGGGAGGATAAGAGATGGTGGTGAACAGCTACTTTGAAGACCTGGAGAGAAGAGTGGGATTGAAGAGAGTGTGGGAGTTTGTTCCAAAGGCAGGAAAAAAGAGACGGGGGGGGGGGGGGGGGGGGGGGGGGAGGCAAGGCCGGAGAGGAGAAGGTAGAAGACAGAAAGACCACCGACCTGCCTGCAGTAAGAGAGTAAGAAATCCAAAGACTCAGCTTCATCGCAGGAGATACCAGTGATCCTAAAAGCCTTGGTTTCCACAGCGTGAAATCAAGCTAGGTGTGAGGCAGGAGCACCACCCCAGAATGAAGAGCAGTACTCCATCAGACTGCAGATGAAAGCTTTGCAAGTGGTTAAAAGCTTCGGTATGCCAAGGAAGGACTTTGCATGACGTATGATGCCTAGTCTGCGACTGGCTTTCGAGGCCAGCTTGGAAATAAATGTAGATGTGGCTTTCCCAGGAAAGATTGTGGCAGTGAGGCCCAAACGTTTGAATGAAAGGACTTCTTTCTTCAAGGGGATTGTTGAGAAAGTAGATGGTGAAAGGGGGGGAGGGGGTTTCCAGATGGTCCATGGTCCTTTTGGAGAGAAATAGTGAGAGTGTAAGATTTGTCAGGATTGAAAAACATGTTCCAAGTGTTTGATTGAAAGTGAAAGACATGCTCCAAGTGTTTGACCCCTCACAGCAAGGAAGAAATACTGCATCATGGGATGCAGTTGATTGCTCAGGACAGTAACGTAGGGTGCTGCATCAACCATGTCTTCTACTGCAATGAATAAGTCCAGTCCATGCCAGGAAAACAAGCCCCACACCATTATGTAAGCGCCAGAACATTTTACTGGTGGGACCAGGCACTCAGAGTTGTAGAGCTCCCTGGGATGTCACAACATGTACACACGGCCATTCTCCACCTGTGACGATGCTGACTCTTAATACTGGACTAGAGCCGCCGCCAATTTATATAGTCATACGACGAGGGGACTGCTGGGAAGAGGTTTGCATGTTTCACGCGCCGGTCACGTGAACCTCTCCATGACATCTCACCCCAGAATCTAAACCATTACTGCCCTGTTACGATGGCTTTGGTTCATTTTGCAGCATAAACTTGCAGTTAGGACCTGCACAAGCGCAAAATGAAGACACAAATGACAGATAACAGAGGTATAAACATGAATAAATGGGGTTAAATGGGTTGATAATATCAGACACACACATTGGGATAGGTTGATGATGTCTAACAATAACATAAGTGATACATATATAATATCACATTTAATTACCTTTATGCTTATGCTGAAACTGATTAAGGAAATAACCACGCAATATTAAACATGTTTAACCCACTAGGAGTCATTTTCACAAGACTCGTGTGTGATACAGTCAACAACATGGGATACTATCGAGATCGAACTATAGTTAAACGAGAATTGCAGACATTCACAAGTGAATGCAAACGTCTCCCCTAATATGAACTCCTCAAGCAAGACAAAAAATGTACATAACAGGGCGCAACATTCCTGTCGTAGCAGCCCTAAATTCTCATGCTTATCTTCTGATAGATTTTGACCTTTGACCCATGTAAAATCAAAATTGCTATCTTATAAAGCTTAAACATAGGGGCAATACCCCTGGGTGCTCACCTGGTAGTGGCTGGATAAGATAACCAAGGAACCATTGGTAGGTGTGGATGATCCACAAAATATGTAATGGAGAAGAAAGAAAACATATTTTGGGGGGCACCACCCTTTTTCCTCCACAGAGACCAATTTTTCGAATGTCGTGAACAAACTTTTGGACATCAGAGCTGATGAAGGTTGTGCTGAAGTTTCATCAGAATTGTGTGTGTGTGTAGTTTCTGAGAAGAAAGCAAATATCTATTTTGGGGGAGGGGGACCCCCCATAAACTCCCTTCGTAAACTCCCTCTGTAGATCCCCTCAGACCCCGATTTTTTTTAATCCCAAAGTGAACAAACTTTGGGATGTCATGGGTAATGAAGGTTGTGGTCCAGTTTCATCAGAACTGCATATGTAGTTTCTGAGAAGACAGCAAACACCTATTTGGGGGGGGGGGGGCAACCCCCGTAGACCCCCTTGGGCCAGATTTTTTTTAATGCCGTGAACAAACTTTGGTACATCACGAGTGGTGAAGGTTGTGATCAAGTTTCATCAGAATTGCATATGTAGTTTTTGAGAAGAAAGCGAACACCTATTTTGGGTGGCAACCCCCATAGACTCCCTTAGGGCCCGATTTTTTTTTAATGCCGTGAAAAAACTTTGGTACATACATGGTGAAGAACGTTGTGGCAAAGTTTCATCGAAATTGTGTGTGGAGTTTCAGAGAAGAAGTTGAATATTTGTGGACGGACGGACAGACAGACGGACTGACGGACAACATGCCATCCCATAAGCTCCCCAGAAATACGTCCAGGTGAGCTAAAAACCAGAACTGAACAAAATGCATGAAAACATATCAGAAAATGTTGGTATACCAATACAAATGGTATTGCTGAAAGTGGTCACAAAATTAGTTATTGCACATCTCAAAATATTGCTCCAGGCAACCCCGAATGTTGAGCATTTTGGCCATATAACGCAGGTGACCAAATAAAACAGATGGCCACAATGTTTACTTATAGGGGTCAAATGTCAAATCAGGCCATAAATAGACGAGTGTGACAGTTTGCATCAGCCTGCCCCCCCACACCCCCACCCCTGCTTTCATTCTCCCCAATGTCCTTTATTCTTCAAAGTCTCCCTCTATTTTATCCCTCTACCCTGCTGTTGTTGTTTCCCCTCCCTCTCCTTCCAATGTTCTTTTCGTTCTGTCATGTCCTGGTCCATTTTGTGTACGAGCTCATCCATGAGCACGGACTCAGTATCCCCCAAAACTAAAAAAAATTGGCAGCCCAAAATCCTTCATTAATGACCGATACGGAACTCTGCCCCACGTATAATCCCGAAAACGACCCTAATCCAAAATGTTTCCCTGCTTTCCTGTCGTTTGTGCCTAATCTCTTCTCTGTCGACTCAAATATAAGGGAATGCCAAGGTAAAATGTGTGATTTTTACTGTTACACCCTTGACCCATTAAAATCGGAACAGGGAGCCAAAATATATTGGACGAAAGTTCCTCGGGCACAATGACAAATTTGAAGAAGATTGGCTTAGAAATGCAAGAATGGTGTGTGATTGTACTTTGTTGGAAAGAAAAGGAAAAGGAAAGGAATAGAGCAAAAAATAAGACGACTCTCCTCATCTCTTGAGGAGAGGAAACATAATGAAAATCCATCGCTGCAGGATATTCTGCGGTGATCTCGGAGGGGAGATGGGGGAGAGGGGGCGAGGGGGGACATTAATAAAAGAAACAAATCTCAACTAGACCTCTCTGCAATGTAAGCACTACTTCCTTAGATTCATAAATCATGTCCCTAATTAATGGTTCCAAAGATTATATTGACCTTTAATACTTACTGCTGCCCGACATTGAGCTGTCTGCTTATGAGGCTTTTCTAAAATTATTCAAAGTTACCTTCCTGGTTTCCATGTGTGTTTCTTCCCGTCAGGGTGGCACAGGGGATGGACGTTAAGCCAGGTGTCCCATCAGCTAGCATTAGTTGGTAGATGTTGAGGATCTGTCCCACCAAGAATCACAGGTGATGTCATGCTGGGAACCACACCACCTACAGGTTCCACGACATCGGGACTTACATATACATCCACATTGCATCGCAGCTCGATAGGAATACTGGCCTTACGGAGTAGCGTCCCTCGACAGCCAACCTCAGAGGGCTACGGCGTTTTAAAGAGAAAGACCAGCAACATCTTCTCAGGACAAATTGGGATGGGAACTAAATGCTAGCAATGCTCAGCAACACCCACATCCCGTCGACTGATAAAGAAAATTGTGTGGATAAGCAAATCTCATCAAAGTCATTGTTCTCTCATCAACTACAACAACTACCGATTCATTTTGTGTTCCGTGCAATTCCAATTCACGATGACTGTGTATTGGAGTTTATGTTTCGATGCACAACTCTATTTGCTTCCCAGGCATTCCATTTTACTGTCACATGCCTCACCATGCTTTTCCCTATAAACACTCGATACGACTCGCTTGACACATTTTGCAAGTAAACGACTGATTGGCAATGAACATCTTATTTGTATTTTCACCCTGCTGGCAAATTTATTTTGTAGTTTGATGAACTTGGTAAAGTCGGACAGGTGGGCGGGGTGTCGGGAGTCGAACAGGGTGCCGCGCAGGTGGGGTGTCGGGAGTCGAACAGGGTGCCGCGCAGGTGGGGTGTCAGGAATCAAAGAGACGAGCAAGGTGTCGCACAGGGTGCCAACCATGTGGGGTGCAGGACAGTTGTGGTGTCAGTAAAATGATGATTTTAGAAGTACTGTAAACTGGAGATGAATCTATGAGAGGAATGTAAAGCAGGAAACAAAGGGGTTGGTTAAGATCTCCAAAACCTAAATCAGTAAAGTCGACTCACCAATTGATTTACAAAAATCCTGACAAATAAATAATTTAAAACTCAAAATACGAGCAATGAATTTCTGGTGCAAGTGAAAGATTAATGCCAATCTCCATCCAATGCGGTTGTGGCCCAAGCAGCCAGCAGTGGTGCACAGCAGAAATTTTTTTTTATAAAAAAGGTCTACAACACTCAAGATCTCCACACGACACCACATGAAAACAACTCAGCCACAAGCAACAAAATCCTGCTTCGATGTTTCGGTCAGCCAACGGTCATCTTACTCCGTATGAAAACAAGGTCACGGGCTTGGGGTCCCATGGGGCGGGTGGTAATGGAGTCATAATAGCTTTGTGTGGGAGGCACGAGGGAACCGGACTGTGACGATAGACGTGAGAGTGCAAAGGTGCAGAGAGTGAGGGTGGAGAGAGAAAGGGTGATATGAAAGAGATGGTCCCTGGGGTTGAGAAAAGCCTATTTGAGCTAAGCAGGTGGTCAGGCAGTAAACTACTAAGGCTATATCGGCTAGGGACAAGCAGGCGGACAGATGGGGGCAGGAGGGACGGCTTCCAAACTCATCAGTCCAGGATGAATATACTATCCACAGGCTTCTGGGCTAAGGGATCGACGTATTGTGACCTTGTCCCAAGAAACCTTAAATCCCATAAAATATGGCCTAAAGGGTAAACTTTAATGAAAAAAAAAACCAAAAGAGAAAGAATGAAACATTAAAGGGGATTGGGAAAATGTTTGGAGAACCTGCAAAGGTAAAATTCCGTGAGATACGATGAAAGATGTAGATTCGTTATCATCATTAATTTAACATATCCGTGTCATGGAAAGACAGCACATCAAATAAAATTTAAAACATGAGCAAAAATAACACCACGGACAACCCATTGACGACCACTAAATGTTCCTTCGACTCGCTAACCAATGGGAGCCGCAATTATTGTGGTGACAGTACAATAAAGACAGGAAGGAAGATTCTGTAATACACTCTCCACCATAAATAAATAAATAAAAAAAATTCTGTCAATGACATTTATCTACATGATATCATGGGATACAGATGAGGTGCAAACCTCTGACACAGATAAATGCTGAAGTGATGACATGTTCATTTCATTGTGACCTCATCACGGAATGCTGCGTTGCGGCGAATATTTTCACAGTGGGATCCATCATGGAAGTAACAATCTCAATACTGGGTGTATGCAACTCTGGCAGCAATAAATGCATTACGCAGTCATCTCACTGACCATAAGAGCACTCGAACCTGAGCCTGGGGAATGGCATGCCATACCCGAATCGGCTCACGTTCCAACTAATCGAGAGCCTGTGGCTGTCTTGGCAAGGTTCAAATGCAGCGATAAGGTGATATCCCAGAGATGTACAATTGGATATATATCCGGTGAGCTGGAAGGCCAGGGTGTCAGGACATTGACGTTGGCATTGATGAGAACATTTGTTTGAAAAGCTCTGTGAGCAGAAGCATTATCGTGCACAAAGATGTTTCCTGGAACATGTTGTTGAAGGGTCGGCCACAAATGATGCTGTAAGACCTCATTAATATATCGATTTGCTGTCGTCAGATTGGCATGAATATGAAGGAAGTTGGTGTGAAAAGTTCAAGAAATAGCACCCACATCAAGACACTTACACATCCAAAATTTGTCTTCCCTGACACAGATTGGCATATCGCTCATTGTGTCTTCTGAAGACCCATGAATGGCCATCATGCCTTGCGAGGAGAAACCTCGATCTGTCACTGAATGTACCACTTGTCCTTTGCCTCCATGTGCATCGGATGTGGCGATGTGCTTACTGCAAGCATACTTTGATGCATTGCGGTGCAAGTCTTGGACGATGAACGGGACGACAAGCATGGGTCCCTGCATCACAGAGACGCTGCAAGACGGTGTTGACACTAATCCTGTGAGGTCCGGGGAGTGTGTTTGCAGTACTCTGGGATGTATGAAACCAATTGCCTAGATGGTCCGTGCATATGTATCGGTCCAGGGTGGGAGTAGTTATCCTGGGACGTACACTTCTTGGCATACCTCTTGTTAATCCAGTGGCTCGATAGCATCTTCTGAGGTCATAAATAGTTCCTTTCCTCACATTAAAGGGGAACCCAAATGCTCAAACCACCTCAATGATAATTTATCCCTTGATACCACCACAAAAGAAATATAATGTCTTTTTCCGATTTCCGAATTGTAAAGGAGGTAATTTTGCAATTAAAAAGACAAAATATTCTTATTCTTCACGATTAGCCGTGACGTATCACCATGAAGGCCAGCGCCACTTCCATATTGTTCACGGGTTACATCGCAGTGCGATTGAACTCAAACAGCGAATAGTTTTCGAATTTCTCCAAATATGCCGAGTCTCGATGTGTCTGGTTTTGGCTTAATGGTTAGGGTGGTGGGCTTTGGATCCTAGGGTCCGAAGTTCAAATCCCGCTCAGCTGTTGAATTAATACCAGGTGGGGTTAACTCGGCCTGTCATCCTTCCGAGGTCGGCAAAATGAGTGCCAGCATGCTGGTATACTGTGTCGGAGTGGCGACCCATCCAGGATTGTGCCCAAATGCCAATAAAGGACTAAATATTCTTTTGAACGGTGAATCAAACACCTGTTGCCAGTTTGAGTTGAATCAAACACCAGTTGCCATTGCCCAGCATTTACAATAAGAGCACCTCAAAAAAAAAAATCCATTATCAACACAAATTTCTGCAAATCGAATGAACCACAATCAATTTATAGTGGCGATAAAGAACGGATGTATCATTTACTCCTCCGAAATGATTTGACCTATGACGCTAAATTACTTTCAGGGTCTCCCGCCCCACCATCCCACACACACACACACACCCTCCACAATACCCACCACCATCCCACACCCACCCCCTCCCCCACCCTCCACAATCCCCATCCACGAGTGAGGGATGTTGACACCTTACGGACATGATGGTGAGACACGGCACAGACACAAATGGCGTCTGGGAAAAGTATGAAATGGGATGATCCCGTAACATACAAGACACGTGGTCAGCTTGCGACAGTGGGATAAAGCATTCGTCACCCATTTTGTCCGTGATGTCCGAGTGTGCTTGGCGGTGCCCGTGCTGCCATGCGATGATGGGTATTTCTGCTCGAGTAATATATATAAACCGATTTATCAACAAATACAAAATACCTCCCGTATAAAGCCGTCAATTGAATGGAAAAATCAAACCCTACTGAGCTGAATTGATCATGTGACCAGCATTTTCATCTTCATGAACACTTCTGCCTCCTTCCTCTGAATCGCTCGGAAAAGGCTCAAAACGATTCGGCTCCACAATTCCCCCGAGAGCATTTCCATCACTAATTTTGTCTCCAATAGTTTCTTCAAAATGCCACCGATTCTGAGAACCTTCAGAGTTGCTGATGACGGTGGAAGCAGTATCGGAATCCAAGCTCGACGTGCACTGTTTCTCAATGTAAAACCGCCGTTTGTATCAAGGTGGGTTCACAGTGTGACATCACTGGCAAAATCGAAAATCTACACTCTCGGGATTTTTTCAACACTTTGTGATTGGCAAAAAAAAAAATCAAAATTTTTTTTCCCTTCAAATTAGACCGTGATTAATGATTCTCAATGGTTTTCAAGAAATAAAATTGCGTTTGAGTTCCCCTTTAAAAAGCCTTCCAACATGGCTAATGGAAGACCATGCTTGAAGTTGTCTGATGATTTGATTCCTCTCGTTTTCTGACAGACATGGCATTGTAATGGATTGTTACCCCGCGAGTTTCGCGCAAAATGGGGGAAAGCAATTGATTCACTCTGTCTGTGCGTCTGTAAGTGAAAAATAATTGAAAATCATTCCAAACAGGAAACTTACCCTTTTTAAGGACGTCATAAACAACATGAACAAAAAGCTCGAAGAACTAATGTAATAAGATCGTGTAAATTACAGTGCATTAAAAATGCATCAACGGTGGTAAACTTCCAATTCAATGTTTTGTTTTGTTTTTGACAGATTTTAAAACTTTTCTTTTATTTCAACTGAAATATATATATATATATATATATATATATAAATAAAGATAAATATAAATATATATAAATATATATTGTTGTGGGCCGGGGGCCAGTGGCAAGAACGACCGTTAGGTGGGGAAAATTGCGTCGCCTCCACCAGAACCCCCCGGAATTGTCGGCCGGCGCTACGGATAACTCCGAAGCCGGTGGTCGATTAATCGACCGTGAAACGCCAATATCTCGAACCGCGTGGCGTCGGGTTAATTGTCGAGATCCCAATATACCTAAATAACCACGCAGTCTTGGCTACCGGGGATTCACGCTCTCGGCACGTCTTTCTCGAACCGAGTCACTCTACCGACTGCAGTAGAGTTCCAACTAGCGACTACCAACTCCGGCTCGGTTGCAGCCGAGCGGAAACTGCCAAAGCCGTGCCGGCTAGGATTAACGGATTATCGGGGATGAAACCCCGTCTGAACTCAGACCTGGACCATGCTGGACCAAATAAAGAAAGGACGGAAACGAGCTGGGAACATTTCTAATAATTTATTTACAATAAAATCAAAAGACAGAAGAGGCGAGACTTATCGCGAATATGCAATGCAGTATTTACAATGATGAAATAAACACTTAAGCAATTCTACTTATAGACAGGCCCACACGCAGTCACACACACAAAAAGAAAAGAAACGCCGGAGTTTTTATCGGACCCTCCAGCCGATGAGAGAGACGAGCTGGGGGTCAGAATTTGGATGGGCACCTGTGGGTCGTCGAAGGTCCCAGCCGCACGTGTGGGACTCGCGGCTCGTGGCTGCAGCCGCGTGGAGCAATCGGAGCTCCGGGGCGGAGATCAGGGTCACGGACGGGACCCACAAGGCTCCACGAACAGGCTGGTTCACTCACTCTACAGCCCAACCACCGTCAACCAACTTGTCACCACTCAAGTACTCGAGATCTCCCAGCGCCAACGCCAATGATAACCGAGTCTGCTCGGGGATATATCTCCTCCTACACGGGGAGGGGCCTTGGCGAGAATCATCTCACTGTCCGTCCCTCATTGGCCTTCGGCCGCACCCTACCGGGGCGGAGCCGTGGGCCCTGTTCGGAGACCACAGTTATTCCTCCACGTGGCTTCGCTCGCGAAGAGTAACAGAGTCAATGCTGAAAAAGCCATACAATAACTACGAGCCGAGGACTGGAACCTCCCGGCAAGTCAAGGTACGAGCAGCTAACGGGTGGTGATGGCGCGTGATGGGCAGGTTGGGTCATCGCAGATGGGATGGTTGGTGGTTGTAGATGGCTTGTTGGAGGTTCGTTGGATGTAAAATATAACGACGAACATCACAACGTACAACATTTAATCCTCCCGCTAAACAAAAGGACGGGGTCGTGACTACACACGTACTTACCGGCATAATAACTTTGGGACCTGAATGTTTGAAGTGCGCATGGTTTCCAGATTCGTAACGTATATATATAATATATATATATATATATATATATATATATATATATATATATTATATATGTATATATATATATATTATAATGTATATATATATATATGTAAATGTATATACTATATATATATATGTTATAATGTATATATATATATATGTATAATGTATATATATATATATATATATATATAATGTATAATATAGTATAATATATATGTATAATTATATATTATATATGTTAATTATATATTATGTAATATGTATATATTATATATATATGTATAATGTATATATTATGTATATGTATATTATAATGTATAATGTATATATATATGTATATGTAATATATATATATATAATGTATAATGTATATATTGTATAATTTGTATATATATATATATATATATATATATTATAATATATATATATATATGTATAATGTATATATATATGTATAATGTATATATATTATATGTATATATATATATATATATATATATATATGTATAAGTATATATATATATGTATATGTATTATATATTATATGTATAATGTATATATATATATATGTATAATGTATATATATATATGTATTATATATATAATATAGTATAATGTATATATTTATGTATAATTATATATTTTATTTATATATATATATATATATTGTATATATTATTATATATTATATTATATATATATGTATAATATATATATATATATATATATATATATATATAATACAGGGTTAGTCAAAAGTAGCGCCCGATTTCTGTTTTTTGGTTGTCAGATTCTTTCTGGGAAGTCATGTCGTTAATAAGTGTCTTGCAGATTATTAATTTTCGTAATTTATTTATTTTTGATTTTGTTTTGCAGGTCATTGCTGCGAGTTTGGAAAGTTACTGAATTTTCACCAAATTGACCATGAATTACCTTTCAATGATTCAACCATTGCGGCCGTGGAACATTACTACAAATGTAATGAACAACCAACGATGGTGGCAGCCTTTGCACAGGAATTCGATATTAACTCACCTCAGGGAAGAAACATATGATTGATTGTCGAGAAATTTGAAGCAACAGGGTCGGTAGCCACTGCGGTAGCACCTGGAGTGACAGTTTGGGCAGCATATCTCCATTAGGGATAATTGGACCCTTTTTCTTTGAGGGATCTGTCACTGCAGAAATTTACCTGGTATTGCTGCAAACCTTCTTTTTGCTCATGGTACAAGATCAGGACTGTTATTTCCAGCATGATGGAGCTCCACCTCATTATGGACTTATGTCATCAGTGGCTTGATGAAAACTTTCCCAGAAAGTGGATCGGCCGCCGCGGTCCGATCGAGTGGCCGGCACGCTCCCCAGACCTTACACCTCCAGATTTGTTTCTTTGGGGGCTCATGAGACGTTGTTTATCGTGAAAAGCCTCGTAATTCAGGAATCGAAGGCTCAAATCACTGCAAGTTTGAGGAAACTGATATCGAACTCTGCAGACGTGTGTGCTTCTGTGCCTGCTCGGCTGCAATTGTGCATCGATCACGAGGGAGGGCACTTTGAAATTTGCAAGTAAAACAGCTTGGACAGTTCCGTAATATTTTTTTCTTGAATAAATGGTTAGATAAACATGTCATTCATTTATTTCTACCTTCTTGTACACTGTAATACAAATGGCAAACAACAACAACTGACAGAAACCGGGCGCTACTTCTGACTAACCCTGTATGTGTGTGTATGTAATATATATATATAATTATATATAATATATATTATATAATATATATATTATATATATATAAATACATAAATATAATTTTTCTATAAATAATATATATATATATATATACTGAATGCTGCAAACACAAATCGCCTTGTTTGTACATCCAAAAAACCTTCAGTTTAGAAAAAGAGAGAGAGGAGAGGAAGCACAGTAACCTGCAAGTAAGAGGGTTGGGTTAAGTGGGGTTAGTGGTGGTGGTAATAAAGATCAAGGGTATGGATGGGGATGGTGGTGCAATGCTTGCCTGGATCCTGGAGGGACTATTGCCCACATTATGTGAAAGGGACATTTTAAGAAAGGTCAGTCATCACTAAGCAAACTAAAAATAGATATTTTTCCCCAAAAACCAACTGTAAAGGTCCGAGCCTAACCAAGCCCTTCCCAGCCTAATGCAGTGCTGGCGATAATTGGCCCACTCTTCACAAAATGCGCCATGGGTCCTTTAACATCGACCAACAACCAATGCTGGAAGATGGGTCTTCTGGATCAACGTCACTCTGATAGGTGGCACACACTGATGACTCGCCTTGCATGCCAAATACCATGGTGACAGTTTATAGCTAAGATGAGATTCAAACCGAGGATAGCCAGCTCAGGCACAAGTGAGCACATTTCTAATTTATCTTCTCCTTCATAAGATTTGCCTTCAGCAAACTATGGTACAAAATAAAAATAATAACGTGGATTGTCCAGAAATGATCATCAAAGAATTCTCACTCTCGGTGATTTTCAACATGCATTTCCGATCATCTTATATATTATTTCCGAGTTTGTGGTTTCGTGTCGCGCTATCTTCGACTTTGTTCTGCGCTCGAGTAACGTGATATTCGGCTTACATTATCTCAAAGACCATATGAGGTGCATGGTACAAAAAAAAGTAAATAAAATGGTTCTGAAACAGTGAAATCGTATTCCACTTACTGCATTAAAGTAAAATTACTACTGATACTCTGCATCAGTTCCTTTCTCAAACACACCCACCCCAACATGTCGCGCAGAGCGCGGGTTATGCTAGTGCATATTATGTTGAAACTTCAAATTCACCATAAATACTTCAATGCAATCAACTAGAAAATACAACAGAAAGCAACTTCCCAGGGTGGATTTTGTTTTTAGCTTCGAACCCTCAATCACAATCACAAGGAGAAAGAATCAAAATGCCAAGAATCAAAATGCAAAGCCTGTCCGCGTCCTCTTTGTACTCGAACTAAACTGGACAAAAACACCAGCAAAGCAAAAAGAAGATGAAAAAAAGAGTATAATTTGTTGATTAGTGTTCTCTATATTCTCATCATCAAGGTTTGTTGAAAAATTGATGACAAAAGCTCAAATGGTAAGCTATCATGTGCAGCCTGTGGCGGCTGGTTGCATCATTGTTTGGGACCACGGCTGTGCCGCTGATGCAATGCCCTCTATTACGAGTACACTGGTACTCATTTCACCAACCTCGGAAGGATGACAGGCTGTCAACCTCACCTGGTGTTAATTCAACGGCCGACAGGCGTTCAAACTCAAGACCCTAAGATTTAAAGCCAGCCACCTAAACCGACCAACCAACACCAGGCTTAAATAGTAAATAAAGAAATGTTGAAAGATAGAACCGATGGAGGATGGCAAGTAATCCAGTTGGCACAGAGCTCTTGCATCTGGGCTCTCTGTTTCAAGATTTGTTTCCCTGTGGAGTCAAATCCGACGAAAAATATCGGTCTGGTGCATTGCGGGGCAGGTAGGGTTGCAACTGGGAGCACTCACTGCTCTGGATTTTGAAGTAAATCAGCTGCACCGTTTGTATTTCAGTTGACATTAAAGATCTAACAAGTCTGAGGACCATGATGGTTCACGAGCGGTATTTGACGATGTAGATTGTTTCAGAAGTCAAGGATGAGACAATGTGACAATGTTTGACCAAGTTATAAAAATGATCAACATGATGTGGTAGAGTGACGGGTTATTAGCTGCAAAATGTCGAAAACCCGGTTTCGTTCAACAACTTTAAAATTTGACCTTTGCATAACCTTTAAAGGTCCACAAACAATGTTGTGGACATTAAAATAAGGAAACAGGATACGTGCTATAGCTTAATGGAGTTAGTTCGTCGAAGAAGGTCGAAAACCCGGTTCAATTCCCACAACTTTGAAAACTTGACCTTTGTGAACTTTAAAGGTCAAAGGTCAAGGATTATGACCTTTGGTGCAAAACTTCCTCTGGAACATTCCAGGAACAATATAACGTCATATTGGCTATATGGCATTTCGCACTCCTCGGATTATCCACTTTTGATGAAATCAGCGTAAAAACAAACTTGAAGGGGGCGCCATGGGCAAGGTGTTCGAGATAGAGTAAAATGGTTTCAAGACTTTCGGTGGGGATGACCTCAAGATTATGCATAAAAAATATTGTCATCTAGCTCTCAAAGTTTGGGTGGTCGTATGATTTTTTTGTCAAAATTCGAAATTTTCTAAGTTCGTGACCTTGACCTTATGACCTTGACACGAAAATGAAAAATCGAGCTCCGTGGGGCTATGCAGGTGCCATTGGGTCTAACCAAATACCGAAACCACTGCCAGATTCGACAAACCACTCGGAGAAGATGATTTTTATGTCAAAATCGCAATTTTCTAAGTTCGTGACCTTGTGACCTTGACCTTGGGATGAAATAGAAAAATCGAGCTCCGTGGGGCTATGCAAGTGCCATTGGGCTAACAAATACCGAAACCCCAGCCAGATTCAACAAACCCCTAGGAGAAGATGCAAATTGAAATCTGCTACTAGTGAGGCAACTTAGCATAACAATTGTGCATTTTGTGAGGAAAGCACAAATTTGGCACACTAGTAGCCTATCATATTATGAAACGATTTGGATATTGGGCCATCTCAAAATTTTTGATGGCAGTGGAAAATGGCTGCCACACCCATCAGCGGCTGAATTTGAGATGGCCCAATATCCAAATCTGTTCATAATATGATAGGCTACTAGTGTGCCAAATTTGGTGCTTTCCTCACAAAATGCACAATTGTTATGCTATATTTAGCTAAGTTGCCCCACTATACCCCTAAAAACACAATTCGCAATTTTTAAGTTCGTGACCTTGTGGCCTTGACCTTGGGACGAAAATGAAAAAATGAAAAATCGAGCTCTGTGGGCTATGCAGGTGCCATTGGGCTAACCAAATACCGAAACCCCAGCCAGATTCGACAAACCCCTCGGAGAAGAAATTTTTTATGTCAAAATTCGCAATTTTCTAAGTTTGTGACCTTGTGACCTTGACCTTGGGACGAAAATGAAAAATCGAGCTCCGTGGGAATGCAGGTGCCATTGCGCTAACCAAATACCAAAACCCCTGTCAGATTCGAAAACCCCTAGGAGAAGATGCAAATGAAATCGGCTACCCCCTAAAAACACATGTTTTTGGCGTGGCTCCGCCAATTTTCAGGAAACACAACTAGATCATGAATATAAACCTCCCACAAAATTTTGTCAGGATCGGATCAAAACCCACGGAGCTATGCTCGGACAGACAGACAGACAGACAAACAGACAGACATACAGAGACAGACAGACCAGACCAGCACAACAATAACGAATATAGTGGTCACTTATTTTTTTCGTGAAAATATTTTTTCGTGAACCAATAGTATCTCTCAAAAAGAGCAGGTCATTGTGTGCTTGCACTCTAGCTAAATAGAGGTGAAATGGGATGTGCATAGTTCACTATAAAAGGGATGTGGATGTGAGGTTTGAAGGTGAGAACACGATAAGGACATTCAAGATAAGTAAATTGATAAATTAAGATAAAGGGTATGGATAAAGTTCAGGCATGATGAGACAAATAGCCTCTTAGGTCTTTTGTCCACCTTCGGTTTACCAGATGGGCTTCGTGAGTCGGCTGGACCACTTAGACATTTTAAAGGCTCTAAATCACAGGAAGATCCCATAGGAATATTTCCTTCTACTGTTTCTGTAATTATTCTTGCAATCAGGGAATATCCCCAATCAGCCTTCCTGAAACACCTGTTTCAAATTCTCCATCTGCTACCCATGATGCAATAACTTTGGGATTTGCGTTTCCACAAAAGGATGATGTTGAAAGATAGAACCGATGGAGTACCTCGTGGTAGTTCTGCACAGCATTTGAAAAGGCTTCATCTGTGGCAATCTGGGTCTCCCCATTGAGGAACGCCTGGAAGCGATCTCGGATAGCTTGTACCTGCTGTCTGGTTACCTGCCAAAGCAATGAGAGAAACATACATGATGCGTCATTGCGTGCAAAAAATAAATACCAGCATTGATGAGCAATCTGCATGAACAAGCTAGCACCAACAACAGGCAGCTTTGGACCAAGCAACCAATAACCTGCACTTAGCAACTGGCAATCTGCACCAATCTCCTGACCAAATGCATCGAAGATGGGGGTGATGGAAGAGGAGGGGTGGTGGGCTCGAGAACTTGATTTCTCATAAAACAAAAGGAAGTATCATCTTCGGATGGGAGTATACCAACAATAAATCAGCAGCAGCTTATAAAATTCTGTATCCGATTGGAATGTCTGCGAGGGGGCCAACCTGTCCACCACCCCACTGGAATATTAAAGCTCGGTACCCGTGTCACTGACAAGCTGCACAAAGACAACCGACCACCTTCGGTTCACAACCGGCAACACGCACAAAGCCACTGGCAACGTGCAATCTTCAGTGAGCAACTCAAATCTACAACCACTGTTGCCACTGAACTAATCACTGCAATTAACTGACATTTCTGATATGAGAGCTATTTTAATGAACGGGCTTGTGAGGTTGCAACTACCAATCAATTCCAAGTAAGGAGGTCCTGGAATAGGTCACAAGGCAGTTTTTGCACATTCTGATCCAGCATCTTCTGAACGGATGTCGACGCTTATTGCATCGGAATGCCGTTCCAAAGAGATGGGAATGCCGAAAAGCAGGAGATCGTTATGTCACCCAAGTCTTCCACCACACTGCTTGGTTTGTGTGTCACGGTAATAATGCTGGAGCAGCCCACGTATGACTTGCTCCAATATATCCTGGTGTGAAACTTTGCTATTGCTGGTGTAAGTGCTTCTTGGCATAATGGTTAGAGCATCTGCTCCGAGTTTTGGAGGTTGGTAGCTCAAACCTGAGTTTGGGAGGTTGGTAGCTCAAACCCTGGCAGAGTCATACCACAGTTTAAAATGGTACATGCTGCTCCCTTGCTTGACGCTCAACACTTAATGGGATAGACCATGGACAAACAACCATGATTTGGCAACCATTGTACAGGCTTGATGGGCTTAGGGCCTCCTCCTGCATTGAAGTTCCTTATAAGAGATCGCAATATATTACCAGTTATGTAAACACATTATGAACTACCTTTTCTGAACGAAGAAAGTAAATGAGCACCAGGGATTGAAACAGAATTGGAAAGCTTTTTAATAGTCAGAAAAACAGGAAATAAAAAGGCAAGTCAAGAGAAAGAATGGAGAGTTAATGGAAGGAACAGAAATGGAGAAGAGAAGCCCTGTGATGTACTGAAATGGTTTACACCAATTTGAAGAGTTTGAATACCAAGATGGAAGAATGAGAATCAATACTATGATGGAGGACATTGATATAGTAGCTCTTTGTCAAACTTGATTTGATAGGGTTAACCAGTGTTAAACGAGACGAGAGTCGCTCCCCTGTTCTCCGAACAAGATGCCGATGGGCATTCTCCTTGACCCACTGCAGTTCTTGTGGATATCGTTCTCTTGTTGTGCATTCCAGTCTGCTTGTGCTGAATGACGTTTCTAAAGCCAGTAGTTCAGGAGGTTAAAGTTCAGGAAGGCAGATTTTGAAAGGAAAAGAAAATAAGTTAAATATTTTAATTATTTAGTTGTACAGAATTGTAGGTTCACGGAGGAGCTATGCCTCTTTTATGAGTCTGTGCCAGTGACCAATGAGCACGTCTGTTGTCTGGGATCGAACGACGTGCCAAAGAAGAACATAACCACACAGAGAGAGCTGGACCAACCAACCAGAGTGAATCGGTGCAGGACCAAGTTACAGTTCGGCAACCTCGCAGTTTTTATCAAGAATGAGAGAAATTGGAGAAATTCTATTTCAGCAGCAATACATAGGCCTACCACTAATTTGAACGGCATTCGGTAGAGCGTATACCCCTCCGCCAGGCTGAACAGTTTACGTTTAGTATCCCACTGATAGGCCGGATCTTCATCTGTATCTGAACCAAAATCTCATCAGCTTGTTCTTGTCACCGACCAAACTCATCCACCAAGTGTTATCATAATCCGTCCACAACTTTCTGAGATTATGCTACATGTCATTTTGGCCCCATCTCTCAATGATGAAGAATCACTTTTAAAATTAAAAAAAAAATTCTACTATCTGGATATGGATCAGGATCTTCACCAAAATCGAATCGATTCGTCCTTGTCACACACCCAACCTGTCCACCATGTTTCGTCCAAATCTGTCTTAACTTTTAGAGATATCCCGCTCAAAGATAAACAAACAAACAGGGATGAAAACATAAACCTCCACCCACCTTCGGTGGCGCAGGTAATCAAAAACTGGAAATATAAAGAAGCCAACATGGATTCACAAAGAGATGAAGGGCAAGGAAAAAAGCGGTTAAATTATAAAATGAAACCAGGTTTGAGGCAGATTGAGCAGCTACTTTAAAAAAAAATCATTTTAATCATAGTTCGTGTTAAGTTTAGAAAGGAATGAATTTATAGATGTAGCAAAGCATATTTAATGGTGTGTGTGTGTGTGTGTGTGTGTGTGTGTTGTATCAATGTAATGTATATACAAGATGTAGTAGGGTCAAAAGGTAAGGGACTGACAGTGGACAAAGAAAATGGAAACGCCAATGTAAAGTCACTTTATAGGGCGTTGGGCCACCATGTGCGGCCAGTACAGCCGGCCTGCGCCAGGCCGTGGCACGTACAGTTCACCAGTGTCTGGAATTCTGCAGGAGGGATGCGGCACCATTCTTCCACAAGAAAGTCAAAGTCCATCAACTCACACCTGTTTGATGGAGGTGGAAAACGCTGTCTCAGGCGTCGTTCCAAAATATTTCTGAAATGCTTGATTTGGTTCAGATCTGGTGACTGAAAAGGCCATGACATATGGATAACATCAGTGTCATGCTCATCAAACCACTGGGTGATCACACATGCTCTGTGTATGGGGCCATTGTGGGGGGTGGGGGGTTCTCCTCTTGCAGCCATTAGTATAGGCAACTAGGCCTGTGCAGCATTTTTTAATACATAACCCTAAGCATGCTGGGATGTTATTTGCTTAATTAACACATGGGCCACACCTGTGTGGAAGCCGTTGGTTGGTGTCCCTCATTTACCCAGGTGTTTCAAATTTTTGTTTACCACCATACCTGTAGATCCCGTGGGGGTCGAGACCACAGTTGGACACAATAAGCAAGGGAAAGGACCAAAAGGAAAAGAGAAGACAGAGGAGGGAAGTCAGCAATCTGCAAGAGGGTTGAGTGGGGTAAGGTTAATGGGGGTAGAAAATATCTCAAGTAGGGATGTGGAACAGCACGACATGGGTAATGCATGATCCGATTGAAGAGTCAAGGGAAGAGTGGGATTGAACAGCTTCAGGAACCGGTTCCACAAACGGGAGATGAGAAGAACATGAGAGTTGAGGTGTGCAGTCAGCTTGGATTTTGGAAATTTAACCCGAAGGAGGTCCATCGAAGAACATTTGCATCCTGGGGGAGCTAGGAGGGTTGGGACTCTGGAGAGCAAAGGGAGCGAAAATGTGGGAAGCAGGTAAACAAAAAAAAAAACAGGTGCTGGTTTATGCATGTGGTTTAGTTTTTGAGTGCGAGTGTGTGTTTCCATGTGCACCTCTTATAGATGCTTTTTACACTCTCCCTTTCACATCAAAGGAAAAACAAAAGCAAGGTTGTGGTGGTGGCACACCGCAGGCTGGATGAGCAGAAATGCTTTTTCCATCTCCTTCTCCCTGTAAATCACTTAGCTCAGTCCTGTAATGGCAAACCTTTCACCGTTCTCAGCAGCTCATCTGGAGGTTGCTTGACATCTGTCATCTGGAAAGCCTGGTGTCGGCTTAACGGTTAAGGTGGCTGGCTTAAGATCGTCGGGTCTTCAGTTCAAGTCGCTGTCGGCCGTTGAAGTAACACCAGGTGGGGTTGACTCAACCTGTCATCCTTCCGAGGTCGGTGAAATGGATACCAGTGCACTGATAATAGAGGGCACTGCATCAGCGACACAGCTGTGAACCCAGAAAAAATTATGCAACCAGCAGCCACAGGCTGCACGTCATGATAGTGAGCAAGCTGCTGTCTGAAGAAGAGAACGTTCACAGGTACCGTAGGTCACCTTCCTGAGTATTATATATATATAATTATATATATATATATATATATATATATATATATATTATAATATATATTATACATCAATTTTGCACTCACATATTACATACCCTAACCCTGTCCTGTTTCTTGAGGTAGTGTGGCAGTTCACCCAACCACACTAGCCCCAGGGGATGGAGTAAAATTTGGCTTCCAGTATGATGTCACAGTGGGTCAGCTCTGCATCAATGCACAGATTGCCTTGCAGAACCATCTGGCACATGCGGAGCATTGGGAAGCTTCATGTTGCTCATTTACAGGTTTCACGTGTTCCGTAAAACATTTCTGCCCTTTTTGTCACTTTCCCTTCGGAAAACTCCCATACACTGCCGGTTTGGTTGCTGATCAAGTGCTTGCCGTTGAACTTCTATATTAAGGGTCTCCTTCCCAGGCCACGCAGTATATGGGCACTCCATCTTTCCCCCCCAATGCCGTTGCCTCTTCACACCACTCATCTTTTGGTGTCAATTTCCCCAAGATCTTTGCGAATCATATCACTCATCCTTATTCTTGACCCATCCCGTGGATAGGGTTGAGGGAGCTAGTGAAAGAGGCTCATCCTTTGGTGTGCGACTGCCAGGCATGTGTGCAAGGTGACCTCACCACTCCATCATTCTGACAGCTTCATTCTTTACTGAGTGCAAGCATGTACAACACACACACACACACACACACAACACACCACACTTATTGCTTTTTCAGCAAATAATTCCCACAGAAGCACTAAATAAAACCTTCGATTTTATGTGTTTATGAGATGAGTTTCACTGCTGATCACTGAAAACAGACAAAACCCCTGGCATCCGGCACAGTGCATTCACGAGGTGAAAATAATAAAGCTTCTCAACATCTATTGCACCAAGCATTCACCTGATTTGTTGCAGGTGTAAATATCTCCCCCCCCCCCATCACCCCTTCACTACCATAACCCACCTTCCCCAGCCCTGCACACAATCTTCTCTCGATCAGCATTTTTTGTTTTTTCTTTTTGAGGTTGATCATTTGTATTCCATGATTTAAAAAAAAATTAAAAATCTCTTCCTTCTCTATTTCTACTTAGTACACTGGAGGATGTCAGTGTGCATGAAGCAAAAATGAACCTTTTCCTGACAATTTATACCCAACGCACATTCCAAGGGAGCGCTGTCAGCTCTCGCTCGGCCTTCTCGGTTTGCTGAGAGCAGTTTTGGAGATATCAAGTGCTGTTTCCCACAGAGACACAGAAGTCCTGAACTCCCCCCCCCCACCCTTCCCATCAATCCCACCCTTCCCCACTTCAACCCTTAAAACCCCTCTCCCCCTTCCATGGACACCTGTCCAACTCACAATCCCGCAGATACGAGAAAAAAATACGCAACCATAAATGACCCGAAACCAATTATCTTCTTCCTGATGCATATTTACACACATCATTAATTTTAAATAATGACTTCAGACAAAGACATTCATGTAATGACGTGGGCGAAAGTACTGCCCGAGAGAATGACACATCGTTATTTGGGTGGTGTACAAGTTCACAGACCGCTGCCTCGATCACCCACAACAATCTTCACAAGGCCCGTGACATTTTAGAATGAAGGCAAAACTTATAGGGAAGGCATGGCGATCGTGAATATGAAAACTCCAAGACGTATTTCACTTTGCGGAGCAGGAAGCACCAACATGGCAACCATATGATTTCCCTGCCCCCCCCCCCCCCTCGAGTAAGTAGTAACATGTCCTTACTTGTGAGCGATAACAATGCATTGAAAATAATAATGATCAAGGAGAGAGGGAAATTAGTCCATCAGGGTGGTGTCTAGTCTGGGTCCAATTCCCATTCCAACTATATACTGTCGGATTAATGCTTCGCAGGAAGGGTATTGTATCACATAGTGTGCCGTCCCTTGTATGGATATTAAGCCGGATATCCCATCGACTTGGATTAGTCAATGGATGTTAAAGATCACGTGACATCTTGCACGAAGAGTATGCGAGTCGTCTCCGGCACCGTGAACAAATTACAAATTCCTGCTCAAACAGGCTCCAGTAAAACGGTAGGCTGGACCAGCAAGCTTGTGAAGGACTTGGGCCAAAAACCTTACCCAGCTGACCCCACAATAATGTGGGAGTAAGTGCAGATGTTAAATAAGTGTGAAAATTATTGAGCATTTTGATGAGAAAGGCTACGGTATAAGGCAGTACCAGTTTTGTAAGCAGTACCTTGTTGATATCTACTTGTCGATGTCATCAGACACTTCTGTCTGTTGAAATTAGACAGATAAGTTGGGGAGATGCATGTGATGTATCTTATTGGCCTCCAGGTAGACAGGTAGGGACCACAGCTAAGTATCACTCCAAAGCCATGTTGCATGATCTCAAACCATCTTAACCGCATGGGGACAATGTTTCTAGCTGCAGGGCTCGTGGGAGTAAAGGTAGAAAGAACACATTTGAGGAAAACGATGCCAACCACCCATTGTGATTCATCATCCCATCCGAAATAGTCCTAGATGGAAAATGCTGGAAGTATTTCCAATTATACTCCACATGGGAATGTGAGGAAAACCGTGTGCGAGACAAGATTGTGCAAATGCATGGGGGAATAGGCCTGAAACCGTTTCACAATGTCCCGACGATGTAGCATCATTTGGGGGAAATGGCAATCCCAATGACCCGACCTTGGAGGAATATTTGGGGAAATGTCAATCCTAATGTCTCAACCTTGTTGGAATATTTGGGGAAATGGCAATCCTAATGTCCCAACGTTGTCGGATCAATTGGGGTAATGAAAATCCCCATGTCCCTATAAAACAATAATAACAAGAAAAAGAGCAATCAGAGATTGCAGACCCTCGCCAGGACTTTTTTGTGGTGTATTTTGTGTGGTGTTTGTGTACTGGTGTGTTACGTAATTAATAACAGATATAATTAGAACTGCCATTTTATAACTGCTGGCAGTGATGACCGGGTACCAAGACGTCCTGCTTTGAGGCAGGACACCTGACCCTGACCCATGACTTTCAAAAATTATTATTCATTGTTCAATTGAATTTAGAATGGGATTAAAATAAATTCCATTCAAATCAAATGGAAGACCAAATCGGTACAGTCCTACATTGGAGTAATCAGAAGGAACCAAAAACAAGCAAAAATCAAAGATGAAGTCATCAGGAGGAACCTGGATAGGATTCACATTTTAGCTGTTACTCCTCTACCCTCAAACCCATCCAGGCCACAGCCAAGTGAGCCTCATTCAAAAAAATATACAAACTCAAATGAAATCAAAAATAACTCAGATCAAAAAATTAAATAATTATGGCTGTCAGACAGACCATGCATCCAATCAAGTTGAAATGTAAAACATGTAATCCCCATCACCACTAGATCATAATACGTTTCATTCACATCAATTGATTAAGCGGTTCCAGAGAAAACATTGTTTAATATTTCTCTTCAATCCAATATGGCTGCCAAACCATGTGACCTATCAATTATTCCATAACAAACTTGTATACCCGTGGCTTGGGGTACATTTGTGTGAAGTTTCCCCTCGATCTGTCCAGCCATTCTGGAGAAGACGATTTTTATTGGTTTTGGGGTAAATCCAATATGGCTGCCAAATCATGTGACCTCTGACGTCATATGTGAACTTTTTATTCCTCATGGATTGGTGGTCATATGTGTAGAGTGTCACCTCGATCTGTTCAGCCACTTCAGAGAAGATTAAAAACAAAAAAACAATATGGCTGCCAAATCATGTGACCGATGATGTCATGCAAATTTTTTTTCTGTGGACCATTTTATCCCTATATGGCCCTCAAAATTTTTCATACTGATCAAATGTAGTGTTCTACATATACAATTGTGATGTCATAAGGCACCTATGACGTCATTAAAAAAAATCAGACTTATTCCCCATGAGGACAACTTGCCGTGTGCCAAGTTTCAATTATTTCCTTGGTGTGGTTTCAGAGATACAGAGGTCCAAAGTTTTTCCAACACCATGTGACCTATGACATCATAATTATCATTCGGACATTCTACATGAGTAGTCGCTACTATTGTGAAAATTTTGTTTCAACCCGACGAGCGGTTGTGGAGAAAAACACGAAAGTTCTGTGCGGACAAACAAACAAAGACAGACAGACAGACAGACAGACAGACAAAGAAACAAGAAAAAGACGTCGTGCAGAGCACGATACTTGAAAAATCAACCCCGCTCTTGAAAGGTTGCCATGGATACATCAAATTGTCCATTTCATTAAGATTAAAATTGACAATCTTAATCAAAGCTCAGGTCAATCGGATGAAAATTATTTTTCAGATTGAAATTGATGATTTTACTAGTTTGACCTTGAGTTGACCTTTGACCTTTTAACCTCAAATATAGTTGGTTTCCAAATTCAGTGATGCATCATGCAATCGCTGCTTAATTCTCAGGTTAATCAGATGAAAATTGAAGATTTCTCATATGAAATTTGATGATTTGAGAAGTTTGACCTCGAGTTGACCTTTGACCTCAAAAATAGTTGGTTTCCCAATTCAGTGATGCACTGTGCAAGTGCTGTTTAATTTTCAAGTCAATCGGATGAAAAAATGACGGTTTTATAAATTCGACCTCAATATGACATTTGACCTTTGACCTCAAAACCAATCGGCTTCTCAGTTGAGACTACCTCCACAACTTGGTAAATTTCGTGAAGATCGGTTTTAAATTGCGACCTGCAGGCAATTGACAGACAAACAGACAGAATAACAAAAGTGACTGACCAATATACTTGAAAAATCTTCGATTTTGAAAGTTACAAACAAACAGACAGACAGACAGGGGTGAAACCATAACCTCATTTGGTGAGGGTAACGAGAACATCACTCGGTGGAGCGCACACCTCCGCCAGGCTGAACAGTTTACGTTTTTCATCCCACCGATCGGCCGGATCTGGATCCGGACCTGAACCAAAATCGAATCGGCTTGCTCGTCACCTCCCTAACTCATCCACTAAGTTTTGTTATAATCCGTCCACAACATTTTGAGATACCTGCTCACAGACAGACAGACAGACAGACAGACAAACAAACACGGGTGAATACATAACGTCCGTCCACCTTCAGTGGCAGAGTTAATGAGAATAATACCTTCAAAATCAATAGAATTTCAGAAATTGTTCATGGCTTTGTTCATCTCTCATGAGAAACAAAAGGAAGATTTGACAGCAGGTGACCATACCGAGGAAGTTGAACTGCAGATCAAATACCTTAAGTGTGATGAGTAACGGTGCAAGAGAAGGAAATTTTAAAAAAAACGAGAGTCTCTACCTCTTTGTTCTCATCTGAGCACTCGGCTCATGATGCTGGGATTCCAGATTCAAATCCAACATCATGTTGATTTATCTAATCCCAATGTAGTTCACATGAGCAGAGCGCTGCTTCCTCCTAATATCTTCATCCTGCATGGGATTTGTCAACAAGCTCTTCCATGAGCCTGAGATCAATGCAATAAGAGAGTTCTGTGGCCGGCACAGTTACCAACTGGGAATGAAGAAAGGATCGACCGAGAGACGCTTTTCGTTCCTGTACAGGCGTTTACATCTTGATCCATTGACGAATCCAAATACGCATTCACTGGATGGAGTTTAAAGCACATTGGTGAACACGAATGGCACTCGAAGCAGAAAACCAACCAAACCAAAATAAATGTGAAATTTTCAGCGTCCTTCAAAAGCTTGAGGACTTCCTTATGGTGCCCCCCTCCAATTCCCCACAACCGGCACCCCCACTTCCTGGGCCCTCCTCACACATCACCACCCCGACCTTGCACTCAGCTCTGACGTCGGTGCCAAAAGCTTTTTTATAACATGGGGACCATTTTTTGCTCAGTGACGCGTGCGTTTGGCAATTACACCGTAAGCTCAGGAACGTGCACGGTTTGCATAATCCGGTTGTTTGATGATCCTGTGCTGCAAAATTGGCTCAGCTGTAAGAACCGTGTGTATATGAGATCGACTGCTGCACAGGTATCTTGCTGTTGGTACCTGTACAACAAATCAGAGAGTAAAGCTCAAAGGTGCTGCCCCAAGCAAGAAACCAAGTGGGAATGGATGACACGGAATTGGAAGCCATTAGCCTTCAAGCTCATCAACTGCATTCCCCCCCCCAACCCCCCTGCACTAATCTGCATGGGCACCGCTCTGTTGCCAAGGAGACAGATTCTATAAATCCAAAACGTCTTCACAGCATCCCGCACCTGCCTCCCGCCTCCCTCGGTTCAGGACCTCCTAACGCGGGGATCACAGAATGCTTATGTCACTGGATCTAGGCGTAGGCCGACACCCCGTGGCATGCCACTGCCAGTCTGCTCAGCAGGTATAGGTTTAAACGCAGACCAGCTAGATAAGCAAACCATTGAATCCTGGATCAGGCACAATAAAGCAGGCCTAGCATTCCATTTGAAATGTTTGTCCGCATGTCCCCAGAGAAGTCCGACTCCATTTCAATGTGCATTGGCAATAAACCCGCACAGGAGGTGGACAGAGATTTCAGACCAATGTTTGAGAACAACTTGTTTGACAGTGACTGAAGCTTCATCTGGAGGAGCCCGTAGAGACTCACAGTGTACAAACTCCATCACGTGCCGGACAAGGACATGATGAGACGTCGGTGATCTTTTACATAAATCGCCAAGGAAATCAGTAGACGATGGACAAATCATCACGGTATGCAGGATATTCGATACTTTTTGTTTTTTCAGCAAGTGGAGACTCAAGAAAGACCGAGAATGCAGAACAACGCGGAACGGCGAGAACAGAGTGGGGAGCTGGGAAACGCATCGACAGCAGGGTAGAGGGATGCCCGCATTACGCGTTATGTGCTCAGATGGGAATGCCAAATAGAGCAACCCAAGAAGGCCGACGCTGCCAATTTAAAATGTTCCGTATTCCTCATTCCGCAGACAATGTAGAAACGCTTTGTCCAACGGCATCTCAAAATCGTTGACGGAGAACGAGGAAGACACACAATCCAGTTTTTGTATTCATCGGCTCCCTCCTGTTCAATTTTGAAAATCACAAACCAAAAACACTCCAAAGCGATGAAAGCCTCGAATTCCGAATGGGTCAGCGTAGACAGAGTCCAACAGACAGGTGCAAAACCAAATGACAAGCAACAGATTACGGTGTTGAAATGGTTTAAAATCAACATCCTCGCAGCTGTGGTGAGCAGTGCATTCATTTATTTTCTTTCCTTTTCGATACACCGGTCGTTATAACAACAAATATGGCGAGATCCGCAGATATTAAACTGAGCAGACCATTGTGGTGGATGATTTGATGCTTTTCTGCAAAACAAAAGGTTTCCATTGTCCTTACAAACACAACAAACACAACGTCGGTATCGCCATTAAAAAAGAAACAAAAGACGAAGGTAACTCCCGCTTGGCAACCAAATAAGCCTGGTGTTGGCTTAGCGGTTAGGGTGGATAGCTTGGGATCTTCGGGTCCTGAGCTTGAGCCCCCTGTAGGCTGTTGAATTAACACCAGGTGGGATTGACTCAGCCTCTCATCCTACTGAGGTTGGTGAAATGAGTTCCGGTGTAATGGTAACAAGGGCATTGCATAAGCGGCACATCCACACCCTCAGCCAATGATACTACCCGCAGCCTTGTGCTGGATACGAAGGAGGCGGCGGCAACGGAATGACAGCAAGTATAACTGGATAGGATAACAAAGTTGACCACTCTTAATGAATGAAGCCATGTTCGAGTACAGCAGCCACATCCTGAGTAGTCACCGTAATGAAATCAAACTCGAGGGCTTCGATCGGAGATCACTGAAGGTTCCCCGTAGACCCAACTTGTAATACTGTATTAGCCAATTGGTCGCACTTGAAATTCTGCCTCATAATGAAAACAAACGCATTATTAACGATGCCACCAAAGGTGGACGGAGGTTATGTTATCACCCCTGTCTGTCTGTCTGTCTCTCTGTCTTTTAGCATAGTATTTCAAAAGGTTATGGACGGATTCAGACTAAACTTGGTTGGCAGGTTGGGTGTGTGTGCCAAGGACGAATTGATTCGGTTTTGGTGAAGATCTGGATCTGGCAGTATATAAAAATTAAGTGATTCTTCACCATTGAAAGGATCAAAATGATATATAGCATGATATCTCAAACCGTTATGGACAGATTATGACATAACCAGGTGGATGAGTTGGTTAGGTGACAATAACAAGCCGATTCCATTTTGGTTCAGGTCCGGATTCATATCCGACCTATCAGTGGGACACAAAACTTAAACTGTTCAGCCTGACGGAGGTATGTGCTCTACCGAGTGTTGTTATGGTTTTCCAATGAAACAGCATCAATAAGTGAAAATGAACTCTTTTTCTTCTTCTTTGCTCGAGGCCGTAATCAAATGGTAAAGGTCATTGTATCAGATGTTCCCCAGATTGCAAATGTGGGTGATAAAAGAAAATTGAACATTTATGTTCAATCAAAAAGTATTAAAGATATGGCTTGGTGGTCTTGGGGTCTGATTCTTGTTTTGGGTGCGAGAGATCCCGGGTTTCAATCCTGGCCAAGCCCAATAAAAACTTTTGGGGCTTGTTCTTCAAAGTGGAACACCAAAACCAAACGTTTAATGCCTCCCTCCTGGAACCACAATGACCATTTTGCCATCTTCAAAAGAGAAAAGATGAACAAATAAAGGCCCATTGTCTTTATCAACTTACTGACGATAATCGCATGTTCTTGGTTGTGGCTTTAACTTTTGTCCAAAAACACGAGACCTTTCATATTTGGAGCACGGTCAAGTGTAACGTAAAGTGCAAAGAAATGAATTCCAATGAATTTGCTCATGATATGCTGATATAGAACATGGAGATCACAACATGGTGTGTATACATATTGCTGAAGTTTTGTTGCTTGTATCCAAAGTCGAGGCTCGTGGAGGAGCTATAATATAGAAAGGATCCTAACATAACAGAACAAAAAGAACAGTAGAAGGAGAGGGGGAGGAAACACACACCAACACAGCAGGATTGAGGAACAAAATAGAGGGAGACTTGTAAATAAGGGATGTGGGGAAGAACGACGGGTAGGGGTGGACGCACAGGGTGCAGAAGGTGGATAAAGAAGCAAACTCTCAGGAAGGAAAGACTGGAAATTTGGAAAGAGGTGAGCTTGGGGGGGTGGTTAATGGGAGTCAAAAAGATCATGGTTTTGGATGGGGGATGATCTGGGAAGTTATATGAAATATTCCAGCAAAATGTTGTGAAATGAGATCTATCGTGGAAACTTTATCAAGACGAGCCTGTTCGGAAGGATGTTCGAGAGGAGAGTGATGTGAGGAACATCGAAAGATTTAACGATCCATTGAGCATTGCAATTTTAGACCAGTCATCAGCAATTACCTTGTACCAGCACTAAATTGTTTCCATGTAATGAATATCGATCGCTGTGCATCCCCCGCCCCCTCTTATTAAATCTCAGAGATGATCCAGGTATCAGTTGTGCGAACATCAAGATGACCTGATTGGGACGGCGGTCTTCAGTGGAAAATCAATTCAAAGGTAATTCAACCACAAGGACATATTGCAATGAAACGCCAAATAAATCGTTATTATAGTGCATGCAGACTCAGCAGCTCGAGAGAGCTATCACCTTCAGAAGTAAAGGTCACACAGGTTCAAAGCTCACACAGCTCGATTCATCCCGTGAAGAGGGACCCGAGGTGGAGGGCAGGGTCAGTGGGATCAAGCTCGGGTCATCCTTGGATTACGGCATAGGCCTTCCGCAGTGAACACTCCTGCTGATATTAGAAATTGTGCAAATGTAATTACTATTATTACTATTCACCTTATTATACGGATTAGATAGCAAAGCTTCGTACAGCAAAAGACAAGACACATGATACCATCATGCCGATGTTCCTCTGCGTGCCTTGTATTCGCTTAGTGAATACACCGAGTAACCTGGGAAGCGTGGACACCGAACAGAACCAACATGAGGATGCAATCAAATGTTTCCTGCACCAATGCTATGATAAAAAGAGATGTACCAGTGGGGATGAAAGGAATAAAAACAGAATATAATAACATTTATGTCGAAAATCTACACTTGCTTGGGAGGTACAAGACGTACTCGCGGTAGTCGAAGACAGGCCAACCTTACATTTTGTAACACAGTATACAGGTACGGAACATTAACAATAAGGGAGGCCTGGAATCTCGAAAAAGCTTCGACACGTCGAGAAATGTTTCAAGGTTCAAACCAATCCTGGGCACATTGCCATTGCAGAGGCACTCGCACACACAAACACGACAGTAACAAAGGGGTCTTTCACTCGAATAGTAGTTAATGCATGGAAAGGTAGTGACACCAGAAATGGTGGATCTAAACTGGAATTAGATAGCTACCGAGACGCATTCGGGACAGAGGAGAACATGAATATTAGCATAAATGTGCAGGCTTGATGGGTCTGATGGCCTCCTCCTCCTCCTGCGGCAAGCTTCCCTGTATTTCCTTGTGCTGTACATAGCTACCGATTAGTCTCAAAAGAAGTTGGTATATGTGCTTCAGCTTGGCTAATGTTTCTACAGTGTCAGATGTGTCTCATTAAAGCATGAGTCACATTTGCTCTACGGCGAGGATACGGCGGCCGTACCCCCCCCTGAATTGACAGAAACGTGCGGCGGCCGCAGAGTTTCTGAGGTGGCCTCAGGGTGGCCCTACGCCGTATGGCTATCTTTACAGGCCGTAGGGGTGTCCGTGGAATTAGAGCGCGGAGTTATAACTTTTTTCATTTCTACGGTTGGCCGTAGCAATTCGACAAGCCTAGCCATGAGTAGATGTGTTCCACGTCGACCGTACGTAGGGCGTACGGTGGGCTTGCATTATTCGTGTGTTTTCCGTAGGCTCTTATCAATAAAATGAATTTTGCCAACCCCCAAAAAATTACGGCAGCCGCACTATTTCCACGTTCACCTTAGGGCCCCCTGCGGTCGCCTTGCGGGCACCTTGAGGTCTCCTTGCGTCTGCCTTGAAAATTCTATGGCCGCCGCAGGGACACCCTAAGGTCACCGTGCACATCAAATCAAAGACCGTACGGCACCCCCACGTTTTCGGTCTCCACAATTTATAAATACCCCGTGCGGCTCCCGAAAAATAAAAACATATATGACTGCTACATTGTGTGACCGTGGAAATACTGCGGCCGCCCTATAATTGCTAGTGGCCTTAGATTTTTTTAGACCCTACGGCCACCGAGCCAAATGTGACTGAAGCATTAACCAACAGAAGTCCTGCAATGACGACTGCAGGGAGACGTTGCCCATGGAGGCTGGGTGGGGGTGAACTGATCTCTTGACCTTGCTTGCTGCTTCACTGAATAGCTCTACAGATCGAGTGTCTCCACACAATGCTCTTCTCCAGGCAACATGTTTTGATGAAGTTTCCTCCCATCTTGCTGTGGATATTCCACGAGCCTAAGTTGTAGAGGTGCTTAAACCACAACATTGGTCTTCCAACTGACCAAGAGCATCTGATAACTTATCATATGGCATATCTTTTAGTATGGGTTCATCATCCGTATGGCTCACATGAGCAAGGCAGCTTTGTTTAAACATCGTAAACATCTTGGTCTGTTCGAGCAATTCGGTACTGCATTGCATGGTGATCTCATCTTACATTAACTGCACACCAGGCCAATATATATATATATATATATATATATATATATATATATATATATATACAGTTATATATAATATATATATATATATCATACAGAGGCAGCACATGTGAAGGGAGTTCAATTGTTCTTGACTGTCAATACATAGCATGTCAGCTTTTGCTGTTTGTTCAGAGAGTGTTTTGGATGCAGGTGCATTTGACAACCATCTTGGTAGCAACTAAGTTTACTTTTAGACTGAACACGGTCTGTCAAGTAACCAAAAGTAGGTGCTGTCTTTACAATACAGAATACCAACTCTGTAACAAGATCCAAGGTGATGGTCACTGTTAATCCAACTTGGTAACAGGATTTGGCTGTGACGCTCAAGAGGGAACCATTTATTTGGACCTGAGGATACTGGTCAGATCCTTGTAGCATGACAAGAGACTTTTGCACACAAATTTATTTGTATGCAGCCTGTGGCTGCTTGGCTGCATCATTTTCTGAGGGCACGGCTGTGCCACTGATGCAATGCCCCTGTTACCTGCACACTGGTACTCATTTTGACGACCTCAGAAGGATGACAGGCTGAATCAGGCATACCTGGTGTTAAACCAATGGCACGACAGGGGCTTGAACTCAAGACCCTAGGATCTGAAGCCGGCCACCTTAACCATTCAGACAACACCTTTAGCAGGCTGATGCTAATGCATAAATACCTGCAGGCTGGTGAAACTTCATTATACAGTAGCAATCTGCTCGCAATCAAAGTGCTACTGACAATGAAGGCAATATCATCAGCATACAGAGGCTCCTGGATTTTCAACTGACATACTTTGGTCTTGCACATATCCGAGTTGAGTTGAACAAATCACCATCTCATCTAGAAAGGAACAGCACATCATGATGGTCCTCAAGAAAAGCTATTGCAGTGGAAGTGAGAATAAGATGCCAAAAACTATTTTCACCTGAGGAGGTGGAGAAGTTTCTGGCAACCCTCAACTCTGATTCTCCAACTGCCCTGGACAGCATCAGCGCACTTGGCTTAAAAAACCTGTTCTGCTCTTGCACATCCTCTTTCTGCTATGTTCACTCTATCATTTGCCCTACCTCATCTTCCATCTGCTTGAAAGTCAGGAAGCATCACGACATTACATAAACATGGTCCAAAAATCAATCGCACGAGCCTCAGACCTATTGGCTTACTTCAAACCATCAGCAAGGTCATGGAATCCATCATGGCATTTAATATGAAATCCTTCTTTTTTCTCCAATTGCCTGATCCTGACAATCAGTTTGGATTCAGATGAGGTGACTATCCTGAACATGTTGCTTCTACTCTCCCAACAATGATGGAGGCCCTCAACGTCAGACATGAGATCAGGGTTGTCTCTCTAGACATATCTCGAGCTTTCAGTAATCTGGCATCCTGCTTTTCTCTCCAAACTCTCTGCCAATGGTATCCAAGGACAACTCCACACATAGCTTACTGTCTTCCTCTACTCTCGTAACTAACGTCTGGCTCTCAACTGATTTATTTCATCTCCTCTACCTGTCCAGGCTGGAGTACCCCCAACGCAGTGTTCTGGGCCCAATCCTTTTCCTAATCTTCATCAACAATCTCTCTGACTCTCTGGAAAATCCTCTTTATCTTTCTTCATGATTCCACCCTCTGCCATAACATCCCTCATCCTTCGGATAGGCAGAAAGCAACGTCTTCCCTCTCTGCAGACCTTGGCAGAATCACGAGCTGGTCAAAAAGTTGGAATATGTCTTTCAATCCTGATAAATCTCAGTTGCTCACTCTCACTCTCTGAAAACACCAACTGGTGACCCCCCCTCCCCCTTCCTCCCTAGCCCCATCTACTTCCTTAACTATCAACTTGAAGACGTACTAACAGCCATGAAAACTGCATGTCTGAGTTGGCCGCAAAAGCCAGTTGCCGACTGGGCATCCTGCATCGTAACCATAACAAATTCTGACCTTGGCACACCTGAACTCTTATCAACGTACAAGGCCATCATCCACAGTGTGATGGAGTGCTGCTCTCCCCTCTGAGCTGAAACCTCTGCCTCACACCTTGCTCAGTTTGCTGTTGTGGCAACAAAGGTCTTCAAAGTCATTTGAATCAGCCATGATGAAGCTGAATCTCTGGGCCTATCACTTTCACATCGCAGACAGGTTGTTGGTCTCAGTCTTCTCCCGACAGATCTTTGGTCATCTCCCGTCCACAACCATGATCTTTTCTACACCCGTTAAGCCTCTCCAAGCACACCTCTTTCCAGATTTCCAGTTTTTCCTTCCTGGGAGTCTGAGGCTGTATCCATCTTGTTCGCTCCCCCACCCCCACCCCGTGTCTTCCCTTCGCCCTCATTTTGTTCCGACATACCATATTTCTCCAAGTCTGCTTCTATTTTATCCTTCAACCCCCCCCCCTCTATTTATATTGTTATTTTTGTGCTGTTAGATCCTTATCCATTCTGTGTTCTAGCTCCACCAAGAGCTTTGACACTGTATACAAAGTGTTGGGGGTGAACACGCATCACTGATTTTGCACCACGATGGATTCAGAAATTGAAACCATCTCGTAGCACCACAGCTTGCATGTCATCCTGAAATGAATGAATGGAGGGAGATGCAGGAGTTTTGAAGGACAGCCGATCCTTTTCAAGTTCAAGTAACTGGAAAAAGCCTGATCTTCAAACTTCAGGGTGAGTCATAAGTCCCAGGACACCGTTTTAGCTGCTTATACAAGATTTGTTTGCACCATTTTCTTTTCTTTTCCAGAAAAAACAAATACCCGTATGTAATATTTTCAATCAAGATGGCAGACAAAGTCTATTGACAGTGGAAGAGAGGCTGGCAGCAGTGGTGTGGTATCACGAGAAGAGAAACACAAACAGGCCGATGAAACCACATACGGATGCTCTTGATGTCTAAGGAGATATTGTAATTGTTGTATAACTGTAATATTTTATTATTACTCCTGTTATTATGTATTACTGTTATTACTGAAAGAGTTATTTCTCCTGGAGCTCATGGCTCACCCTGGTAGATGGTATAAACAAATCTTGTATAAGCAGCTTAAACCATGTCCTGAGACTTAAGGCTCACCCTGAAGATCAAATGATTCTGATAAGTCAGTGAAGGCTGTCGACAGTGGTCTGCACTCAAGATATTTCTCCTGAAGCTGTCCCAGATCAAAAATCATATCAATGGCGGAGCATCCTGCTCGAAACCCGCACTGGAACTCGGGGTACATTTGATCTGCAACGATCCCGCAACATTGAGAAGAGAGATTATTCTGCAATTGTTGCAATCAGAACAGTTACCATTGTTTTTTATGCTGGGTGACGACGCAAGCATCCTCGAAGTACTGTGGAGTTTCAAAGCTCAGGAGGAACTTTATCTTTTCCTGCATCAGAACCAAATGAAAGTGCCTCAGTCACATGGATTAGCTCTCTAAAAAAAATTGTTGGTGCACATGGTCCAGGCTCATGGAAGGGATAAAGCAGAATGGAATGGAACAAAATGCAAAGTGGGAAACATCAAAAGCAGGGTGGAGGTGTGAGTGAGAGTAAGATCAAGAGGAGAGGGTGAACAAGCTGCACACAAGCTGAAACACAGAAAGAAGAGTAAGGGGAAAGCGGAGATGAAACAGAAAAGGAACAAGCCAACAGACGAACAAAAAGGACAGGGAATCTCTCGAGGGGGGAAAAAAAATCACAATAAACTGGAAAAGGGGAATGCTTGGGAATGGGTTAATTTGAGGGTAGAAGAGATCAGGAGTATAGATCATGGGGATCTCGATACCAACAAGAGTGATCATCGAACTTAATGAGGCAGAGAAAGAGCAGATAGTACCTTTCTTTTTATTCCACACGCCCCGTCACCTAATTCTTCTACCCGGACTATTATATTAGCAATTGGTCTCTTTTGAACCATTTCTTCATTTCACACCGATTCACTAAGACTTCGAATGTTTTGTCGATGATGCGTCAGCCCAGCGATTCATGATGCCAAAACGCTGGACTTCCTCACATGAATGCAGAAGTGAATCCGTAACAAGAGCAGGTAGAGCCAGAACATGAAATAAAGAGAAAAAAAAACAAGTCTTTCTTTGAAATTCTAACATTATGAGTGGCGGACAATTGGCCCACATGATTTTAACTTCTGTTCTCATAAATGATGAGGTCTCTGTAGTCTCTTTGCCACGGACATGCTTTCCAGCACTAGCAAAGCCATTACACAGCAGAGCTCGTACCTCCACCACCCAATTGGTGATCCACGAGAACATATCGGGTCAAATACATTTTTGAGATATATTGCTATATATTGTTTTTGGCCATATCTTTCAATGGTGAAGTATCACTTTAAAATTAAATAATTCTCGTATCCAGATCCGGACCCGGATCTTCACCAAAATCGAATCAATTCGTCCTTGTAGCACACACACACAACGTGTCCACCAAGTTTCGTCTGAATCCGTCGACAACTTTTTAAGACATCGTGCTACATTCAGTGTGACCACTCCTGATTTTCATAAATTCCAAGGTGAGCCAATGAAAAAAGCCAAGAATTCACAAGGTTTCGGAAAAGCGATGATGATAGAAAACCTATACGCCAAGAAAACCTATAGAAAACCAAGACGCCAAGGTGAACAACGAATAGCCAAGATCTTGTGAAAAAAGCCAAGGAGTGGTCACACTGGCTACATTTCGTTTTTGTCCCGATCTCTCAATGGTGAAGAATCACTTTTAAAATTCTAGTACTCGGATCCGGATCTTCACCAAAATCAAATCAGTTTGTCCTTGTCACACACCGAACCTGTCTACAAAATTTCATGCGGATCCGTCGACAACTTTGAGATATCCTGAACACAGACAGACAAACAGACAGAAAGGGGTGAAAACATAACCTCCTTCACCTTCGGTGACGAAGGTAATAATCACCATCAAGACGACCATGAGCAGACAAATATTGCATCGGCCTCAGGGCACTTTGCAAATCTGCAATGCCAAACCCCTTTGGGATGGTACTTGGCCTTCATCATTAAAGGACAATTTTAATGTAGGAGCATCTTTACAATTAAGTTTTGTTCTATTTGTATTTATGCTCAATGGCATGAGAGGTATGAGAAGGTGGAGGAGGAAAGGGGTGGTGGCGGGGGGGGCTGTGTCGGAGTGGCGACCCTTCCAGGATTGTGCCCAATAGCCAAGGAGACTGCTAAAGCAACACCAATGCTCTGCACAGAGTATGGTCCCAATGGATGGATGGATGGGGGGTTATTGGGAGGGGATATAAAAGGATAGATTCATCTGAGATTATGAATACAAGGTGTAAAGATAGATGATAAAATGGTGGAGTTGGAATGGAAGGAGTAGGATGTTGGTAGAAAATATAACCGAAAGGAGGTTGATTAAAATTCCCCCATTTTGGCAAAAGTAGATGAAATGGTCTCGAATGCCTATTATCACAATTAAAGAGTTATCACAAGAGCACCACGAAGAGCCAGAAGCACTTTTATGGGGTAGATCAAACCTGATATGAATGACAACTCATAACATAACAACTCATTACATCTTCTTTCTCAATGTTGAACATCTCACACTAGTAATGAAAGCAACTTAACTAAAAAGCGACTCACTGAAGAAAGTAAACCACATGCAATAAACAGTACAAACTAGAAGGGCACTCGGTAGAGCGCATACCTCCGCCACGCAATGCCTGATCCAGTAGAACATAACAGGCTCAATAACTTTTTCAAATGTCATGGAATAGTTTTTTTGACTCCATCTCTCAATGGTGAAGAATCATTCAAAAAAATTTCAGATCCGAATCCAGATTCAGCTCTTCACCAAAATCGAATCAATTCTTCCTTGTCACACACCCAAACTGTCCACCAAGTTTCATCCGAATCTGTCGATAACCTTTTGAGATATTGTGCTCAATATTGTTTTTGGCCCGATCTCTCAACGGTGAAGAATCACTTGAAAAATTCTCGGATCGGGATCCACATTCAGATCTTCACAAAAATCACAACACCAAAAAAAAATACATACCAGTGGGGAGAACAAGTATTTGATACACTGCCGATTTTGCAGGTTTTCCCACTTACAAAAAGCACGTAGAGGTCTGTAATTTTTATCATAGGTACACTTCAACTGTGAAAGACGGAATCTAAAACAAAAATCCTGAAAATCACATTGTATGATTTTTAAATAATTAATTTGCATTTTATTGCATGAAATAAGTATTTGATCACCTACCAACCAGTAAGAATTCCGGCTCTCACAGACCTGTTAGTTTTGTCTTCAAGAAGCCCTCCCATTCTCCACTCATTACCTGTATACGCACCTGTTTGAACTCGTTATCTGCATAAAAGACAGCTGTCCACACTCAATCAATCAGACTCCAACCTCTCCACAATGGGCAAGACCAGAGAGCTGTCTAAGGACATCAGGGACAAAATTGTTAGACTTGCACAAGGCTGGGATGGCTACAGGACAATAGGCAAGCAGCTTGGTGAGAAGGCAACAACTGTTGGCACAATTATTAGAAAATGGAAGAAGTTCAAGATAACAGTCAATCTCCCTCGGTCTGGGGCTCCATGCAAGATCTCACCTCGTGAGCCTCAATGATCATGAGAAAGGTGAGGGATCAGCCCAGAACTACACGGCAGGACCTGGTCAATGACTGAAGAGAGCTGGGACCACAGTATCAAAGAAAACCATAAGTAACACACTACGCTGTCATGGATTAAAACCTGCAGCGCACGCAAGGTCCCTCTGCTCAAGCCAGCGCATGTCCAGGCCCGTCTGAAGTTTGCCAATGACCATCTGGATGATCCAGAGGAATGGGAGAAGGTCATGTGGTCTGATGAGACCAAAATAGAGCTTTTTGGTTTAAACTCCACTCGTCGTGTTTGGAGGAAGAAGAAGGATGAGTACAACTCCAAGAACACCATCCCAACCGTGAAGCAATGGAGGTGGAAACATCATTCTTGGGATGCTTTTCTGCAAAGGGGACAGGACGACTGCACGTATTGAGGGGGATGGATGGGCCATGTATCGCGAGATCTTGGCCAACAACCTCCTTCCCTCAACAAGAGCATTGAAGATGGGGTGTGGCCGGGTCTTCCAGCATGACAACGACCCAAAACACACAGCCAGGGCAACTAAGGAGTGGCTCCATAAGAAGCATCTCAAGGTCCTGGAGTGGCCTAGCCAGTCTCCAGACCTGAACCCAATAGAAAATCTTTGGAGGGAGCTGAAGTCTGTGTTGCCCAGCGACAGCCCGAAACCTGAAGGATCTGGAGAAGATCTGTATGGAGGAGTGGGCCAAAATCCCTGCTGCAGTCTGTGCAAACCTGGTTAAGAACTACAGGAACGTCTGATCTCTGTAATTGCAAACAAAGGTTTCTGTACCAAATATTAAGTTCTGTTTTTCTGATGTATCAAATACTTATTTCATGCAATAAAATGCAAATTAATTATTTAAAAATCATACAATGTGATTTTCAGGATTTTTGTTTTAGATTCCGTCTTTCACAGTTGAAGTGTACCTATGATAAAAATTACAGACCTCTACGTGCTTTGTAAGTGGAAAACCTGCAAATCGCAGTGTATCAAATACTTGTTCTCCCCACTGTATTTTTGGTGTTCCCCCCAAATATATATACAGTATATAATAAAATTTAATATATATATATATATATATATATATAATATATATATATATCTGCTTTCTTGTCTGAAACACACACAATTTCGATGAAACTTGACCACAACTTCATCACCCGTGATGTACCAAAGTTTTTCAAAAAGAGACAGAGAGATGGAAAGACAGAGACAGGGAGAGGCAGAGGCAGCAAGGTGCTGCCCTGTATTAGGAGGGCCAGAGTGAGAGAGGAGAAGAGAGAGAGAGAGAGAGAGAGAGAGAGAGAGAGGAGTTCGCAGAGAAAATATGATACGCTTTATGAACAACAAACACAAACACAATATTTTAGTGCTTAGCCGATATCAGCAATTCTTCAGGAATCGGCAGATTGAACTCCTCGTGATTACCGACTTCAGTATGGTACAGTAATCAACCCAAAAACCTCGAGTAGCTTTTCTCCATTGTTTTGGACGAATTTCAAGCAACTAATTTTTTTTAAACAACATTGCATTACAGTCGTTTCAGGGAGACATGCATAAACATTAATATTTATAAACAGCTGCATGTGATGGGTGGAAAGAAATTGGCTCGGTAATTTAAAAAACATGTTAGTATGGAAAACGGCTCGGAAATCGGGTGTTATCAAAATATATTTTGCTTTGAAACTCACAAAGAGAAACATAAAACCTTTGTAAAGCAAAGCAAATGCTTTTGTAAAGCAAATGTTATTGGTTTGCAGGGGTTCCTGGTTCAAAGGAGAAAGTTTTTAAAGTTTAAAATGTTTTCAACCAAAAATACACGATTACAGTTTCATGAAGATGCTTACAAAAAAAAAAAAATGACAACACCAGCTACAGTTTCCAATTTATTGAAGAATGCATTTTAAAGTCTCTAAAGCATACCATACCATACCGCAAAATGAAAAAACAACACATGTCAATTTTTGAACCAGTCCATAAAAGACTCAGACGTCACCCACGCCGTCCTGTTCGCCCTTCAGTACACGGACAGCACCTGCTTCTTTTTGTTCTTCAGCGCACGCGGGTTCACGGAACGGTAGAGCATCATGGGCTTTACCATGAAGTCCCCTTTGGCATTTGCGCAGAGGAAAAGTGATACCCGGTCCTTTGCGGCCTTGAAGCCGACTGTTTTGCTCTCACACTGTGAGATTAACGTTCTGGTCGGCATCTTTTTCCAAAACAAGCCGGTCTTATCAGCGTTAAAGACCTGCACCGGAAGGTACCCCTTCTCCTCGATGAGGTTCGCGAGTTCAGCAGGGAATGCCTTGGCCGTGTTGTGGTCCATGGAGGCATGCTCCCCTATGAGCTTGACGTTGTGAAAATTACATCGCTCCTTGAAGTGGTGGAATCACCCCCTGCTCACTGTAAACGGGCCAGAAGTTACACTTGCACCCGCCACACTCGTGCTTGCACCACCCGCGCCAGAGAGATGGTCATGCAGGAGATTCGCCTTCTCCCGTATCAGTGGCATACCCTTCTGAGTGTTATAGGAGCGAGAGGCAATACACAGCTCAGAGCAACGGGACGAGAATGATGGCGATCCAGGACGCGATGAGTAGTTTGCGCATTGTTTATGGGGGATTTTTTATGGGTGATGCTGTATTCGGCAACTGATAATAGATGTGGTGAGTGATGTCATTGTGCAATTGGTCCGTATGTAGCTTGTAGCTAATTACAGTAATAGATATGCTAAACATTTCCATTCTTTAACTCACAGGAAATGACATCTTTCCTATCTGCTGGAAGATTATGCTGAGCGTTTCTAAAAATGTAAGCTCATATTGTGCTGTTTGTAGCAAGATTGTGATTTACACCAAGATGCCCTGAATGTTTCCATTGTGTAATGTCCATATGTGGTGACCTGGTAATTATTGGATATATCAATAGATGTTGTTATGAATTGTGTTAGAACTGTGTTATGCTCATGGCTCGTGGAAAAAAAAATAAAAATAAAAAAGCCACGAAAACCACGAGTATGCGGGGCAATTTCCCACGAATGCAGGGGCATGTTACAAATACGCGGAAACCATGAACGTCGGGGTCCGGGTATCGTTAAATAAGGCCGTTAATTATGTTCAAAAGGAGTGTTTTAATGAATCCAAACACCCAATATTCACTCGTGCACTTCCTTGGAGTTTTCTTAGTATGTATGCAAAGTTTCAGGCTGATAGGTTTCATGGTTTCGGAATTATGGAGACACACACACTGACATTTATTATTAACCTCCGCCATCGAAGATGGATGGAGGTTACCGTTTTCACCCCTTTCTGTTTGTTTGTTTGTTTTGTTTGTGAACAGTATTACGGAAAAACTCCTCGACGGATTTCGGCGGCGAAACTTGGTGGGGGGTTAGGTCTGGTCCAAGGATCATGCCATTAGATTTTGGACTTGGTCCAAAATCCAATATGTCCGCTATGGCGGCCAATTTGAAAAAATATTTGAATTTTTTTTTTTTGCATTTCTACATGTTTTAAGTGATTTCAACCCCCCCCCCCCCCAAAAAAAATTTAGAGAAAAAAAAATTTTTGCAACTTTTTTTCAACTGAAATTTCGATTTTTTTTTTTGCATTTCTACATGTTATAAGTGATTTCCAACAAAAAAAACATGCCAAAATTATAATTGCGGCTGATTTTGGAACTTCAGGTGGATATACCCACGTAAAATCAATTTCTGTCTCAAGGAATCTAGTTATGACGAATGAATTGAGTATGTAAAAGTTAAAAGTAAAAGGGAAAGTTGCAAACTATAACTCTGTGAGCACTGTTGACGTAAAATTGAATGAATAGGATATCAGGATCACTTGAGTGACCTAGCAGTATTGGCGGCGGAGGTTTGCATCTACCGAGTGCTCCCCCTCTAGTTAACCTCCGCCATCGAAGATGGACGGAGGCTACTGTTTTCACCCCTGTTTGTTTGTTTGTTTGTTTGTGAACAGTATTACGGAAAATCTCCTGGACGGATTTCGACGAAACTTGGTGGGGGGGTTAGGTATGGTCAAGGATCATGCCATTAGATTTTGGACTTGGCCCAAAGTCCAATATGGCCGCTATGGCGGCCATTTTGAAAATATATTGAATTTTTGTTTTTGCATTTCTACATGTTTTAAGTGATTTCCAACCAAAATAAATAAATTTGTTAGAGAAAAAAAAACCAGAAATTTTGCACTTTTTTTCAAAAAAATTTCGATTTTATTTTTTTGGCATTTCTACATGCGCATCGATCTAGTTTAGTTTATTCAATCGTGGTTCAGTAGAGTCTGATCCGTTTTGACCTACAATGAATGGGATATCAGGTTCACTTAAGTGACCCGCAGTATTGGCGGCGGAGGTTTTGCACTCTACCAGTGCTCCCCCTCTAGTTATAGATATGATATTGATCGAGTCCACCCATACACAGTTTAACACTTTTTAAATAGGACAAGTCTGAAGCCGACAATGGTTCACGAGCGGTATTTGACGATGTAGATTGTTTCAGAAGTCAAGGATGAGACAATGTGATAATTTTTACCAAGTTATAAAAATGATCAACATGATGTGGTACGAGTGACAGTTATTAGCTGCAAAATGTCGAAAACCCGTTTCGTTCAACAACTTTCAAAATTTGACCTTTGCATAACCTTTAAAGGTCACAAACAATGTTGTGGACATTAAAATAAGGAAACAGGATACGTGCTATAGCTTATTGGAGTTAATTCGTCGAAGAAGGTCGAAAACCCGGTTTGATTCCACAACTTTGAAAATTTGACCTTTGTGAACTTTAAAGGTCAAAGGTCAAGGATTATGACCTTTGGTGCAAAACTTCTCTGGAACATTCCAGGAACAATATAACTCATATAGGCTATATGGCATTTCGCACTCATCGGATTATCCATACTTGATGAAATCAGCGTAAAAACAAAATTGAAGGGGCGCCACGGGCAAGGTGTTCGAGATAGAGCAAAATGGTTTCAAGACTTTAGGTGGGAATGACCTCAAGATTATGCATTAAAAATATTGTCATCCTAGCTCTAAACGTGGGCGGTCGTATGATTTTTATGTCAAAATTCGCAATTTTCTAAGTTCGTGACTTGTGACCTTGACCTTGGGACGAAAATGAAAAATCGAGCTCCGTGGGGCTATGCAGGTGCCATTGGGCTAACCAATACGAAATCCCTGTCAGATTCGACAAACCCCAAGGAGAAGATGCAATTGAAATCGGCTACCCCTAAAAACACATGTTTTTTGGGCGTGGCTCCGCCCCTAATGGGCGCACCACGCCCATTTCAGGAAACACACTAGATCATAGAAGTAGTGCACCTGCCCACCGGTCCGCCACCAAAAATTTTTTGTGTTTGTATAGTCAGGATCGGATCAAAACCCACGGAACTATGCTCGGGACAGACAGACAGACAGACAGGCAGACAGACAGAGACACACCAATAACGAATACAGTGGTCACTTACTGACTCGTGAACCAATTACATAGTATATTAAATAAGATAAGGTGAAGGATTCACAAAGTTTAGCACTCTCCAATTATACCTTCACCTCCAAGAGTGAAATCTCATGAAGTATTCCATAAATGCAGCGAGATAAAGAGGAAATGTGTGACGTGTGCACTTTTATCATCGTGACGTCATTGCATCCACTGCTGCCTGGTACATTCTGCCAGATGGGTGATCTCTTCTCATGAGGATTATATATACCAAACAAGGGAGCAAACAGGTAAATCGAGCGGTGCTCGTTGACATTTTGCTCCACTCATCCTGCTGCTGATTTGGATGCAACAGTGCGGTGCAATGCATCGTTGTTCATTTGCATTTGCACACAACAGTTTCAATCAACAAAAGCATAGTTTGCAAAGAAAGTCGTCAATACAATCTAAATTATTTGCTTATCCTGTTTTAAAATCCCATTGGAAGATTCATCAACAGGCCTTAGGAGATCTTTAGCGCAGCTTTACAAGTGTTTAACCCCACACTCAACCTCAAACGATATTTAGTATTCCACGAGGAGTCTGATTCCGATGTACCATGCCCTCTTATAAAGCATCAGTATTGCCGAAGCAGTTTCTTGGCAAGGATTATACTGCATGGTTTGCCGTTGCCTTCCCAGAAGTATTTAGGACAAGAATTTGTAATTTGTTCAGGGTTCCAGCGATAGCAAGCCCACTCTTCATGAAGGGCACTGTGGGATCTTTAACATCCACCGACTAGTGCTGGCAGATGGGACCCCTTGTTTCACGTCCATCAGAGGGACGGCACACACATTGATGAATCGCCCGGCCTGTGAAACACTAGGATGATAGTTTACACCTGGTCGGGACTCGAACCCAGGCTAGACGGGTAAGAGGCGAGTGAGTGTACCTCTCGACCACCCTGCCAGCCCTCCACGAGGATAGGATTATATATACCTCCCTTACAAACTTCAAAGCAAGAGGCCATTACATCCATCAAGCTTGCAAAATGGTTGCCAACGTTATGGTTACTCATGCACTATCCTTTTTAAATGCTGAGTGTCAAGCAAGGACGTACTGACGTAGCAGTCTTAAAGTCTGGTTCTCACCACGACCGTCCAGATCCAGACTCTAACCATTGCACCACCGAGTTTGGATGGCAGTTAATATTCCAGATGCTCTTCAATAGTACATAATTGCCCACAACCACATATATATAAATTACACATATATTCTCCGCAAGTCTGTCTGTCCATCCCTCTGTTCAGGGCGGGGCTTCAAAATCAAATTGCCGCCATTTTATTTGCTCAGGATAGGTCTGAGGGTTCAAAAGCCTCTTTTGGAAGGCTCGTGCTGACTCTCTCACAGCTTTATCTTAACTAATTTAACACATAATTTCATTTTTTCATCGTCGATAAGATGGCTCAAGACTCGGTTGCAAAAAAAGGGGGAAGAAATTGGACGAATATTGACGTTTCAAAAGGAAAAATGGTTTTTTAATAGCTGTTTCTGGTTGGGCGCGATGTGGGGAAAAGAGAGAGGAGTAGGAGGGGGGAGCGGAGGGTGGGGAGAGGGGGGAAGAGTAGAGAGAGAGGAAAAAGAGGAGAAAAGAGAGGGGGGAGGGGGTGAGGAGAGGAGGGAAGAGTGGGGGTGAAGGGGCAGGAGCTGGGGTGGAGTGGAGAGCGAGGGGGGAGAGTGGGAGAGGAGGGATTTTTTTTCAAATTGAATTGCTTATAAAAACATATCACCAATATTACAAATAAATTTGTACAAAAGTAATGTTTGTATTATGATTAGTGCAAATTATAACAACACAGCAACTCACATACAGTCGTTATCCTCAGTTAAAACAAGTCTGCGTCTCTATAGCAAAGTGTGGTGAGGCAAGTGCCGCAAGCCGATCCCAGGCCAACCGATGCATTTGCTGAGTGTCAAGTTGCAAGAAATGTCTGGTGTTATGCTCGTCGATGATGTCATTGCATCACCTCCACTCTCTCACAAGTGTTTAACTCCGCATTTTAACTTCAAAGCAGGCCTTATGTTTCGCAGGGCCTTATGACGGCCCTAATTTCCAGTCATCTTGAAGCCATGTCTCCCTCCTCTCTTTCTTCCTCTCGCTCTCGCTCTCATGCCCCACCCAACCACTCTACACACCCATATCTCTCTCTCTCACCTCCACCTCTCTCTCACTCCTCTCAACCCACCATCCTCACCTCCCTCTCATCTCTCCATCGCATCTCCCTCTCAACCTTTACCTCCTCCCCCACCCTCCCCCCTCCCCCATCTTCTCTCTGCCTCGCTCTACTCCTCCAGTCTCTCAACCTCCCATCCACCTCATTCTCCAAAACACTGCCCATCCCTTTCTCCAGCCCAACTCCCTTTCCTTTCCTTCTCTCAACCTCCTCCTCTCCACCCCCAATCTCTCTCTCTCAACCTCAACTTCTTCACTTCACGCGAGTTTGTTTTTTTTATGCGAATAATCGCTCTCAAGCTTCCCCTCCCCTCTCTCACACACTCCCTCTATCTCTTCCCCCCTACTCAACTAATCATCTCCCCTTCATATGATCAAACAATAAGGATCTGGTAGATGGTCGAGACTAGAGGTACACACAGTCCACACCTGTCTCTAAGCTGTCTAGCGTGGGGGCGAACCCGACCCAGCTATTAAACTACCACCCGGGTGTTCACAGGGCAGGTTGATTCATCAAAGTGTGTGTGGTCACCTCTTCAACTCGACGTTAAACTTGGCTTTGGCCGTCCCATCTCCAACCTCGAAAGGAGACAGGCTAACAACCCACCTTGTGTTAAATGGCACGCCAGGAACTCAAACTCAAGACCATCCATCGGGACCATACTCTATGCAGAGTGTTGGTGCTGCCTAAGAAGTCTCCTTGGCTACTGGGCACAATCCTGGACAGGTCGTCACTCCGACACAGGATACCAGCAAGCTGGCACTCATTTTGCCGACCTCGCAAGGATGACAGACAGTCAACCCCACCTGGTATTAATTCAACAGCCGAGTGCGATTTGAACTCAGGATCCTAGGATCCCAAGCCCACCACCCTAACCATGAAGCCAACACCAAGTTTTTGAAAGTTCTAATAAAGCACAAGATCATACGAAGTACTTACTGTAGCAGGAAAAGCAAATCAATGATTGGAAGAGATCTTGCGATTCTGCACCAAAATGTAAATAAAAACCCAATCCACCCTCCTGTGCACCTCTCCCAAATAACAAGAAAAGTAAACATTTTGCAATAACCCACTCTTTCACCCATCATGCATCAATTATCCATTCCTTTGAAGTATTTTTTTGACAGAGAACTTTCGAGGAACACACACAGCAAGGTGAGTTGACGTTTCCTTGGTTAGGAAATGCATCGGTGGTTGCGGAACCACAAATGTGAAAAGACACTTTACGCCTCATTTCCCAGGAGTCATCACAGCAATTACACACCCACGTGTACATGCTCCGCTCGCGTGCACAAGCAGGTCGCAATACGAGCGTGCCATCAGTACCGGTGACTTTACAACCACTGTCCCACTCTGTTTTGCGTCGCTTCAGCAGCCAATCTGCCAGGAAGCATGTTTAGAAAACATTGGGGTTCAACACTACAATTCATTTGTTTCGTATGCAGCCTGGTTTCTGGTTGCATCATTGCTGGCAGCGTGGATGCGACGCAAATGCAATGCAGTGCCCCCCTTGTAGGTTATAACAGGAATTTGGAATTTGTTCAGTGTGCCAGGGACAACTTTTCCACTCTTCCTGGAAAACACTGTGAGATCTTTAACGTCCACCACCAACTATTGCCAGCAGACTGGACGGCCAGCTTAACGTCCACACGAGGGACGGCGCACACATACATCGCCCTGAACACTATAATGTAAACAACAGTAAAACCAACCCGATTGGGCAATCAAGCGCCAGATTTTTTCACTCAACTAAGCTTGCTGCATTGTGGATTGGGCACGGAGACGAGGAGCTTGCACACAGGTGAATGTTTGAAATTATATGTTTTAAATTTTTGAAAGCAGGTAAATGAACTCGTTTCGGGCACAGAATACCTCTTCACGTCAAGGTGAGCGCGGACGTGGTGTAGCTGGCGACGATGCTCGTTCCCAGTATATTTCTTCAATCCTGATTTATAATCGACGTTCTTGAATTGTCAGCCACAAACACTCAAAAGCAATAATAATGGAAGCATCGAGTCACATCAAATCAAGTTTGGATCCTCATTTCCAAATTTCAAGCCATGGTGTGGTTTGACTTGAAGAAAATTTGTGTCCCGGGTTTGTGACCGACGGCAGAGGTACCTCCTGGATTTCCACGCACAAGTACCTTCAGCAATCTGCACAATTCATGGTTGTACTAGATTGTACATCAAGTGATTTCACCGATTGCTCACCAACCACCATGTACTTCCCACCAGCCGACGACCGTCCCCGTTGGCAACACGCGGCTTGCATTCTATCCCATTTCAATGCAATCCAGGAATAATTACACTCGTGGGTGTTAAGGGGGACAGAGTACAGTGTGCAAAACAAAGGAAAGGAAACTGGTGGTTGGATTGGATAAAACCTCATGAATGGGTTTGTGGTGTTTCAAACAAGCACATCATTCGCCACACTCTCACAGACGGGGTCCTCTTTCAGATGTGGGAGGACCCGAGTTCAGACAATCTGCAACACCGAGGCCACGCCGTAGGACAGACAGACACGTTGCCGTTGTACAACTGCTTGTACAATCACAATGATGATCAAAGGAATTGTAGCTGATCCAAATCATTGAGGGCTGGCAGGATGGCTGAAAGGTACTCGCCTCAAAGCTGTCTAGCCTGGGTTTGAATGCCTAAGCTGTCACAGGCAGGGCGATTGATCAATGTGTGTGCCGTACCTCGAATGGGCATCAAACTGAGCATCCTGTCTGCCGGCATAAGTTGGTGGATGTTAAAGATCCCACGTCGTCCTTCACAAAGAATAGGCGAGCCATCTCGGGCACCATGGACAAATCAAAAATTCCTGCTCTGACTACTGCTGGGAAGGCAAGGCCAAACGACCCAGCATAACCCTTGCTCAGGAAGCTTCTTCGGCAGCACTGATGCTCTGTAACAGAGTGGAGTACATCAGAATCAAATCATTGAAACGTCTACAATCTGCTGCAATTCAAACAAGGAAACAAGTCAAAAGCATTGTCAACTAAAATGGCACTTGGTGGAGTGCAAACCTCCGCCAGGCTGAACGTTTCACGTTTTGTATCCCACCGACAGGCTTGATCTGCTGACCTGAACCAAAATTGAATCGGCTTGGTCTCATCATCGAACCAACTCGTCCACCAAGCTTTGTCATAATCCATCCACAACTTTTTGAGACGCTTTACATTTTAGGTGCTGCACATAGTTTTTGGCTCTATATCCTCTCAATGGTGAAGAATCACTGATAAAAATATAAAAATAATTCTCGTATCGAGATTCGGATTTGGATCTTCACTAAAATCGAAACAATTCATCATTGTCACACACCCAACCTGTCTTCCAAGTTTCGTCCGAATCCGTCCAAACTTTTTGAGATATCCTGCTCACAAGCAAACAGACAGACAGGGATGAAAACATAACCTCTGCCCACCAGCAATAATCACCTGGCAGGTGATTCATTCAAAACCGAGATCACCGAGATTACTTACAGAAGGTGGGTGCCTTTTCAAATCTGTCATTTAAAGAAATTAAAAAAAAAACATTTATAAAGCAGAAAATCCAATTCGAGCTGGAGTCCTGCATAAGGATCGCCTCCCCCCCCCAACTTGTGGTCTTGTGGTTCC
>CM068954.1:22558034-22575926 GCA_035128595.1 Eptatretus atami
ATCAGTGTGTCAGTGACTGTGTGTGTGTGTTTGTCCTCCATAACTTCAGAACCATGAAACCTAGCGGCCCAAAACTTTGCATGCATCGTCAAGGGAGCACCAAAGGAATGAATGAATGAAAACTGGGTATTTAGGTGAAGTTAAACATCCCTTTTGAAGATAATATAATTAATGGCTTACCTTTTTGTGAGAGGCTTACCCTTGGTCAGCCAAACTTCACTTTGCAGGGGTATTAGCCGCCATTTTGATTTGGCCGACTAAATATGCCTTGCCTTGGAAACACGATCTACTCTCACGGACTAATTAAAGTATATAATCGAAATATGATTTGGGATTTGAGGATTGGATCTCATGGAATAAATAACTGTCAAAATCTGGAGTGAAATCTGAAAATTTTAAGAAAACAGTAATTATTATAACTGACAACATAAGTGTATTCATTTAAGCAACGCATGAACCTTAACTTTTTCTACTGTTCAAACGATTATATTGGGTGAAGAAAAGATCAAGGAATGCGTAGAAAGTGGAACTTCATTGAGTGCAATGAAAAAAAAAATTAACCAGCGGGATCGCCGAGCTCTCCAAAGCTGCTTTTCCAAACCATGGTGATACAGTCCACAGGAGTCATTTTTCAGCAATTACATGTGCAGTTTGCTTTTTTGAACCTTTTTGTGTCATCTTCTTTTCATAATAAAATATTGTAGTTACATTAATAGGTGCTGCAATATATTAACAGCCAGCAGTTGCTGCAAGCACAAAGAGGTACGTAGACAGGACACACGGACGTGGTACAAATGGTTAGATGTGGATTTGTAAAGGGACTCTGCAGGGTTGTGTGCATGCCTACATGCTTGGTTACGTGTGTGGGGTTCACGGGTTTTGCGGGCGTGCGGACCAAACTCGCACCCAGGCCCATGGTGTGTGGTGCCATGGTGGAGGTTATGTGGTCATCTCACGAACCATGTGCTTCAGCACGCGGGGAGCGGACATGCTGTGGCACCGAAGCCACACGTGACGTGACGTGCAGTGTGGGTGTGGGGAAAATTGAGCATGCCGGTGAGAATCCGTGCATGTGTGTGAGTGAAAGTATGAGTACATTGCCGGTGTGCTTGGGTTGGAGGTACATGGAAGGAGGGGGGGCAGTTAGGACTGACACTTTCGTTTTGAATTTAAAACGACTTCCCCAGAGTGTGGCATACACAAATCAGATTCGGAGTGAGCCGACCGGAAGGGTGGAAAGGTCGTTGCATGTGCAAGCATACATTCAGGCAGGCAGGCCTTTGCCAGGTAGATAGCGTGGGTTTTAAATGCTTCCACCCAGTTTTTTGTAGAACCCGGTGGTTAAAAAGAAAACGTTTTTTCAAGTCCCTCGACCAAATGCAAGTTTCCCTCCTCAAGTCCCTCTACCAAATGCAAGTTAGAACATCCCTTCGCTCCTCCATCCTTCTCACTTCCAACCCCCTCTCGGAATGTCTGGCATGTGTGGTGAGCATCGCTCTCCCCTTCTCCTTGCTCCCCCCCCCTTTCGGCTCTCCACCCCCCTCTCATTATCCCATCAGCGAAGCGATGGGTTGTATTTGCTCGTCGTCAATAAAGATGAGTGAGCCAGTTCCAGAGGCAACCATGCAAGCCCAAGCCATGACACTACCTCCACCATACTTCACAGATGAGGTAGTTTGCTTTGGATTGTATGCAGTTCCTTCCTTCCTCCACACTTTCACCTTTCCATCACTTTGGTAAAGGCTTATCTTGGTCTTATCTGTCCATAAAACTTTGTTCCAGAACTCTACTGGCTCACCTCTGTACTTCTTGGCAAATTCGAATCTGGCCTTTCTATTTTGGTGCTGATGAGAGGTTTGCATCTTGCGGTGTACCCTTGGAAATTCTGCTGTCCAAGTTTTCTGTCAACGGTAGATTGTGATACTTTCACCACTGCACTCTGGAGGTTGTTGGTGATGTCACTGACAGTAATTTAGGGGTTCTTCAGAGCTATGATGATTTTTCTGTCATAAACTGCAGTTGTTTTCCTTAGCCGACCTGGCTGTTGCCTATTGCCAAGTAAACTAGTGGTTTCTTTATTTTTCAAGATATTCCAAATTGTTGTATTTGCGATGCCAAATTCTTTCATAGACGGTTGTCTGGTCTTCTTGTTGGCTTATTATGCCTCGTGACTCCAAACGCACTCACTTCTGGTTCCGGTTCTTGAGCGACGGTGGCCATTCCTCTTCAGGGTCTTTGCCGACTTTCTCAAAGATAAGTTTTTCGGTTGTTTTTGTCTCGTTTTTACTGTCATTTTGTTATCTCTGTGTTTCCTGTGTGCTTCTAATTCAGTTTTGTGTTAAAACTTGTGCTAATTGTTGAGTTTTCGTAGTCTTTTCATATCAGGTCTCCTTGAGGCCTACCTTCTTCCCATCTATGTGCACGATCATGTTTCTGGTATTTTCTCCTTATTACCACCAGTTTATATTTTCTCCACTTTTCCCTCCACCCTCTGTTTCATGTCTTAAAATATTTTAAAAATACATCAAATAAATACCTTTTCCCTCACATTATACCCCACGTAACCACGTGACTTCCTGAACTGACTCTTCTTCCTCCTTCTTTTGCCGATCTACCATCTTCTACATTTGCAGACCCACGTTCACCATCCACCTTCACGATTTTTTTAGATCCTCGCGGAGGATCTCTAAGTCTTACTCACGTTGTTGTTCTTCATCTTCTTCTTGTGGACTTTTTTGTTTCACAGCCTACAGTTTCATCGAAACTTCCTGAAACTTGGCATATATACTGTAAAAATACCCGCGCAGACAGTAACCATCTCCGATTTGAAAATTCCTCCGAGAAAAAAAAGTTATGACGTCAAATATCTCCGTAATGGAATCGCCTAAAAATTATCCCGAAACTAGGCAAGCTTTTGAATTCTGTTTGGGGAATCAAACAGGGCATTAGCAGAGATGAATTACCGCACATATGATACATCACTATGACGTCATATCAATTTTTATGACGTCATTCCTATTTTTGACATTTTTGTTTCACAACCCAGAGTTTCCATCGGATCTTCGTGAAACTTGCCATGTATTGCAGAAGCCCACGCGCAGGCAGTAACCATCTCCGATTTTGAATTCTTCTAGAAAAAAAGTTGACGTCATAACATCGCCGCTAATGGAAATCGCCTATACCATTATCTCCGAAACTAGGCAAGCTGTTTGAATTTTTGTTTCCGGGAATACAGCCGGGCATTAGCACAGATATTATTTATCGCAAACCTGATACAATGACAATGACAAGTCTCATAGTTATTTCGTTTTAATGACGTATCATTAAGAGGATGAGGATCTTAGCTCATTTGAACTTGTTCTTCAACCTTTCCTTTACCTAATCTTGAAAAAAAAAAATCGTTATTCTTTTAACCTCTCACGTTATCACCTCCTGTAACAACATGTTAATCTACCCACTCTTCTATCCTGTAACTTTCGCCATCCTACCAGCTTCCTTCTGCGTTTGCCGATCCAAATTCACCAACACTGACAGGAATTCTCTTCAACCTTTCCTTTTCCTAACCTTACGTAATCTTTCTCAAAAAATAAAAAGACGGTCTCTTAAAATGTTACAACTTCCTCTTTCACATGTGTGGTTCTCTGGATTGAATCATAATTCACTTCTCTTTTTCTTCTTCAAAAGACTCTTTTCAATTCAAACTTTCCTTCATTCCGTGTCTGAAATATTCCACTGTTACAACGTTTCTTTTCTCCATTCTCTTCATTCACCTTCATTGCATCCCTCACATAATGTCTTTAATTGCGTCTCTGACTTTAAAAATTTTAAATCCCAGTTTGCAATGTGCATGTTCGTGTTCCATCAATCAACCCTTTTTTCCAACTTCAGTGCCAATTAACCCCACCTACTTAAATCTACCCCCTCCTAACACCTCACCTGTTGTACCCTCTTCGTACAGATCTCATCTTACCCCTCATCCTACCTCTGCTCTTGGCACCGCTTCACTGTCTTCTGCTTCAGTATCAGCTCATCCTCTGTTGTCCCAAAGTGTGTGATGTTCTAACATCTGTGGGCTCCATTCTAACCGAACAGATGTCTCACTCTCTCTCATCAGTACACTCATCACCACAAATATGCTCCTTCTTTCCTCTCAGCACACCTCCCCCTCTTCCAAACACCTCAAATATTGTACCTCCCCCTGCCCGCTCCCTTCTTCACCATACCTCGACCAAGTCTCGTCGTTCCCCTCTCCACACCTATCCCATTACCCTCCTGCACCTTGGCCAAAATACTTCTGTGACTCATTGGTACTGACACAATCTGTCAACTTCCTGACCCAGATCTCAACAAACTGTACTCCCATCTCTTCTGGGTCTGATTTTTACTAATTTCCCGAAAAATATCTGTTCTTCCTCTGCTCAAATTGGTTCATTTGACCAAACGAAACATCTCTCTGGTTGTTATTATAGAACCACCTCAGTGCCGTCGAGTCTGGCATTTCACTCAGACCGACTGGCAGGGTCTCCAAGCAGCCCTCAAACTTCGAGGCTGGTCTCCCATCTCTACTTCTTCCGACATAAACTTGTCCTGGGAATTCTTTCAAACAAACTTGCTCTCTCTCTCATGCACAGATTTATCCCATCTCGTCTTCAGTTGTCCTACCCTTCCTCACGCTCATGATACACTGAAGTTTGTGGTGAGGCAGTTGTCCTAAAACAACTTGCCTTCGCCTCATGGAAGGCTAATCCAACTGAAGGCAATCTCAGTTCCTTCCACAAAGCTTGGAACAAGTGTGTGTCTACCCTCAGGAGAGCCAGGAAACAACATTTTTCTAATGTCATGTCTGAACTCACAAACCTGTCTCCCTCCTCTAAATCCTGGTGGCATCCAGTCAAGTCTGTTTCTGGTGTATGTTCCCCCTCCATCCCCTCCCAAACCTCAAATGGGCACACAGCTGGCACTGCATGTGAAAAGGCTGAATGCCTAAACTCGGTGTTTGCTTCTAAATCTTGTGTCCAAAACCCATCGCTTTCTCTACCCACCTTACCCAGTCACACCCAGCTGTTCTTGAACTCTGTGTCCTTTTCTCCTGACAAGGGGGAGAGGTTGCTGTCAAACCTCAACTCAGATTCTGCAACCGGTCCAGATGGCATTAGCCTATGTGCCATAAATACCTGCCCTGCTGCTCTTGCTCACTCTCTCTCTCTCTCTGTTCTATTCACCCTCTAATTTGCTCAACATAATCTGCCATCTGCTTGGAAATCAGCAAACAAATCAGCAAATTACCACTCTGCTAAAAAAGGTGCAAAAACAAATTCCTGCAACAACAGACCAATCAGCCTTCTCCCAGTCATCAGCAAGGTTGTGGAATCCATCATCGCTTCAGACATCAAAATCCGTCCTCTTCTCAATGGCTTGATTTCCGATCATCAATTTGGATTCAGACCAGGTCACTCTACCCTGAATATGCTGCTTCTTGCTCTCCCAACAATGGATGGAGGTCCTCAATGCCGGACATGAAATCAGAGCCATCTCCCTGGACATATCACGTGCTTTGACCGGTCTGGCATCCTGCCCTGCTCACCAAACTCTCTTCTATGGTATCCAAGGCCATCTCCACTCATGGCTCAGAGACTTCCTCTCCTGCACAACCATCATGTGGTCGTTAATGGAGTTCTTTCATCCCCTCTTCCTGTCCAGGCTGGAGTTCCTCAAGGCAGCATTATGGGCCCTGTTCTTCTTCTGGTTTTCATCAATGATCTCTCAGACTCTGGAAAATCCTCTTTATTCTCTTTGCTGATGACTCCACACTCTGCCGTACCATAAGTCACCCTTCAAATCAGCAAGCAGCAGCCTTTTCACTCTCTGCAGATCTGGATAAAATCACAAGCTGGTCCAACACATGGAACATGTCTTTCAATCCTGAGAAATCTCACACTCACGATGTCTCTCTGAAAGGACCGTCTGGAAACCTCCTCCCCCCCCCATCTACTTTCTCAACAATCCTCTTGAAAGAGTTCTTTCATTCAAACTTCTGGGTCTAACTATCTGCCATGATCTTCCTGGGAAAGCCACAATTTCCAAGCTGGCCTCCAAAGCCAGTCGCCAACTGGGATCCTCCATCGTGCAAAGTCCTTCCTTGGCACACCTGAGCTCCTGACCACATATAAAGCTTTTGTCAGCAGCCTGATAGAGTACTGCTCTCCCCTCTGGGCTGGTGCTCTCGCCTCTCACCTTCTCGACTTCATGCTGTGGAAACCAAGCAATGAGGATCATTGGTATCTCCCATGATGAGGTTGAGACTTTGGGTCTCTCACTCTCTCACCCCAGGCAAGTCGGTGGTCTTTCTGTCTTCCACCATCTCCTCTCCGGCCTCGCCCCCCCCCCACCCCGCTCGGTCTGAGATATGTCCCCATCATATTTCCGCAGGCGCTCAAGGTCCGCCAGCAACCCCTTCTGGTAAAACTACCAAACTTACTAATCACTGCTCACCGGTCATTCTTTCATTCCTCTTTTTCCCCACCTTTGGAACAAACTCCCACACTCTCTTCAATCCCACTCTTCCCTTCAGGCCTTCAAAACAGCTGTTCACTACCACCTATCTTCCCCCATTCAAAACCAAAATCTTTTCTACCCCCACTAATCCACCCCAAACCCACCTCCTTCAAATTCCCTGCTGTCCTTCCTGAAACTCCCTGTCGTGTGAGGACCTGAAAGTCCCTGTCGTGTCCATCTTGTTTACCCCGTGTTCCCCGCCCCATCTCTCTCCCTTCCCCAGATCTCCTCACGTCTCTGTTCCCCACTGTTTTTTCCTTCCCTCTCCCACCGCTCTTGTCTCCTGCTCCCCTTATTGTACGTTCTGTGTGTTAGCTCTCATACGAGCCTCGACAGTGTATACATAAATAAACACAAAAATAAAAAAGGCAGACTCCCAAGGCAAAAGCAAAGGCTAAAACCCAGACTAGACATTCACAGCTCTTTTATGTGTGAACAATCAATATAACGACAAACACCTGAGCAACAAGAAACACCTGTCAGTCATTTGTTCTAATACTTGTGCTTACCTAACATATGGGGACTGAACATAAAAAGTGCTGTTTCTCTACAATGGGACAACATATATGCATAGAAATACCAATAAATAAAAGCTGACGTTCTGTACTCTTGCCTCACATTTATCTTTTGATCTCTAATCCAAATTTCTTGAGTACATAGCAATAATAACAAATTTGACTTCACTCTTCCAATGCTTATGGAGGGCAATGTATAAATGGGGAAAGCAGTGGATATTGGGAAACAAATTGAAGTCGCATTAACAGGAGCATGTACACTCGGCACCTCAACAGCACCATCTTTGGACACTACAGCACAAATCCAGGCGTTGCACTCACTGTCGATCACTCAGACATGCAACCCGGTACCCAGAGTGTGCTGGAATTGGCCAGCGCTGTAGGAACTGCCAAAAACTGCACCACTTTGACCAGTAGTGTCGTTCAGCACCTGCCCGTCCTGCTACTGTATCTGGCACAGCAACGTCATCACCGGTAACAATCAACGAAGTCGGTGTCCCAGACAGCCACTTTGTTTAAAACCTGTGGATGCAATGTGAATGACATTTTGATACCGCTTGCGGTTGATACAGGCACCAAAATCTCACTTCGAAATAAGGCAAATTATAACAATTATTTTTTTCACACATTTCCCTGAAACAAACTTCAGTGACCCTGTCAGGTTATGGCAACACCAAAATTACAAACCACACCCTTCAGTTTTCTACATAAACGCAACTGGTGCCAATCTGATAGGGCTGGACTTATTCCACAGTCTTCACTTTTGGTTGGCTGATTCTTGTGGCAAGTATGTCCTGCATGTCATGACCGCCTGGCACCACACATTGTCTACATTGTTTATAGGCCTGAGGTGCGTCATTGACTTTGTACACCAGCCTACGGTCAACCCTGCTGTGACACCAGACATCCAACCCCTGCGGAGGACGCCTCTGGCCCTCTGGAACCAGGTCACAGCCAAACTTCAGCGCCTCCTCGACTCTGACATCATCAAATCCATCAGTGTCCCCTTGGATTTTCAAACTGGTTGTTGCGTGCGCAAAAATCTGGAAAGCTGGGCTTATGTGTGGACTTCTGTGCAGTCAACAAGGCCATCATTCCGGATATATCATTCCAGCTCCACTGTTACCAGAGGCCTATCAAGAAAAAAACTAGTTGGCTTCACCAGACGATCTTTCCAAGTTGACAAGGTGAGAATGCAAGACGTGCCCTGATTGAATGATATGTTCTATGCCTCAGCAAAGCATCTGATCCGCTGAGATGGTTTGCAATTGCTGCCAGTCTGTCGTTGGGATTGGTTGCCCTATGGCATAACGTGGAGTCGTCTGAAAAATGGAAAAGAGGGCTTCCTCATGCGTCTTCCCTATTATATTCCCATATCCTCCCAATCTTCCTTCCCTTCTCTCCCAAACTCCACTCACCTCCTTTCCTTCTCATACCATCATACATTCTCATATTTTCCTCAATTTACTCCCTACATATACGTACACATTAAAGAGATACCTCCACTCCTATCCTCTTCCCTTCTGTTCCTTGCTCAATTGATGGAATTTCCAATTTCTTCCCTCCCACTCCTCTCTACCTTGTGTCAGTGCAATAACTGGATGCCTTATAAAGGGATCATGTGATCGCATCTATTTAATGAGGTAGTGCACAATTTACTTGAACAATAGCAGGAATATTTAAGGTATATGGAAATGTGAATTGAGAATGCTCTTTTCAATAACCGATACGACATCCTGTGAACTTCAATGAAGGCACCAGAAGACCGTTCTAGGCACTTTTCCTTCGTAAATTATGTATTTTGTCATACCTTACAATCCAGAAAGCCTTGCAATCGATGACAGATATTTTAGGGAAGACAGTGATTTTTACCGTAAATGGCATTCAACAGGTTGTGGGGTATAGAACACTGGAGTGTGACGTCACGTTGGCATGACAATGCTCCACTGATAACCTGGAAGCACACTCGCTTCAATTGAACGTGCTTTGCGTGTTGAAACATCACTAAATATGGCTACCGTGTGGATTACTTCACTCACGACTTCGTTTTGTGACGAACCAAAATATCTGCAAAGAGGAGAGAATCATTACTTCTGCCACCGAAGGTGGAAGGAGGTTTTGTTTTCACCCCTTTCTGTCTGTTTGTATGTCCACAGGATATCTCAAAAAGTTGTTGACAGATCCAGGTGAAATTTTGTGGACAGGTTGGGTGTGTGACAAGGACAAACTGATTAGACTTTGGTGAAGATCCGGATCCGGATACTGGAATATTTTAAATTATTCTTCACCATTGAGAGATAAGGCCAAAAACGACATATAGCACGATATCTCAAAAATGTCATAGGCCTGATATGTTCTCGTGGATCAAGCATTGTGTGGAAGAGGTATGCGCTCTACCGAGTGCCCTTCTAGTTTTAAATCGGATCGCATGGAAAACCTTTCATATTCTCCAGGAGTACCTGGGAAGGGGAGGGGGTTATTTTTTATTTAATCAAGCTAGCATGAAAAAGAAATGATTCCTGGAGCTGTGGTAAGGGCCTCTGTCATCATGCACTCTGTCCCAGCGGATGTGCATAACGTTGTCCCATCTATCCACTCTTATGTCTGCTTTTAAAAGTCGTGTTGGGGAAAAGATGCGAGTTCAGCATTCATGATACAGATTACTATCAAGAAATCCGATGTGAGATTATTATATTATATTCAGTACTTTATTTATTAGTTCATGGATACACGCTTACAAAACGCCATGTGAAGTATAATTATTTTTTATCCTGAAAAAAGTAATAATGACTCCTCACCTTTACAGGTGTGGCGGCTCTTATCCTTCGAGATTTTGGATTACATGCACCAAGATAACTGCATGGAATTAAAGATACATCTTTTATCTTAATGTAGTGTCTATGGCCACATTGGAGACGTGCCCATGCAATTCTCACTGTGCATATCTACATGTACATTGCTAAAAGGGACATATTTTAACTTATTCTAACTAAGTTAATTTGGCCAGAAATGTGAGTGAAGTCGGTGAGGTGAACTGTAAATTGAACGTGTGAGCATGTCTCGTTCGATGATTTAGTGTGTGTCAGATGGTAGTTACAGTATGGTTACAGTACGAGTAGGAAATTTAATATAATTGAATAAATACGTCCTGCCAGGTACATCGATTTGATTTACTACACTCGACAAGAGCGTTGGTGCTGCCAAAGCAGTCTATTGGCAAGGGTTCTACTCGGTGGTTTGCCATTACCTTCCCAGCATCGTTTGTCCGTTCTCCATCCTTTTAAATACTCAGCATCAAGCAAGGAACCAGCAAGTCCCGTTTTATAGTCTTTGGTATGTCTCGTTCGGGGTTCATACCACAACAGAGAGAGCGGATAGGTTGAGGGTAATGAAGATGGGAAAGAGATGGGAAGAATGTGCGATGAAGGACAACAATAAGGTGGAGGTGGTTGGGGCGTGGAGAGAGTTGGTTGAGGACAGCGAGATGTGGAGGAATGTCGTGGGCAAGGCAAGGCAGAAGCTTCGTACCATTGGACCTCACCATAATAAAGGGAAGAGAAGGCAGACAAAGAATAAAAGCGATAAATCACCTATTTGTTCAATCCATCGTTGCTTAACACTTGGTTCCTTCGGAAAACGATAAAAGCTACAGGTATGACTCTCCGGTTTGTCATTACAATCTGGAACGAAACACTACCATCTTCACAAAGCTACAGCGGCCATATTCTACGAGAGTGAAAAACCAAACCGTATGTTTTCATGCCATCACGACGTCATCACCTCGGTGCTCTTTTGTGATGTATTATTTTTTACGAGCAAATGGAAGCTGTCCTTCATTGTCGGGAATATTAAGATTGTGGAGAGAGAGAAAGAGGGGAAGGGCAGAAAGGAGGGAGATGGGGGAGGGAGAAAGAGGAGAGGGGTGAGGTGAGGGGGGAGAGTGAGGAGGGGGTTGGTAGAGTGACGCCTCTCACCACACGTCGTTATTCACTCTGGAAAGTGGGGTGTGGGGGGGGGGGCATTGAGTGGGGAGGATGGAGGAGAAGGAGGGAGTGAGGGGCGAAGGGGGAGGGGAAGGGGTGTTCTGACTTGCATTTGGTAGAGAGAATTGAGGGGAAAGGGGAAGAGAGGTTTTCGACTTGTGTTTGGTAGTGGGACTTTAGCAGGAGGGTGGGGGTTGACTTTCATTTGCAGCGGGACTTGAAGGGAAGCAGGGGAGAGGGTGGTCTCTATCTGCCAGCAATAGTAGAGGATTGACCAAAATGGGTACGTTAAAACAGCACGTTCAAAAGGGTCATACTAAGGCCTAAGTCACATTTGCCACGCGCGGCCGTGGGGTCTACAAATCTACGGCCACTAGCAATTATAGGGCGGCCGCAGTATTTCCACGGTCACACAATGTAGCAGTCACATATGTTTTTATTTTTCGGGTAGCCGCACGGCGTATTTATAATTGTGGAGACCGAAAACGTGGGGTGCCGTACGGTCTTTGATTTGATGTCGCACGGTGACCTTAGGGCGTTCCTGCGGCGGCCATAGAATTTTCAAGGCAGACGCAAGGTGCCCGCAAGGCGACCGCAGGGGGACCCTAAGGCGAACGTGCGGCCAGACGGACGGTAACAAGGTGGTTCTTTTTTTATCGTTTTTTTTTCGCTTGTCAATTGCTACGGCGAACGTAGAAATGAAAAAAGTTATAACTCCGCATTATAATTCCACGGCGACCCCTACGGCCTGTAAAATATAACCAAATGGCGTAGGGCCACCCTGAGGCCACCGCAGAAACTCTGCGGCCGCCGCACGTTTCTGTCAATTCAAGGGCGTACGGCTTTGCCGTATCCTCGCCGTAGAGCAAATGTGACTTAGGCCTAAGCACCACCTGGAGACATCCATTGGAGGAGTGAAGAGGGGAGGGCTTTGGGAGGCGGTAAGCATGAGTCGAAGGGAAGTGAAAGAAGGGTGTTTCCCTTCAATCCTCGAAAAAGCCATGCCAGTATTTGTGCCTTTATTTTTATTTCCACAATTTTACAACTAAAATGTGATAAGCTCCAGAATGTCTTAACCTGAGACAAATTTCAAAATTTAAACTGCAGAATTGATCCAAGTATCAGTTATGACCACTAAAGAAGTGTTCATTTGTTCCCTCTTCCTTTCAATCTCCTCACATTGCCTTCTCTCCCCCTCCCCTCAACGCTGCCTTGCCTTGCCATCCCCTCCCCTCATGCTGCTGATCCTTCCCTTCCCTTGCCTTCCCTTCCCCTCACAATGCCTTGCCTTCCCTTCACGCTGCCTTCCCTACCCCCCCCCCCCTCATGCTGCCTTCCCTTCCCCCCTCGTGCTGCCTTCGCCTCCACTCGTACGATCCGTACGATTCCGGAAGTAAACACAATCAAGGGTTGGCAGAAACATTTGCAGCCCATTTGTCACACACCCAACATGTCCACCAAGTTTCATCCAAATCCATCCATAACTTTTTGAGATATCGTGCTATGTATGTATCATTTTAGCACCATCTCTCAATGGTGAAGAATCACTTAAGGTGGTGGAGGTAATTGCAGTCGTCTAAATAAAATTGCAACTCCTTAATACTGGAGTTAAAACTACAGTTGGTTACAGTTATAATTGCAGTAATCTGCAGAGAATAACAATAGTAAAGGGACGTATAAGAATTGCATGGCTTATAATCTGTAGTTTACATGGGATGATGAATATGGATGCGTTAGAAGTGCTTGAATTAGCTCAAGAGGGGGTAGAAGAGGACAGGAATACGGCAGCTTGCCAACGTGCATTGAGAATCTTCCAGAAAAGACGCAATCCTCTGGAGAAGTATGACAATATCAAATTTGTCCAGAGTTAAACTCTCGAAGGAATAATTTTGTTGGCTGCTGAATCAAATGCAAGATGACCTCAATCAACCTACGATGCGGAGCAATGTGCTGAATCCCCTCCAACAATTGTCCGTTGAACTGCAATTCCATGTTAGTGGATCATTTCAATTGGATGTTGGATATATTATGTGCAGTGTTTCACAGGCTAATCGGCTGTTTATCTCCCTTCGCAAATTTTACTGTTTACGTTTGTGATGTGATGTGATGTTTACGATGAACTCCAGAGACAAGAACAAGATGTTAATAACACTGTAGTCGGTAGTGGATTTACTATTACAAAAATAATCTTTTTAGATATACACATCTTAAAATCCAAGATTCCTCCTTCAAGCTTCTTCTTATATCGATTTACCAAAAGAGATAAAACTTAAGAAAGCGGTTGTTAATATTCAAAACAAAGATAAAAATGTTTTCTATGGTCTGTTCTTGCTCACCTACATCCTCCACAATGGAATCCTGAAAGGTTGAACATTATAAGAAATACAAGAATACATTAAATGTTGAAGATTAAAGTTTCCAATGTCATGAGAGATATTCCTAAATTTGAGAAAATGAATAATCTATCTGTTAATGTATAGGATTAATGGATACAAACAAAGTTGATATTAAAAATTTCAAACAACTATAAAAATGATGAAACACACATTTTTACCTTCTCTACTTTACTTCAAAGGAAAAATCACAATATGCTTCATCAAAAATTTATCAACATTAACCAAATCACAACTATATAAGAGAAAATGTAAAAATATCCTTGTAAGAGATGTCTCAACTCCTTTCACACAAAAGAACGATTAAATCAATATTCAAATTATTGTAGTAATCATAAATCAACCGTAATAAATTTACCAAAAGCAGGTTCACACATATCATTCAAAGATTTTAACAAATCTATAAAACATCCGTTTGTGATATATGCCGATTTTGAAAGTATTCTTGAAAAGATAAATACTGTTTCTCCAAATCCAAATAAATCATATACAAATACATACAAAACATACTCCTTGTGGTTTCTGTTATTATATCAAATCAGCTGTTGGTGATGAATACAACAAGTTAGAACTTTATAGGAGAAGATGCTTAAAGGAGTTTGTAAGACGATTGGAAAAAGACTGTAACAGAAGAGAAATAATGGTTAAAACCGATAAGCCAATGTCATTAACAAGGGGAGAGAAAAGGAATTTAGAAAGAACCGTATCTGTTATATTTGTGAGGAGAAATTGAGGGAGAGTCGTTAGGATCACTGTCATCTTACTGGTAAATATAGAGGTCCAGCTCATTCCCGTTGTAATCTTAATTACAAGCCTCCAAACTTTATTCCTGTCTTTCCTCACAACAACACTCAATATGACACACATCTATTTATAAATGAACTTTCAAAGACATCTGGAAATATTTCTGCCATTCCTAACACAGATCAAAAATACAGCTCATTCACAAAAACAATTCATACATCCCCCATAACCCATATCAGATTTCTTGACACATACAAGTTAATGCAAGTCCATTATCTAACTGAGCATCAAATATTAAAAACTTACCGAATCTTAAATCACATTTCTCAAATCAAGAAGAGATTGATCTCTATCACAAAAGGGAATATATCCGTATGACTAAATGGATTCATTTGAGAAGTTTAAAGAACACAACTTCCTTCAAGGGAAAGTTTCTATGGCAAGTTGAATAAAACTCATATTTCCGATAGAGATTATACACAAGCTAAAAAGATTTGGGAAAGTTTAATATAAAGAATCTTGGAGAATATCATGATTTGTATCTTAAAACTGATGTATTGTTATTGGCTGATGTGTTTGAAACTTTTAGAACAGTCTGTCATAAAAAAAATCTTTATGGAATAGACCCCATTCACGATTACACAGCCCCGGTTTGGCTTGGGTGCTATGTTAACACGCTCAAAATAATGAGCTAAGATCCTCGTCCTCTTAATGATGACGTCATAAAAACGAATATGACGTCATTGTGATGTATCAGGTTTGCGATAAATTATGTGCTAATGCCCGGCTTGATTCCCGCAAACAAAATTCAAACAGCTTGCCTAGTTTCGGAGATAATGGTATCTATAGGCATTCCATTAGCGGCGATATTATGACGTCAACTTTTTTCTAGGAAGAATTTCAACATCGGAGATGGTTACTGCCTGCACGTGGGCTTTCTGCATATACATGGCAAGTTTCACGAAGATCCGATGAAAACTCTGGGGTGTGAAACAAAAAATGTCAAAAAATAGAAATGACATCATAAAAAATTGATATGACGTCATAGTGATGTATCATATGTGCGGTAATTCATCTCTGCTAATGCCCTGTTCGATTCCCGCAAACAGAATTCAAAAAGCTTGCCTAGTTTCAGAGATAATGTTTTAGGCGATTCCATTAGCGGAGATATTTTGACGTCAACTTTTTTTTCTAGGAGGAATTTTCAAAATCGAATATGTTACTGTCTGCGCAGGGTATTTTTACATATATATGCCAAGTTTCAGGAAGCTTCAATGAAAACTGTAGGCTGTGAAACAAAAAGTCCACAAGAAGAAGATGAAGAACAACAACGTGAGTAAGACTTAGAGATCCTCCACGAGGGTCTAAAAAATGACAAAACAAAATTTGGAATTAATCGGTGATATAGATATGCTTTTAATGATGGAGAAGGCTAAAAGGAGGCATATCTCAAGTATGTTCCAAGAGATATGCTAAAGCAAATAACAAATATCTTCCTGATTATAATAAGAATGACAACTCTTACCTCATGTATTATGATGCGAACAATTTGTATGGGTGGGCTATGTCTCAATCTTTACCTTATGGAAAACTTAAATGGGTTAAAGAAAAACATTATGAAAAAGTTTTACAAGACATTGTTGTTTCCTCTCAAAAAGAATTGGATGAAGCTGAAGTTGGATATTATTTTGAGGTTGATTTAAAATATCCAGAAGAACTTCACCACAAACATAAAGACCGACCTTATGCCCCTGAAAAAGAAAGTCCAAGAAAAGAATGGTTAAGTGATTACAAACAGTCATTTAATATAAAAGGTAATCTCCAGCAAAACTACTTCCTACATTAAATGATAAAGAAAGTTATGTTTTGCATCAAAGGAACTTGAGACAATATTTATCTGCTGGGTTGAGAGGAAAATTCATAGGATTTTGAAATTAAAAACAAAGTCATTGTTAAAGAAGTATATTGATTTAATACAAAAAGGAACAGAAGCAAAAACAGATTTGAGGACTTTTATAAATTAATGAATAATGCTGTATTTGGAAAGACTATGGACAATGTAGGAATCAAACAAAACATAAGCTTGCTAAATCTTGGAAACAGGCTTCAAAGTTAATTAATAGACCAAGTTTTGAGCGAACGAGGGTGTTTTCAGAGAACTTTGTGCTATTCATTTGAAAAAAAGAGAGTACTGAAATGGATAAACCTATTTATTTAGGAACATCAATTCTTGACTTGTCAAAGTCATTAATGTATGACTATTACTATATTAATTTAAAATCAAAGTACAAGGATAATGTGTCATTGTTATATATGGATACAGATAGTTTTATATTAGAAATAAGAAACAGTGATGTAAATGAGGATATGATTGATTATATGAATTATATGATACAAGTAATTATAAGTCAGGTGATGTGTTGTTTTCATCAAAGAATAAAAAGGTTATTGGTAAGTTTAAAGATGAATTGGTGAGAAGGTCATGAGTGCATTTATAGATTGAGATCAAAGTCTTATGCTTTTTACGTATATTGATAATAATAACATTGAAAGGTGTGATAAGAAGCTAAAGGGAATAAAGAAAAATATAATCAAGTAACGATAAACTTTAAACATTATTACAACTGTTTAACCTTAAAGAAGGAAGAGTACAGAAAAATGAATAAAATAAGAAGTTATAAACATCAATTATATACAGAAGAGATAAATAAGAGAGCATTAGGAGTTTTGATGATAAAATATATATTTTAGAGAATGGAATCAGTCTCCCTATGGTTATAAGTACAAGTGTAAAGATATTGGGTTGGGGATTTTAACTGGCTTCCCCGTCTTTATACTGATTTATAAATAATAGAACAAGCAATAACCAAACCAAAGAGTGGAGATGTAATCAGCCTTGGTATTTAAATGGGAAACATAAAGAATGTGAGAAATATCAAATAAGTCTTATTGAAGAAATAACCGGGGTAAAAGTAGATAAAACAAATAAGCGGATAAATTTAATTACAAATAAGTTGGAGGATGTAAAGAAAAAAAAATATCCTTGAATGGACTGAAAACTTGATGGTTATCAATTGAACAATGAAAAAACAATTTACTACAATCTCAAAATGATATGTGGCTCAGGAGGTGGTCAAATATGAGCATTAAGAGAAGTTTATCATTTCATTTCTGCTCAACAAGGACATTTAAACCAAGAACTAAGTTCCAAAGTAATCTTTGTGAATATACTCGATGGAGATGAATGTAATCGAAAATTAAGTTATTCCCCAAAGTAGAACATGGACAAATATTCATTGGTTCACTCTGAGTGGAATGAAAATATGAAGGGAAAGAAGTGCTTTAATCAGTAAGTCTCAATTTTACATTTGCTTGTATGGGAGGGAAGGAATAGGTGGGAGAAAATCAGTCTCCTATTTTAGGCTTTTGGGCTTGAGTCAGTCTCCTATTTTACATTTGCTTGTATGGGAGGGAAGGGAATCAGTCTCAATTTTACATTTGCTTGTATGGGAGGGGAGAAAATCAGTCTCCTATTTTGGGCATTTGGGGCTTAAGTATAAAGTTTTTCCCTTTTCCCCATTCATTTGAATGGCTGCCTCAGAAGCCCATTTATCTCTACTACCATGTTTAGCTATTTTGATCCAGGTGAAGGATGTAGAGTAGTTTAGAAATTTTCTGGACATGTACAATTCTTCCAATTAA
>CM068954.1:22584876-22597288 GCA_035128595.1 Eptatretus atami
ATATAGTCATAATATGATAATATGATTAAGGAAAAGACATAAATTTACATAATTAAAGATGAAGTGCACGACTGCACGTGCACCACGTGACCTTCACAACCAGTCAACCCTCCATCTTACAAAAGTAATTTTATAATAAAAATTAAAAATATGTGGGTTTGCAATCGTGCTTACATTTGAAATGATGCAGAATAAACCTGTTTTTGATGCATGCATCATTTAATAAATAAAACGTCAACCGTCAAATCTCGTGAGTCGTGAGATTAGTGACACGTGCACGAGGACGAATCACAGAGCCGAGCTAGCAGCAGGAGAAAAAGACGTGGATGATGGATATACGAAAATGGCTCAGAAAAGGAAAAAATGCAACCGACGAAAATAAAGAAGATGATGAAAGACATGTTGTGGGAGGGTTGGGGGAGGAGGAGGAAAAGACGATCATGTCGATGAAATACCGACAGAAGCTGGCCAACCTGGCCAAGCCAGCAACGTCAGCCCTGCAGCTGGAGCCCCAGCGCTGGCAGCCGAGTTTCACGCTCGGCGGCGGCCTCGGGACCGGCTGTGACTGTCAAGCCGCTTCCCGATGATCTTGGAAGTGAGAGACCGAATCAAGTTGTTCTACAGCGGTCCCTGGCCATCTGTTGCAGAACAAGAGTCGCTCGTTTGTGTCCTCGTGGTACCAGACTAATGAATGGCTGGAATACAGTGTGCAGACAGATGCAGCATTGTGCTATCCATGTAGGAAGTTTACAACTGCACGCGGCCCAGTGGACTCTACTTTCACAGTGCGAGGCTACCGGAATTGGAAACATGCTGTTGAGAAAGACAGGGGTTTCACAAACACGCAACTTCAAAGGAACATTTAACTTGTATTTTTGAGGTGGAAGGAGAATGAGAGGCGCACTGATTGTGGTAAGGAGATTTCCACACTCCTCAATGCTGACCAGCTAAATAGAAACCGATACAATGTGTCTGCTCTTATAGATGTTGTGGGATTTCTCGCCGAAAATCAGATACCTTTTAGAGGGAGCCTTGATAATTTTGAGGATATTAGACGGGCACAGTGGGCTCTTTCTCTCGCTTTTAAACTACACACTCAAAAAAGACACCGAGCTAGCCGAAATAATAAAGCATATCCACGAAACGCAAGCTATACTAGTCTGGAAATGCAGAATGAACTGATCTGCACATTGAATAATGTTGTGACGGATGCCATCGTGGAAGAAGTAGGCACATCGTGGTTTACCATCAAGGTGGATGAGACGAGGGACCCCACTGAATGTGAGAATATATCAATCATCATTCGCTTTGTATCGGCATCAAATGAAGCAACAGAGCGTCTACTCACAATAGCTACAGCCGACGCTGGAGATGCAAAAACATTGACAGACCTAATAATTGCAGAGCTGACAAAAACAGGACTTGACACGTCAAAAATATGAAGTCAGGTGTACGACGGGGCTTCAGTAATGGCTGGGAAGCACGGTGGGGTGCAAAAGTTGTTGCAAGAGATATTGGAAAGAAATCCCCATGTGCACTGCTTAAATCACCAACTCCATCTGGTAGTTATCCACGCACTGGCAGCAGAGAAAGCTGTCACTGATTTCCTCGGGTTTGTTGTTGCCTGTACAAATTCTTCAGAAAGCCCACTGTTGCTGCACAGTATAAAGGTGAGCGGTTAAAACGACTTCTTGATCAAAGGTGGACGGACATTTAGCCACCGTGTCTGTGATCATAGGATCTTTTAAGGATATCACATCCTTACCGTCGGAGATTGATGCAGAGCACGCCTACGGTGCAGAGATGAGGATGGAGGCTATTGGGCTTTTGCGGGAAGTCTCTGGGCCTGCCTTCATGTTCATCTTGCTATCTTTGTACAAAAACTGCTGATGTTGTTAGATGGCCCTAACAGACTCTTGCAGGCAGAGGACATGGACTTGTAATGAGGTTGGAACTGGTGGCGAGTGCTACAGAGTGCGTGAAGAAACTCCGCTCTGAGGATGAGTTCACTGATCTGTGGAACAAGGCCAACGATGCTCACACTTCTACACCTGCACCACCAAAACGGAGACGCACAATGCATAAGAACTTGAAAGTTTGTAGTTTTGGGACTACAGGACAAAACGACATGACAAGACGGAACTGCAGAGGGTTTTTACAGCGCAATTGACACTGTGCTTGGAGAGATCGCTCAGCGCTTCAGTGAGCGCAACACACAACTCGCCCGTTCACTCGCTGCTTGAATCCTGAAAATGGCACGTTTTTGGATCCCCACTTGCTCCAGCACATCATGACATTAAAAAGTCAACCATCAGTGAAACAGAGTGTGTGGTTGCAAAGCAGTTTATTCGCTCACAGACAGAAAAGCAGCCAAACGAGAGATGGACAACACAAAAACTCCTCTCAACATACACAAAATGCTGGAAGCCATGCCAAGTGTAGTGACTGCTATGAGACTTGGACTAACATTTGGTGCGTCCACTGCCATGTGTGAAAACTCATTCTCAACATTGAGGAATGTCTTCACTGACCATCGACGGTCCATGTGCATGCACGCAAGGCACAACTGTACAGCTGGCCTTCGAGAGAGACCTCACACGTAAATGCCTGAATGAATGGAAGGAGAAGGTCCTCAGAAGATTCCACACCGAGACGCGTCGCCTGCAGCTCTTCTGACAGCGAGTACAGCGGTATAAAAACTATACGAGGAGTTCAGATTGTGTGTGTGACTGCTGGTGATGCGTGTGTGGTTGTGGTTGCAGTGTGGTTGTGGTCAGCACCCGCCGTGGTCGGCTGCTTGTACTTCTGATGTTTAAGTTAAATGTTGTGTTTGGTGCTTTGCATATCCCATATCTAGTGCTTTGTACATAACCTTACCTCTGTGTAATTGACTGCTTTAAATGCGGACTTTGTGGTATCTTCAGGCTGGTCGTATTTGCTTGTGATAGTTTAACGTGATGATCGCAGGTCATAGCCTACTGTATCTTATTTCAAAGTGCTCTGATTCTGGTGCCAACCTCCCCCGTTTAGTCATTGTATCTCTGGTATATTAATTTCTAATGCCAATTCTTGACAACACCTTGTATAAGTGCACCTGAATTGGTGCCAATTGTCTAATCATTGAATATCTGCATTGTGAATGTGCCAGTTTGTTGCGGCTCTCCTGCATTCAAATAATTTTAGGCCAAAAACATCGGAACATATTAAATCAAGCTGAGATCAATTTGGTTAGTATGCGACGGCAACCTCAGTATAGATGTGTCAATGCTGCATGAATACAATAGTATACCGGGTTATCAAAAATATTAATATATATAATTGTGCCCCCCATCCAGTTCATATGCCCCCTTAATACTGAGCCCTGGCTACGGGCTGCTCCGATCAGGATGAAATTTAAAACATATATTCACATCACTACTGGATCATAATTGTGAAGTTTCATGTTGATTTATGAAGTGGGTCAAGATAATTTTTTAAAGATTTTTCAGTCAATACAATATAGCTGCCACACCATGTGACCCATCAATTATTCATGAATACCCTGGTATCCCCAAGGCTTGGGGAAGATGTGTGTGAAGTTTCCCCTCGATCTGTCCAGCCGTTCTGGAGATGAAGATCTTTATAGGTTTTAGGGTAAATCCAATATGGCTGCCAAACTATGCAATCCATGACGTCATGTGTGTGACTGTTTTGTTCCTCTTGGATAGGCAGTCATACGTGTAAAGTATCACCTCGTTCTGTACAGCTGTTTCAAAGAAGATTTTTGAAGGTTTAAAATATATATATATATGGCTGCCAAACCACTTGACTGATGACATTAATTTTTTTCTGTGGACCAATTTATCCCTCGATGACGCTCAAAAATTTTCATGCTGATGGGATGTAAGCGTTCTAAAGTGTATGCAATTATGATGTCATAACAAAAGCACCTATTGAATCATAAAATAATAAAATAAATACATAAATAAACATCACTTATTTCCCATCAGGACAACTTGCCATGTGCCAAGTTTCAATTTTTTTCCTTGGTGCGGTTTCAGTGAAACAGAGGTCCAAGTGTTTTTTCCCCTTTTTCCAACATGGCTGCCACACCACATCAAAAAAAATTAATGATAATTATCATTAAAACAATGTACATGAGTCGTTGCTCCTATGGTGAAAATTTCGTCTCAATCAGACAAGCGGTTGCAGAGAAAAACACTCATGTTCTGTGTGGACAAACAAACAAACGAAGAACCAAACAAACGGACCAAAATGCAATACCCTGTCCTCTGGCGAGGGAAATAAATTAAGCAAATAAAATAAAATAAAATAAACAAAACAGAGGCCATAAAGCTGTCTGCGACTTGAGATCAACAGATGTCCTGCTTTGTTCTTATTGGAGGTGCCAATAATATTAAGCTTTAGTTCAAAAAGAGATCAAAAAGAGACAGATGTGTGGGGCTCCAGTCCATAGGAAAGAGCAGTACTCCCATGAGTTATGGCCAAAGGCTTTGTAGGCTTGAGTTGTTCTGACTTAGAACAACGAAGGATGATTCGTCTGTGGCTGGCATTGGAGGAAGGCTTTGTGATGTGGTCATTTCAGAACAGATCATGGGTTATGCTGAGAAGCTCAAGAGATTGAACCTCTTCCAGTAGTCAATAAGAAAAACATATAAATGGGTTCACTTGAAGATCCTTCCGGGGGAACATTGTGAGACCAATATTTGCCAGGATTGAAAGACGTGTTCCATTTGTCAAACAAGCACCGAATCAACGCAGAGCGACAAAGTAACACAGCTGGTGTCTGCCTGTTAGTGGGAAGTAGTACTGTATGACAATGTGAAAAAGGTAGAGCGGGTTGTCCAAAGCTTCTGATGCAAGTGATGAACAAGTGATGCAAGGTCGTTAATGCAAGCGAGGAACAAGACTAGGTCCAAGTTAGCTGTGAGGCACTTTAGCCTCCACTTGGAAAGGGTTACATTGATAGCAAAGTGTTAAATGCGCAAGTGGATGAAGTCAAAAATCCAGGTATGAAGTGGGGCCTTGTATGCATCAAGAGCAGTGAGGTTGGCAAGCAGAGCACGATGCCAGACTGTGTCAAATGCCCAAGACTCCCCCCCCCCCCCTTCACCCCACTCCCCCAGAATCTCTTCTTTGAGATGGAGGGCCCTTAACCATTTGTGATAGGGGAGTAGCAGCATGTCCAGAGTTGAGTGAAGAATGGGCCAGAAACCAATCTGAATGTGAGAGATCAGGAAGTATAAGAAGAGGAAGACTTTAACATCAGCAGAAATGGACTCCATGACTTCGCTTACTGGTCTATAGTTGAGAGGATCAGCTTTTCCAACCTTTTGGACGAAAGTGTTTGCCGACTTCCAAGCAGAAGCAGGCAGCCAAAAGAGCACAGAGAAAGGAGAGAGAGAGGAGGGAGGAGAGAGGAGGGAGAGGAGAGAGGAGAGAGGCAAGAGCAGCAGAGTAGGATTTGAGAATGTGGAGCCCGAGACATCTTGCCTGGTCACTGAAGCACTTTCGAGCCTGGACAGAAATTTCTCCATCTTGGATGAGGAGGAAAAAAAAAAGTACAGAAGTTAGTGGGTGTGAGGGGATAAGATGGGAACAACGGGATTGGTTAGTAACAAGATTTGGAGACAAACGCCGAGGTGAGACATTCTGCCTTATCACAGGCAGAGTTTGCAGGAATGCCATTTGAAACGAGGGAGCATACACAAGAGGCAGACTTGACAAGGTGTCACCATGATCTGGAATGAGGAAACTGGTGAGAAAGTTCAGACTTGAGATTTTGAAAGATGACGTTTTCTCGTTTCCCCGAGGATGGACGTAAACTTGTTGGGAGCCTTACAGAGTGACCGGAAGTTTCCCTCAGTGGGATCAACCTTCCATGTTCAGAAAGCAAGCTGTTTGAAAAAAACAGCCTTGCCACACGATTCAATGTACCACAGCCTAGAAGATCGATAGGGTAGCTGTAGATGTGATGGGATACACGCATGACAGAGATTAGGCTTTCATGAAAGTATTCCCAAGAGGAATCAATATCAAATGGTGTGAATATGACAGCCCGATCCTCTTGTGAGAGGGCAGATTACAGTGTCTGCCAATGAGCAAGTGTGAACAGGCATTCTGCAGTATTTAGGTTGCTCCCTCATAAATAGCCAGAGAGATATGGGTTTTGTAAATAATATGGTCAGAGGAGACAAGAGAGGCAGAGGCAGAACAGTATAGATTGGAAGGAAAGGTGGTCATTACTCAGTCCAGCAAGGAGGATGTACCTACCAGTCGATGAAATCTGGGCTGGAAGGCTTATACATGGTGTCAGACACACAAAGTCACAATGTCTTAGCTACAACGCCATGGCTGAATGCCGCAGAGATAACACCCAGCCAGCTGGCATGGTGGCAGTTTAAATTTGCTGCAGATGAGGAACAGAGAAGTAGTTAGGGCGGATGGTGATGAGTTGATACACTTCAGAGGAAATACAGGAGTACCGAGTGTAAATCGCCATTCGGTGGACAGTACACAAGGACAAAGAGAAGGTAGTTGTGAGTTTAACATGCATTTGAGAATAACCATCACCTTGAAGTGGCTCCTTCAAAGCATGCATCATCCTTGCACTCGTAAATCAATGAAGTCTGTAATGAGGACGTGAACGATGTATACCAAAACAATCTTCCGAACATGGTTCCGACTGTCCAGTCACTTCAGTTTAGTGGGAGGATCGAGTAAAAAAGGCCGTACAGCCTGACTATGGGCACGCACTCGGGCAAAGCTACCATGGAATGGGGGAGATGGGGGGTTGGTAGCGATCGGGTACCTGTGCGGTTGAGACGTGCCATGTTGAACATTGCTTCCTGGTAAGCCAACTCCACATCCTCCTGTGTGACCACCAACTTTATTTTGTTCCACTTCTCTGGCTGCGGATAAAGAGAGCGTTTGGTCCACCAAGCAGGTCAGAGAGGTAACACCATTCAGATTATCACACCAAGCTAACAAAGATAATTAACCATGAACCCATTTCAAATTTCACTGGCAATGACAATCTTAATCAACAATCAAGGACAGTACTGTACAAACAACATTTTAATGAATTTGATCTCACATCCAAGAACTCACGATATCCAGCCATTGATGGGCATTCACAGCCACCTGTGTCCCAAGGGGCTTAGTGAGAACCAAAACATCTCCTGGAACAGCATTATCAGGCCTGGCGCGCACACATACATGAAACAGAATGATGCCACCGAGGGTTACGTGGAATTAATATTTTTCATCCAAAGAGACAGCAAAGCATTGTAGCCAGTATAGTAAGCGACATATTTCGGCAGTGACAACTTGAAAAGGTTTTGAAAGTATAATGCTTGCCACAAAGAAACGTCTCCACCACGATTAAAATCTAAAGTGCAACGAGCCAACTTAGCAAGCTTGGACTGACATGATGAACTCGTTGGGCTGACACACAGTGGAGGCGACTCCACCGATAATGATCCACGGGTTCATCACAGTCTGCCCGCCGGTCACAGTAGTGCCGGCTTCCTCCGCAGCATCTTTGAACCCACGGACCATTAATGGAACGACCTTGTCTCTTTCCTGGCAGGAAAGGCAGAAGCAATCACATATATGACATCAACATTTGCAGTTCAAATTTTTCAATTATAAAAACAAAATACGACAAAAACCGTCAGCCCGACCCCGACAACAATTTTTTGACTCGAATAACCCACCTTTTCACTGAGCTTCTGGCTAATTCCAAGCAGCATGAGCATATTATCACAGTCTGTAACTCCCATGGCGTACAGGTCACTCAGCACATTGGCACATGCAATTTTACCCTGCCAGAAACAACCAGAAGATTAATAAATGAGTCAAGCTACACCCCACACCATCCATCAAGGTTTTCTATAAATAAATAAATAAAAAGGAATAAAAATTTCTTACAAGCAACAACGTAACCATAAAAATGCATACACAGTAAATGTTAAGAAAGGGAGTTGCAATAAAAGGAGAGAACTCATTATCTCCACCACCGAAGGTGGAAGGAGGTCGTTTTCACCCCTGTCAGTCTGTCTGCTTGTTTGTTTTTCTCAGCGGGATCTCAAAAAGTTGTGGGCTGATTCAGATGAAATTTGGTGGGCAGGTTGGGTGAGAGACAAGGACGAATCAACTTGATTTTGGTGTAGATTTAGATCTGGCTAAAATAATTCTTTTTAAGTGATTCTTCACCAGAGAGAAAGGGCCAAAAACGATATCCTAACTCGAATTCACACACACAGGTGTTTGTTACTTGCAAAATTGAAGATTTTTCAAGTATATTGGTCAGTCGATTTTGTTATTGTCTGTTTGTCAATCGCCGAGAGGTCACAATTCTAAACTGATCTTTATGAAACTTTACTAAGTCGTAGAGGTAGTCTCAAGTGAGAAGCCAATCAATTCTGAGGGCGAAGAGGTCGAATTTCTAAAATCGTCATTTTTCATCTGATTGACTTGAGAATTAAACAGCAATTGCAGAGTGCATTACTGAATTGGGAAACCAACTCTTTTTGAGATCAAAAGGTCAAAGGTCAACTCAAGGGCAAACATTTAAAATCAATTTTCAACTGAAAAATTGTCAATTTACATCCTATTAATTTGAAAGTTGAACAGGATTTGCATAGTCCGTCAATGAATTGGGAAAACCACTATTTGAGGCCAAAAGGTCAAAGGTCAACTCAAAGTCAAGCTTCTAAAATCATCAATTTAAATCTGAAAAAAAATAATCAATTTTCATCTGATTGACCTGAGTTTTGATTGAGATTGTCAATTTTAATCTTAATGAAATGGACAGTTTGATGTATCCAAAGCAACCTTTGGAGAGGGGAGAGATTTTGCAAGTATCGTGCTCTGCACGATGTCTTTTTCTTGTTTGTTTGTTGCACTATTCCTCGAACCGTTCTGGGCCGATGACATCCAACCGTGCTACAGAGGATCAGCATGATCCCAATTAATGTGTGGGGGTGTTTTTATCTTTGCTGGTGGTTTTGGAGTGGAGGAAGGAGGTGGGGAGGGGGAACACATTCTCTATGTAAATGTGTATCGTGTAACGCCACCTCCAGGCTCCAGGTGGGGGACGGTATTACAAGTCTCCACCATTTACAGTACAGTATTCCTGTCCCAAGCCTGGTGTTGGCTTAGTGGTTAGGGTGGCAGCTTGGGATCCTAGGGTCCTGAGTTCAAGCCCCGTTGGCCGCTGAATTAAAATACACCAGGAGGTTGACTCAGCCTGTCATCCTTCCGAGGTCAGCAAAGTGAGCACCAGTGTACTGGTAAGGGAGACACTGCATCAGCGGCATAGCCGCGTCCCAACCAATGATGCAACTAGCAGCCACAGGCTGCAATCGATAGAGATAGAGATAGAGATAGAGAGAGAGAGAGAGATTCCTGTCCCCATGTTTTCGAGTACAGTGAGGTGTTTTGAATTGTCAGCAATAGGTATGATTTTTCTTCACACGGAACCTGGAATATTATTATTTTTGCCTATACAGAGCTGTCAATTGCCTACACACAGCCCAAATAAAGGTATGCATCAGATAAACATGTTGCATGCTTGGAACAAGATCGCCCACAGGGTGGGTACTCTGCGAGTACAACACAATATCTCAAAACGTTGTGGACGGATTCGGATGTTGCTCTGCGTTGATGAACCTTGGTGGACAGGTTGGGTGTGTGATATGGACGAATGGATTCGATTTTGGTGAAGATCCAAATAAGAGCTTTTATTAATTTTTTTTAAGTGATTCTTCATCTTTGAGAGATGGGGCAAAAATGACATAACATATTTCAAAAATATATTGGAACCGATATGTTCCACTGGATCAGGCATTGCGTGGTGGAAGTATGCGCTCTACAGAGTGCCCTTCTAGTTGTAAATGTACTCTTATGCACAAACCTTATCGCTATAATCTCCACAACCGCTGTACACGCACCAACTGTCCTATTATTAAATAATAATAATAAAAATAAATAGAACTGCACTCGATAGAGCACGTACCTCAGCCAGGCTGAACGGTTCATGTTTTATAGCTCATCGATAGGCCAAATCTGGATCCAAAACTGAACCAAAATCCAATCAGCTTGTTCTTGTCACCTCCCCAACTTGTCCACAACTTTTTGAAATATCATGCTATCCTGTATATTGTTTTTGTTCCCATCTCTCAATGGTGAAAAAAATCACATAAACCATTTTTTAAGATTCTCGGATCCAGATCTTCACCAAAATTTAATGTATTCATCCTTGTCACACACCTAAACTGTCCACCAAATTTCATCTGAATCCATCCAGAACTTTTTTAGATAACTTGCTCACAGACAAACACAGTGGTGAAAACATAACCTCTGTCCACCTTAAGTGGCGAAGATTTAAAAAAAAAATGAACTCGACACATGCTACTGTCACGTCAGAAGGTTCGGTTGACACAGACCGCTCTGAGACTCTGCAGATGCCTAAATAATGCTACAATTCTCGAAAAAGAATCGCCCAAATGAATGCCGAAACTTGCGATGTTCGTGTACAAAAGGTAAAAGGCAGAAAAATGTCTCTTAGCAAATGAATGGTTTATTTAAAAAGAAATAAAGGGAGAAGGAAGAAAATAGGACAAATGGACCTGTAGCTTATCTGGGACCTGGCACCCAAAAGTGGTAGCATTCTGACAGGTGGGTCTGGAGAGGAAGGTTTTTGAAAGAATTTACATGATTTCCCCAATAATGTCAGCCATTTTGACACACTTCCGGTCACGTGATCGGCATGACCTCTGCAATTAAACATCACGACCTAATGTTGAAACCTAACTTTGGTAGCATTCTGACTGGTGGGTCTGGAGAAGATTTTTGAAGATATTTACCAAATCGGGGCATTTTGACCTGCTTAAAGTCAGGTGACCTGATCTAGCTTTGCAATTCCTGTTACCAGTCAGGAGAGGAACGGTGCTGCCAAATTTCAGCCAGATCGGTCCAGTGGTTTGGCAGAAGTCAAAAAAGGAGACAGGTGGACAGATGGACGGTGCACAATGACAATACCTTATCTGGAATATAAATTCCAAATAAGCTAACAAGACGCTATAATTACATATGGAAACAACAAAGCGATTGACAAACACAAATGGGGATGAAAGGAACACAATCTTATATACAGGCAACCTATAATGGCATAATCCCAGCTATGGCATCAAATACCAGACTCTTACAACGAAGGGGAACAGAACAGGGAGGACTTGTGGTAGGCATGAGTTGTTCTCTGGTTCTGCAGGCCATGCTGACATTGCACAGGGTGAAGTGCAGTTCAGGCTGGGAGAGGAGGAGAGGAGAGGATGGCATGATGGTCGGGAGATGGCATCCACGTCTTTAGAACAGGTTATTCTTGGACGAGCCACCAGAGATGTAGTCTCCTTGAGACCCAAGCTTAACTGGTTCACACATGCATGGCGACAGCCCTCATCACCTCCAGGACCGCCTCCATGGGCGACGGGTCTCATTATTGGCCTCCCATGGTCTCTAAGTGGTGCCATCTTCTGGGAAGCCCCGCCCTGTGGAACGGCCCTGAACAATGTTGTTCTGCCCCTCTCCAGCTCACCTCACAACCATGGCTTGCAGTCGGCCAGCCAAAAAACCCGTCATGTTATTTTAATGTGCCGGGCTCTACAAGTCCTCCTCCTGGCCTCGCCTGCTACAGGAGGTTTTACATAAATCTTACCCGAATCTACTTTATGGTTTACACTCACCGACTCTTTGGTGCAGGTTTCACCATACGACTTACCTGTACAGACATATAATACAAAGGTAACTCTAACCTAATCGATCACATGGTCCATACTCTTAACACACTAGCTTATGCATCCTCTATCACAAAACACTACATAGGTTTCCAACACTTCATGATGTGCATTGAATTAATTGCCCGACCAAAGCATTAAAATATGAATATAAAAAGTAAATAAAGTGCAACACACCTCAAATTTAAACCCTTTCATTTTCCTTCCCTCCACCTCAACAAACCATCCTCAATGCTAGACATCTTCATATCTGCATAACCAAGACTCAGGCCCAACAGTGTAAACCTGGAGCATTTGCCTAACACAAAATTATGTTCAAATAAGCTTGTTTTAAGAGAAAAAAAAATACCAGAAAATAAACAAAACTACAACAAAAAGCAATGTACCTTGACTGTGTTCATCTTGAACACGAACGTAGAAAAAAAGAGAAGTAAATTAAATTAAAATTAAAACCACCACCAAATATATGACATCACGTTGATCGAACGTGCACCATTAGCGAAGCTAAAGAGCATGTAGCATGAAGCCCCGTGTGTCTCACGTCTCGTATTCCAATTAAATTAGTCGATTGCGAGAAGTTTACAGAACCTTCCCGATCGTGTTTTGAAAGAGAG
>CM068954.1:22600950-22628659 GCA_035128595.1 Eptatretus atami
CTCTCTGGTGCTTGCTCTAGATGAGCTGATATGGACACTGTCTTTATGCAGAAACAGTTTCAAACAGTGCAGTATATACAGTAATGAGTGAGAAGGAGCTTCTAGACAAAACTAACAGGTCTTGAGAGCCAATCTACTTTGTAGGTACAAATACTATTTCATGCAATAAAATGCAAATTAATATTTAAAATCATACAATGGATTTTCAGGATTTTAGATTCCGTCTTCACAGTTGAAGAATTACCTATGATAAAAAATACAGACCTCTACGTGCTTTTAATGGGAAAACCTGCAAATCGCAGTTATCAAAACTTTCTCCCACTGTAACTACTAATAGTCTGATTAACGAAACTTCGTTTATTGTCTTCGCGAGGTTCATTTCAAAGTCTATCATCTCCGAAGTTTCATAGGATCCCTGAAAATTTGACAATTTCGCTAATACTGCCCACAGCGCCGTGCCCGATTTTTATTTCAAAAAATAAATTTTTTATGATTTCAAACATTCAAAGTCCCGTCTAGGCAAACTCTGTCCATAGCAACGTCTTATGCACACAACTAGTATTATGAACCTACAACCATTTCATCGAAATCCCATTGTTAACGACCTGACCGAACGACAGACAGACAGACAAGACAGACAAACACTACGCGGAACAACTAGAACTAGGTAAACCAAATTTCCAAATTTAAAAAAAAAAAAAAAATTCAATGACACTACCAACATATCACGGAAAAACTGATAAATAAGGTAGAAAAATTTCAAAAATTTTTAAAAAAGAATTTCCTGTTCGACTGATCGAACCTAACCCAACAACAAGCCATAGGCGACATGGGTAGCATGCTACCCATAAACCTGACGTGATGGCCCGTTCCATGAATACCGGAAGATAAGCACAAGAAATCATCCCTCAAGGTTATCTCAGATTGTTTTTTCTTAAAAAACCCCACATTTAAAGTTTCGCCTTCTAGCAACGGATGTCCATACAAGCGTCTTTCTCACCACATAAACTAGATACCATTGAAACCTACCATACCAGTTCATAATCTGACTCTAAGTCTCAATATAAACTTCTTTAAGGTCAACCAGTTCATCAAAGTCTATCTTCTCACAGTTCATAGATCCGCTGGAACTTTGAAATATGGCTAAGTACTACCCACATCGCTCTGGCCACATTTTATTTCGAAAAAAATAATTTTTCTTGATTTTTCAAATATTCAAAAGTTCCCCTACCAACGTGGTGTCTAGCAACGATGCTCATTTAGCACACAACTTAGGTCCATGACGAGTCTAAAATCTCTTCTACAACCAGCGGCATGACCGGTTGAACCTTACCAACAATTCATCGAAATCCATATTAACTGAAATCCCAGTTAAAACTATAATATAAGGAAACAAATCTCAAAAAAAAAATTTTTTTTTTTCCACTAGACGACTACCCAACACACAACAATAACGATATAGTGTCACTTATTTTTTTCGTGAAAATTATTTTTCGTGAACAATACCCACCACCACCACGACAAACTACATGACTATGACTACAACAGTCTCCAAATTTAAATTGGATATATTATATTATTCACCCCTTTTGTAGTCAGCGGAATGTTTTATTGGCCCAATCCTCCAACTGACTACAAAGGCCTGACATTTAAAATTCGTGATGTCAGGAATTTGAAATTGCTCAGGGTCTGGGAATGACTTGTCCCATATATTCATCAAAGACAAGTGAATCTTTAGCATCAACAACTAATTGTAGTAATATGCCCATTAACATCAAGAGACAGCACACATGATGAAATCACTCGCTTGATAAACACAATAGTTATCCAATCAATCAGGCTTAAACAGCTGAAAGTCATACTCTCGAGACCACCCACCTCTTCGAATTAAAATCATATAAATTACTGACTCCAAAAATTAATAATAGCCCTTGTCTCCAGTTAAACTGACACAAAACCTCTCCATGTCCTCTTCAGTACCATTCTCTCCTCCATGACGCCTAAACCTCCCACACATCCTTCATCCTACATCCTCTTCTTCTCGGCATTCCCGTCTCCATGATCCCTCACCGCTTACTCACCTTCTCCCAGATGGACCAAACCACTTAATAATGATGACTACCAGAACACCTCACCCCCTCCATAATAGATAAAAGATTCCGATTTTTTCTCAAGCTCACACACAATGTACAAGATCCAAGCTTGTGATTCATTATCCACGTACCTTTTAAGAGCTTAATTTATCATTATACTTTTACATGATATCTTTCTAAGTTCAGAAACATTCCATGGTGGAATAATACCTCCCAACTTAGCAGACAATTTCTTATTTCTTTTTTAGTGAATTTCATTCATCAGAAACTGAGAAGGGAAAAAATGAGATACAAATGCTCTCTCAACAATCTTATATAATTATTGTTGTAAGATATGATTTTGATACTGCTTCACAAGATCCATAGCCTAACAAAACATTGTAATGAACAGTGCTGCAATCGAGTTGTTAGAGTGATAGAATGTTTTAGCACAGAGATTCATAAATAACTTCAGTTTCCCTTGCCTACACCTTTCCAGGCGCAATGTCCAATACAATGGTACCATTGTCTTCATTTTCAGCTACGATTTGAAAAATTTTAGTATGAATTTTTGAACGCTGAGAAGTTTTCCATCATGTTAACAAAGATATTTGTCTGAGGTTTATCAGTCTTGAGAATGCCTTATACTCCACTCATCACCTATTACGTCTCGTTATACTGTAAACAATTCTATTGCATTTTATATATTACATTATTTTATAAGGTAATCTTCAATTAAATTATATGTGTGAGGGGGTTGTTGTTTTGTTTTGTTTGGTGGTGGGTTTGTGGTGGTGGTTTGGGTTGTTGTGTGTGTGTGTGTGGTGTGTGTTGTTTTTGATTGTTGTGGGTGTGTGTGTGTGTTACGTTTTGAAATCACAGACCACCATTGGTCCTACATATAGTCGATAAGCTGTGTTCAATAATCCCCACGTATACGGCATTATCTTGTGCAGGCTGTGAATCTTCAGTTAGCCGTTTCTTTTGCTATCTTTATTTTGCACCAACCCGCATTTCAACCACCACAACCACCTTCTCCACAACGCCTTCACAACAACCACTTCTCCACAACCAGCCACAACAACCATCCTGACCACAACGAATCTCCGCCATCTCCAAACCACTTTCACACGAACAACATCGCCCACTCACTCCGCAAACCCCATTTCTGTGCGCAGCCACGGCAATCCCCACGAACCAACACCGCCACACCAGACGGATCCTTCGTGGTCAAGGCGATGGATGCACCACGGCCGCTCGCGCCGACGGGCAATTGCGGAGTTCAAAAGAATAAAACACCAGCGTTCAGACGGGAAACGAGAGCAAAACCCCCCACGGACCCATAAAACGCCAAAACCCAAGCGCGGTGGAGCCGGGCCCAGGGGGAGCTGGGTCGAGTGGACTGAGGCGCAGGCGACGGAGAGCGGAACGGAGCGACCAGCCGGCCTGCCAAGGGCCGGGAGCGCGCCCGAGGCCCAACCCGGCAAGGCAAGGTAGCGGGCCCGGACAGCCAAAGACGCGAGAACCTGGAAAGAGACATTCACGCGAAAAAAGCAAACCCTGCGCCCTGCACGATTGGAACTAGCCCAATCGACCGGCTCACGACAAAAACCGCGCCCACCCCGCCCAGAGGCAACGCCCACGAGCCACAACTTTTCAATTGGGTAGTGCCTTCTCATGTCCATAATATCATCACATTTTTTTTCTTCATTGCGATCCCAGAAGTTTTTTTGTGGGTTCCTTCGTCCGAGTGCTTTTGCTAATGAAGTCCCCCAACTTGGGCAAATCCCTCCGTTTCCCCTTTGTGGGATCCCTTCAAGCGAGCCTCCTCAAACGTCTCGCAGGACTAGCCCATGCCTGACCTCTGTCAAGCCCGTGAATGCCCTTGATCAGTGTGATTCTGAAAACCTCATTACAAAGGAGAATTCGAACGGACCTAATCTTGGGCACCCCGAGAGCGTAGAACCGGGCGGCCGGTGTACTTCTCCGTCATGTGCGGCCTGGACATCTCTTCAGTGATCCCTCTGAGACGGCTCTCTCCAAGCCGCCCAAATCTCAGTCCGCTAGAGCGATTGAAAGCCTTTCTTTTTTCACAGCTGAGTTGCAGAGTTTCCTTTAATGCCTCTGCGTATTCCCCTATGATGTGCCTGTCATCAACTCCATCTCAGCAGGGGCATTTTATACGCAGGTGAATCCCAATTCATGTCCGGAGAGCGCAAGTGAGAACCAAGAAAACAGCAAGTGACAAGAGAGCTTCGGCATGGGGCTTGCGTGCATCTTTACTGCCATTTAGATCTCTGGCTCAGAGAGGGGCATTTAGCCTTCAGGAACCATCTCAGGAGGCAGCCTCTGAACGGACTCTAGGTGTGGTGGCTTCGTGGCAGACCCCGGTCCCAGCCAAACACTGAAACTCGATCGGGCGTGTAGTGTAAGTCTGAACTCTAACTTCTGGGACTCCAGTGGAGTGCTTGAAGATTGTCACCCGCACGCGCCCCGGCGTGGAAACGCAAGGGTAACCATGTCGATCTGACTTATTCGTCCCCAGTTAAGATTACTCGAGATGTATTGTACCGGATAATAGTACTGGCCCCCTCAGACTCGCTTTCAGCACTTTGTAGCGAGCTGCATATCTATGGAAGCAAGCCGATCCGGTTGGAGCCCCATCCCGCGCGGCAAAACTGCACTTCTCTGGCCAATGTGCAACGATCGCTGACACCTGCTGATTTCGCATGATGATAGCAGTTCACCTCTTTCTCGCGGAGAGGCTATATAGATTCCTTTTTGGGCCCTCGAGTGCTGAATGAGGGAGTCGGAGCCGCGCCTGTCCGAGGGCGCCTCCGCCTGGGATTACGTGTTTCTTGGCTCCAAAGAAACAATAAAAGAAATACCTCAACCGAAGCCTCCTTAAAAATGACATCTTGGAGTCCCCCTGCTGTCATGTCCTTGTGCCTGTTAGTATGGTGGCCGGTCTGTGAAAGGGTATGGAGAGATTCAACTTACGTTTGCCGGCAGCCGTCATATTTCAGTGTCTTGCTGCTTGAGTTCAGAGGTCAATAGATGTCCGGGCTCGGGCCTGGATCGATGGATTTCACTGATAATGGGGGCGTGGCGCTGGACGGCGTACCTGTGCGGCGAGGACAAAAAGCCAGTCCTCAGCCTTGGTGCTTCAGTCTGTGCTAAATAAGGAAGACATGGCCTGCCTGACGGACTTGGACTGCCTACCACAGAGGAATCGAGAACGAGAAGCAGCTCGATCAAATTGCCTTGCCGTAGCCCGTCTGTTGCGCGGAATCTTAATTGGATCCCTTATCACTGGGTCAGAATTGGGCTGAATCAAAAACGGAGCGGTTGCTGAGAGAGACTCAACTCGAGATTTGTTGCCTGCATGCCCGCCGTGAGCGTTCAGCTGCGGCTGTATGGACATGTGGCTCGCTTTCCTGCGACCGCTGATCCTGCTCATCAATTACTCCTCACCCGCGACGGGAGTTTACAGCTGAGGTGAGGAGGCCAATGAGAGCCACACCACATGCCTACCCCCAATGGTAATGCAGCAGGATTGATCGGGATTAACTCGAAAAGGAAGATGAGAGGGAGATGGAGTCCCAAGGCATACTGTCTGGGAGACTAGATAGCCAAGACGGAAAGCCCTGGGAAAGAAGAGGAAAGAGAAAGAAAAAAAAGAAAAGAAAGAAAAAAGAGAAGGAAAAAGTACCGGCGAGACACCTGTCCAGAAGGAAAAGAAAGGAGTAAGAACGCGCTGCACGCTGGTACCTATGGCATGCTACCCAAAATTCACTGCACAGCTACCCTGCCCGAATCAACAGATAGACTAGCCCCCCCTGGCCTCTTTGCCGCACGGTATTCTATACATGAATTTGCGAAGCCTTCATCGAGAACGACCCATAACCTCTGACTCCTGCTACCGGTCGAGAACACACCAGCCACTATCGCAAAGGTCGATATTAGCTGAAAAACCGTCCACAATGACAAAACACAAACAAACTCTCCCCAAATTACACTGGTGCTAGATACGAACCCCTCGGCGTGGTATTTCTAGCCTCTCCAGCTTCACATTCCATTTCTGACCAATGCTCCAAACCGGCGGGTGGTAGCACCTGCAAGGCAAATACGTGTATATCGAACGACGGCGCACGCCACGACAGCTACAAAGTCAAGGATAGAGGCGTTCCCAAAAATGACACACAACATTGGAGAAAATGACAAAAGCCCCGACTCCAGCAAACATAATTAGCCGGAGCCCTCTCATCTCGCCCCCACCAATCGCCGAGTAACCTACCGCCTCTCCAGATTCTCGGAAGCTATCCCAGTAAGCGGAAAGTGACTGAACATTCCTCCCCTCTTTCCGACAATAAGGGCTACTCGCTTTCACAAGTACGGATGCGCGAGTAACTGGCCAGTCGGAAACGGGCCTTCCAAATCCTGCAGAGGATTGGGCAGCAGAGGAAGCAACACTGCGGGCAATCCTCATGCACCCCTTGAAATCACTCATCATAGGAATCACTTCATATCTCCATCTGCTTGATATGTCAAAGCACATCAGCGATCTCCAACGCTCAAGATGTGCGGCCCAGGAGCACCCTCTTCTGCTGACACAGCCGAACCACTGCCTCAGCTATGCATGTGAAGAGAGCGATGCAGTGTCAGGCCAGGCGGGACACCCACACTTCCACCACCCCAGGTGCAGTACTCATTAAATTTCCTTGGAGATGAAACAAAATCGTGGATTAGAAAGCATGTTGGAACGTGACCGAGAATGGACACGTAGTGATGACGAGAAATCTCCAATAGGATTGTTCTGAAGGCCAACAATCTAAGCCCGTCACAACTTCCAGATGCTTGCACAGAAAAGCCATCTCAGATATGCAGTTAGCTCACCTACCACATCGACTCTACCACACAGGGCTTACCCACTCCACAGCGGTATTTCCTGGGCAGCCGGAACGCGCAACCAAGCACGGCAAATACGACAGACCATTATCACCCCCTCTCGCAAAATCGGTTTGAAGTCTCCTTCGCCACAATCAGTTCACACACCCGCGCCCAGGAGCGCCAACGAATTCACTCTCGCCTCTTCTTGTAGCAGGGTCCGAACCAGGCCTTGCACTCCGCCCGACCCGAAGAGGTCATCCCTGTATACACTCCAAACGCATGCACAACCGCCATAAAAGAGCCTCACACAGTACAAATTACAACCTGCACCTAAGAACCCAGAGAATAGCAGAAGGAAGAAACTTAGATAAACCCACGCACACCCGAGCCAAAGAGCGGCCGTATGCAGCAAATCAGGTATGTGACTAAGTTTGCAAGAATACAGCACGAGAGACGCAAACCAATAAGAAAATTATGCCACATAGCCCCCCTGAACCCCAGGTACTAGAGAGAAGTCAGACCAAACACAAGGTACTCCAGGAATAAAGCTGTGCAGGAATAAACGGAGGAAACCGCTTTGGTTGGAGGGACGAATCAAATGAGTCGGAGACGAACAAACCGCGGGATCTCAAAGGACAAGCCGAATTGCAGTAAGATTAAAATAATTGCGAAACAGCGAGCGGAGCCAACCCGAAGAGAACCACGCCTAATATACATGACCACACAAACCACCACCTAGTCAAATCACAACAGAAAACCCTTATAGATGAAATATCCAACAATGAACACAGACATTCCCTCGACAAAAAGTCCACAGTCTACACACACACCCGCCAAAATTAACACCCACTGCCAAATCTGAGCCAAAGATGAATGCCGACAATGAAAAAAACCTAGCAAAAATACTAAGGGCAAAAAACATTGCCAGACAGACCAGCCCATAGCGAAAACCCGAAAACACCCATTCACAACACTTATCACATAGCCAAAGTGCTCCACGTCCGACTCGAGGGCGGAAGACAACCGGAAGCCAATGACCATAGCCCCTGACTCGACACCCAAGCAATTCCCGAGGACAAAAAACAAAATTCCACCACGCACAAAACCTAGAGATTGCAACCAAGCATGATAACGCCCGGTACTGTGCAAACAAACCAATAACGATGGCCGACTAGCACGCAATAAGACGCAAGACACAGGCCAAACCCTACTCCAACAGTTGAAACACCACGCATCCATCCAAATAACTGCTGATACCTTATCCCGGATCTGAAACCAGGAACTTTTGAAGCACGAAAGCCATATTGAAGCGGGCCAGAAAGCACCAAAGCCCCGCCAGCAGACACGGTAACAATCCTGGACACAGGGCTCTCCATAAAACACTGACCAGGACCGCGACCCACCCACTCATCACCATCTGCCATTACAACAGCGAGAAGCACGAGGACTTCGTCATAACCTTCTGCCTTGGCAATCACTTCCACGCGGTTCATCAAACAATGAGTACCGTTTGGCCTTCACAACGTCCTATTGTCCAACCATGCATAAACTCTAAAGAAGAAATTGGTTCTGCAAACATTCATTTTAAAAACGCCCACTCTCGCGACTGGCGTCCGTTTGAACAAAAATCTGCTCTTTCTCTTGAGGATCCAACTAGTGACTGTTAAATTGCCTTGCACTGTTTAGAAAACCAGGCAAATGGGGTAATTCTCTCCAGAGTTTACATTAGCAAGCTCATTTCTGCGAAACTGAACCATCCCCAAGGAAGTCAGCCACCTGTTTGTTTACTTGGACATGTCAACGTTACTGATCCCTCTCCTCTACTTCCTGTTCGTGCAAATGTTTCCAACATCGCGTCTGCCAAAGTCTCCGCTCGACTCATCCTCCCAGTAACCACACTCCCCAAATGACCCAAGATGCTGCAAGTCCACTTTAACTTCAAACCATTGGCGCTACTCGGTACGAGGATCCCCAGTCAGCCCAAGCATTAGGTACATCAGCCAAACAGAAGCCAAAGGGCAACAGTCAACAACAGATGAAAGAACGGAAAAGTAATACGTTGGATTGTGCAGATCCCCACCTCGTCCAGCCCTTCTGAGCGGCTCATTAAATGCTCCCGTCAAGCCTGACCTACTGCAGCCTGCTGCTCCCGAACGAACCGTCTCTCCATCCTGTCTCCACCCAAAAGAACTGTCCCCCACAACGAGTTAATCCACCCTACAATTGAGCAAGAAAGCTCAATTGCCACTTTACCAATGTGCGACCATGTCTCCTGCATGTCCACGACAGCTTATACAATACTCTAGTACACTGGTCCTATCTATTTCACTTGTGAAGATACCTTGCATGTACGAAAAGCCACAAACCACAAACATAAACAATACTATAAGCCGAGATGTTTGTCTGTGTGTGCGTAGCCATTTTACGCACGAAGGTGGCAGAACGCCTAAGAGAAGTGCCGTCTCATTCGTCAGTACTCGTGCATTGTTTCCTACCACTTTACCGATGCCAGAGAAACACGCCCAACGTGTGCAATATATTCAACCCAAGTAATTCCCACCATTCCTCAGCGCATCATTGGTTTGCCGAGTCTCATGGTTACACACCTCTGACATGTCATATGCACAAATGAATCAGGGCCCTTACGTCGAAGTATCTGTCTATGATGTGAGTTAGTGCACCCCACGGCCTCAGAGCCGGAACACCCTGATTGGACCATGGCTGTTTGATTGCGGTTTCTGTTGAACCCACAGTCAAGCGAAGAATTCATGAACCCAATAGCCCGGAAGAGGAAAAAGCGCCACGGCGAGAATACTAAATAGTCTGGCTCTTTCGGACCAGTGGGGAAGCCCATTTGCTTTTTGATGAGTGTGGGGGCGGCGGCTCGAAAAAGGAAATCAGGCACGAGTTGCGGTACGAGGGGAGGCGGAAGCAACAGAATGGCAACGGAGTTCCGTGAGGACAGATCTGCAGGACTTGGGAAGGGTGAGGACTTTCTGTGGCGGGTGGAGGGGCTTTCTGAGGAGTTAAGACCCGCGGACACTGAGAGACCGCGTATGAGAGACAGACGTTTGAGATGCTTACGCCGTGGGGAATAGGATAATTTCGCCTCCTGCTCGAAATGCCGAGCAAAGATCGCGAGATTGGATGGCCGGTCCCAAAAAGGAAAAAGCTGCAAATGTAACTAGTATACTCCAACCAACTTGTAAAATACATTACACATAGAGACCAAGGTCATGAAGATGTCTTAAATTACTACCGCCAAATCTTGACTATTGTAGGCAATGGCATGTCTTATCTAGGAACGGCCTGATCAATCCTCTGCTTTTCAATTTATATTTGCCCTCATATTCAAATTTGTTGAGTTCCGACTTATATTCACCGTGGTCACACACCGACCCTGATATCCCAGAATAAGGCTCCGTGTATACAACAATGGGGCAAATTATTAAGCAATGCTCAGCACCACACACTGCGCAAGGACGCCCCCAACACCCCGGGAAACCACAACCAACGCGGAGACGCCCCAGTATGACATAGCCAACCCACCCCATTTATTGATGGAACCACATCTCGTAAAAAGGTAAATGTCCTGGCACTTGTAGAGCACAGGGCTCATATGATCGTTTTCAATGAATGCATCACCCCCACCCTCCAAGATTGAATTGGTCTTACTTACCAACAGAGTATTCTACCCCAGTAATACGGATTTCTATCTAGGAATGATGATGCAGGATTTTCAGTTTTGGTTAGCGTCTCAAGAGCATGAGAGCCCCCAGGGCACAGGTGATTCTGATCTTCTATGCTGAGACTAGCAAAAAGAAGCCGAGTATCAGGGGTTACAGCGTTCAGCATGAGATCCGGCACATATTTCAAAAGCCCCAACACTTGCCCACTATCCAGAAACAGTACAATGATGCCAAGCAGCAAATCGCCCCACGGCATGTACGATCCTACCGCTCTCTTTACGCTCTTCCTATCTTTCTACGTTTATCAGGCAGCTTAAAAACAAAACTGCAAAGCATGGTGAGAAGTTTAATGGCATGTGTGTGTCTCTTCGCATAGGAGCGGTCAGAAATCGCTGCTCGATATCTCCCTCACAGAAACATTACAACAGTTACCCACTGTAATGACTAGAAGCATCGTACACCACCCCCTCTGGTAAGTAGTACCTGCTTTCATGCTTTACCAAACTGCCCAAGTCTACAACAGCCAGTATGCCAGGGTCCCATATAAACGATTAACAACTTCCAGGTAGGTTCATTTGTCGCAAATTCTCAGTAGTTTTTGTCTGTAAGACCCTGCCCACAATTACAACAACCTGAATGACCAGCAAATAGGAAAGTCCTGGTATAACACTTGTGCTGACCTTTAAAACCAACTCCGCCTTTCAACAAAACCCTCTCACGAATATACATATTATAGTCCATATAAAAACCCCTCAGAAAGCTTCAAGGTGGGCCCCTTGACCCCAAACACCAGAGACAGGACCAAAACTCACCGCGCCCCCCCCCTAGACTCAAAGTAGTCACAATATATTTCCCTAATCGCCCCCCAAGCAGAAGCAAGTCAGCCTAATATCTCAAAGAAAGCTCAATGCACTGGTATGTGCCAAGGAGGAATACCCGAGCAAGGCCACCGGAACCATGCGATGATCAAGACATCCGTCTATATCTGCCTAACTGAGTCGCGAATCTAAGTCTTGAACGCAGCTTCCTGCCCCGATCGGTGCAGGTGTCAACTCATCTACCAATCTACTGCAGCCTAATATCGATTATCTCCGAAACCTCACGTCCACCGAGTTTGCACCCAATGTCTTTCTAGCCTCTTACGTAGAAAAGCTTACAACAGTTAAACTAATACAGAGTGCGCTATTTACATTAAAAACACACCGAGCCACATACACAGAGGCCCTTGGTGTACATGATCCTTGCAAACATAGACTTGCGCATCTCATGCCTGAAGAAAGGCCTTGTAGGTTGAGGCCGGGGCCGAGCCAAACCATTACAGGGATTTCAATTTGACATGGACATAACATTTCTCAGCAAGCTTCCTGGAAACGCATGGCGATTCGGCGAATTTACCCAGGTTGCGAAATTCAGCAAGGTACGGTACATTTCTTTTTTGATGAAAATATGGGGCAACGCTACTCGCCGACACGCTGCTAGGTAACATAAGAGGAGTGTCGTGCAACACACCAACGCGACCTTCTATGATAAATTATACACATTGCGACGACATTTGCAAGTCGAGAGGTCATTCCAGTGTCAGTTGTGCAGTACACATTTGACAGCAATGAACACAGATGCGGACTGTCCACCGCAAGAACGAGAGAAAGAAGAGGAAAGAAGTTGAAATAAGGCCATCGACATGACAAAGTTTAAATTTCAGCTTGTGAGATATACCACCGCCAGAGGAAAAAGAACAGTGGGAGACAGCCATGGAGGTAGAAGAGCAGATCGCTTGCATGTCGAAGGATTAAGAACGGAGGACAGCACGTAGAGTACGTATATATAGAATTTGTAGTTGTATTTCTTTCTAATAGTATCCCGAAGTGACTTTTAGCTACTTTCACGAGAATTGCAGCACACACTACTGCAAATTAAAAGGAAGGTAGAAGGGAGGATGGGATAAGACGGGAAAAAACCGAAGAACGTAAATCCAGATACACCATTGTCCCAAACTTCATGTCAATTACAAATCAATTACGGATCAAGTAAGCACTCGCACACACCACACCCGCTAGTTAAATCCGGAAAATCCAAAAATATCCAAATTGAGGAAAACTAGAGGAGGCCAGGCAGGCATCCAAAGAGAAGCAGAACCGTACTCCGTCCATGTATATGACCTGAATCCACGGAAGAACAAATCAGGAACCCAATAACAGTATATTCAAGGTGACACGATAGCCCCAAGGGCACTGCGAGTGATAAACGCATACCACCAGCCACGTAATGCCTGCGATCCGACCCGACCGCAAGCAGAACAGATATACGGGCCAATGACCGATTTTTAACCTCTGAAATACCAAAAATATACCACACGTTTCAATAGCGCAAGCCCACCCTAGTCTCTCGATGGTGAAGAAAAGCCACTAAAGGGAAGTGTAGCACCCTAACCATAAATGGACCCGTAGTCCAGACTACTGGTATGCCCCGATCACTCCACAAACGCATCAACTGCGAACCAAACATTCCCATCCACATGGGAACACAGCAAAACACATGCTCAGCAAAGTATTTGGCATCCGAACTCTGCCATCTACAACTGTTTGAATATCATGCCATATATAGTTAGTATATATGCCCACACAACAAAACATCATCAAACCACCCACTCAAAACTAAGAGAGTAAGAACCGAATCACTGAAAAAACAAAAGATATATCAACAAAAAATCGGATCTTTCAGCCAAAATTGAACCAGGATTCAAATATTCATTGTAGCAGCACACACAACGTAAGGCATCCCGACCAAAGCTCATAGTCGCGAACAATCCCGAACCGGGATCGATTTACAGGACTTTTTGATGCCCTAACATTGCTATTTTATTAACTCCTAGTTGGCCACATAGTTTTTCAATGGTGAAGAATCACCCGAAAACCTACCCTCTGAGTAGTTAAAGATCCGCTACGTCCGGAAAATCTTCGCAGCGAAAAGCATACTCCAATACCGTTCGTTCCTCCCTGATCACCGACGAGCCAACCTTTCACAAGCCCAAGCCACAAATTTTTCAGATCCTGAGATCCGTCCACCCATATAATAAATTCCAGATGTCCTGCTACACCATACCAGACAAATACAAGACCACAAGACATAACAAACAGGACAGTTGAAGAAAAGAACGTCGGTGCGCAGAGGCACGAGACTTGCAAATCCATAAAACAAATTTGACCTCAAATAATAATTGGTTGGTTGAATTAATGACCTGATATGCAACTCCTCTTCAATTTAAAAGTCAAAGGGATGGAAATTGAGGATTTTATAAATGAATTCAATGGTGAACTTCATGAGCGTGAAATAACAGAACTCTCTTAGACCCGAGATTTCAAGATCACATCGATGAAAAGGAGGAATTTTTAGATAATTTCATCCACTTAGTGGTGTTGGATATTGGCCAGGTGTTGCAGTCTTTTGGGTCCATGATTTACCACAAAAAATATTGCTGGTTGAATTCTCAGTGAAGTGCCATCTGAGCAGAATATGCAGAATCCTCTTCAAAATCTCTCCCAAGTCGCGTTGGATGGACAGTAAGTTGAGCAGTTTAGAAATACCATCTGAAGGTGTGTAACCTGAGGCCTGTTGTTGACCTTTTCGACTTTTGACCCAAAAAACAATAGGCTTGCTTCCTTATGACAAACTCTTACCATGTGGTCTGATTAGTGTTGGACAGTGAAAAGATCACCAGGTTTAAAAATTTCTCCACCGCAACACAGCAACACCTCCAACCAGCCCGAAACAAGACCACAAATCACACGGCGGAGGCTGCACCGCAGCAGCAACCACACCCCCAACACAACCAGGCTGAGCACGTGCAAGCCCAAGACCCGGAGAGGCGACAGAAGGCACATCCGTCCGTCCCCCCGCACAAAGGACGCAAAGCAAGAGCCTACGAACGCCAAAACGAACACCAGTAAAGGATGACCAAAAATGTAGGCACAATAACCCGAAACAAACATCAAAAACAACGATGCACGAACCGAGAGTACCAGGACAACAGGAAAACCAGCAAATAACAAATCATACCTTACGCGACTCCACAACCATACATACCTGAAAAAAATCTAGCCATCGATTTGCAAGTAATAGTAACAGTTAACCAAAAACCAGAAAACAGACAGAGAGGGGTCAACGAACACATATCCTCCCTCTCACCTTCGTGCGCGCCAAAGAAGGAGAGATTACCAAAAAAAAGACAAGTCACGATCAGTCAATAAGGCAGAGACTCAACGGCAAGCTACTCCCACCACCCCCTCATACACAAAAAAGCCAAGCCTTGAAACCGAGGATGGATACATCGAAATAAAAGTGTACCTATGATAAAAATTGCAGACCTCTACGTGCTTTGTAAGTGGGAAAACCTGCAAAATCGGCAGTCTATCAAATACTTGTTCTCCGCACTGTACATATATATCTGTCCCTGCATGAAGGTGTGTGCGGTTGTGAATATAAATAAATTTTCTGCAATATTGTGCATCCCAGGCATGTGTTTCAGGCACTGCCAACTATGCGAATAGTTTGGTGTCATGAAGTTCTTCGGTGACAGTCTACATCTGCTGTGTTTCCTTTGCACATTTGACGACGGGATCTGTCACAGGCGAAACATTTTTGCCTCGTTGATTTGCATACAGAATGAATATTGGGCTTCCTGAGGCCTGGCTCAAGAATGTTTTTATGTGGCCATTTACATGCTCTTTGAAGTCTCACTGCCAATTCTGATGTTGTTTGGTTTACGATTACACAGCTGTATCACAATAAGGTTTCCGCATCCAGTCTGGACAGACACGTATTAATTGGGGTGCATCAAATTCTCAAACACCATAAGATTAGAGTTTTCTTTTGAAGCAAAAGTCATAAACCAAAAGCTTGGGGCATTCGCGGGATGCAAGTGGTTGTGATTTTCGATGAGCAGGTGGCAGAACAATTACTTCATCCAGGTGTGACAAGTTGGCACCCTTTTGACATCATTGGTATTTGTCAATGTGTTAAGTATGTCACGACGGTGCATAAAATAAACAAACCAGAAAAAATAAGTGCCAAAAAACATTAATGCAAAAACACAAGTGAAATATGTACCAACTAGAAGGGCACTCGGTAGAGCACATACCTCTGCCACGCAGTGCCTGATCAAGCAGAACATATCGGGCCCAATAAATTTTTGAAATAACATGCCATACAGTTTTTGGCCCCATCTCTCAATGATGAAGAATCTATCTATAATTCCGGAGCATTGTGGTCTGTGTTGTGTTCTGTCTGGGGTGTGTGTGTGTCTGTGTGCGGGGAGGAAAAAGTTTGTGTGTCTGTGTGTGTGTCTGTGTGTGTGTCTGTGTGTGTGTCTGTGTGTGTGTCTGTGTGTTGTGTCTGTGTGTGTGTGCTGTGTTGTGTGCTGTGTGTTTCTGTGTGTGTTTGTCTGGTGTGTGTGTCTGTGTGTGTCTGTTGTGTTGTGTCACCGCTGTTTTCGACACACACTTGTCCGATCTAATTGAAACTTGCCAGATATATTGTGGACGTGAGGATGTGCCTTTTTAAAGTTTTGATATTAATCGGACAAGTGCTCCAAGTATGGCATTTATTTACCAACCAATGACAAGACACGTTGCTGCGTGGGCGTGGCCGATGGGGGAAGGAAACCTCAGCCGCGTTCCCCATTACGGCTTACTACGTACGGACTTTCGGAGAGTGATGACTTCGTGTATTCTAATAATTTCTCGATTTCTTATGCGCATTTATAGATAAACAACAATGCCCCAATTATGATCGTTTTCATATTAGATGGTGCATAAATTTCGGGTAACATCAGAGTGAGCTGGTATGCTCCGAAGCAGGAAGTAATTTTTTTTTTCTCTTCTCTTCTCTTTGTTTTTTCCTTGCGATGACATTGCGAAAAGGCAAAATACATTGGCGCCAATTGAATAATTGGCCATTAAAAGCTAAATTGCGAATAATCTACTGCAATATGCGAACTTCCGAGCCACACACGTACGGGCACGCCAGGAGCGATGGAACGGCCTGGTTGGTTGTTGTTTCTTGGTCGCGGTTTGAATTGTTTTTTTTTGAACGGGCACGTACTAGTCACTTTAAAAATAAAAAATAAAAATATAAAAAAAATCTCGTATCCAGATTTTCACCAAAATTGAATCAATTCTTCCTTGTTACACACCCAACGTGTCCACTATTTTCGTCCGAATTGATCAACTTTTATAGATATCGTGCTCATATTATTTGGTCCAATCTCTCAATGCCAACGAATCATGAAATCTAGTATCTGCATCCACATTCGGATCCAGATCTTCACCGTCTTTGTCACACATCCAAACCTATCCACCAAATTTCATCCGAATCCGTCCACGACTTTTTGAGATATCCTGCACACAGACAAACAAGAAAGTCATGGAGAGAAGGCATACTGCAAAATCCCAACCCCCCCCCCTCACCCTCCAAGGGTTGCCATGGATACATCAAATTGTCCATTTCATCAACATTAAAATTGACAATCTTAATCAAAGCTCAGGTCAATCGGATGAAAAAATGATTTTTTCAGATGAAATTTGATGAATTTAGAAGTTTGACCTTGAGTTGACCTTTGGACCTCAAAATCAATAGGCTTCCCAGTTGAGACTACCTCTACAACTTGGTAAAGTTTCATGATGATCGGTTTTGAATTGTGAGCTGCAGGCGAATGACAGACAGACAGACAGACAGACAGACAGACAGACAGACAGACAGACAGACAGAATAACAAAATCGACTGACGAATATACTTGAAAAATCTTAAATTTTGCAAGTAACAAGGCGTCAGGTGGTAGCCTGCCAGGTGTGACGAAAATCCTTGACCTCTGACATATACAGTCAAAAAACATTGACAGCATCACTTTCGTCCTTTGGAATCCTTTGGTAAAGTTTGATGAAGATAACTGAAAGTGTTTGCGAGTTTAAAAAAAAATTCCAGAAGTTTAGTGCTCTTGAAACAGTCTTATACGCCACTCGATAGAACATGTCCAAGTACTACTAAACAGAAGGTTTTTGGAAGTGACAAGGTGGTGATTTGTATTCTACAGTGTTCAAGCAAATAATTCAACCAGCAGAACGTAACCGTTGCTTCACCGACAGACCAATTAATCTTCCTGTTTGCCAAAAAAAATTGGCGAGAAGGAGATGGAAAGGAAGACAAATTTAGCCGTGCATAGAATGCTCTAACCATGGGTGAAACTGCAGAACTTTTTTTTTTTTTTAAATAGGAAAAACAAGATTTTCCTCTGGGGGTTCATGGTATGTTCCCCCAGAAAATTTTGAAAAATTGATCTCAAAATATGCATTTTGGAGTGATCCTGTCCATATTGCAACAAAAACAAACGATGCAAATGCAAGTGATAGTTGGGAAAGAATTTTATTATTTCACCTAAACATGCAATGCTGGACACTGGTATTGGTTTAAGATCTTTGGGTCTTGGGTTTGAGCCCTTGTTATAACGTTGAATTAACACAAGGTGGGTTGACTCATTCCGTCATCCTTCTGAGGTTAGCAAAATGAGTAACAGGGGGCACTACATCAGCATTGGCCAGCGGTCGGAGTCATGAACGCATATAATAGGTGACGGGAATACATCTGAAAGGAGTAAAAAATGCCACAAGGGAACGGTAAGTTGCCGAGGTACTTCGCTGAATAGCCCTCTGGAACCCGGAAGGGCCGAAGGCAGAAATGTTGATGAAGGATCCAAAGAGAAATAGACCTAGGACACTTCAGACGAACTGCACCAACCCGCATAAGCGGTAAGGCAATGCAAGACGTGCGAGGCACCACAAAGGCATAGAACTCTTTACACACAAGCCAAACGAAGGTGCCAATATCAAGGGAAGAAGTGTTACGAGCAAAACTCCACGATAAGGATTGCCCTTTTCAGCACAACACCAGGCACAGATCATCTCCGTAGAGTGGAATACATCTGATCGACACCAACAAATGGCGGTTGTTCGCACCCAAAACGTCAAGCAGGCAGATCTTTCGCGTGGAATGAAAAAGACGTACGAGGCGTTTGGAATCCGAGTCAATCCTTCATTCCACCCGCGACGGAGCAACCCAGTCGTTTCTCTTCCGGTTGCACCAGTGTCCGGAAAACCCCCGATCAACCCAAACTCGAGAATATTTACATATTATAACATGAAAATGATGCCGCTACAGATCAAAACGGCACGCAAATTCTCCTCGACCCTTTGTGAGACGATTGTAGAAGAATTCTACCAAAGGATAAATATTCAGTCCCATCTCGATGATAACTCAAGCAGTGTTCTGCAGCTATTATAAAATGCCCACGAGTGCTGAATGAAAGTCACAGCCTTCCATTCCGATAGGGGAAATCCCCGTGTCCCCGCCTTTTCCTTTTCCCACCCCCTCTTACAACTTCCTCAGTCTTCGTTAAACTCAATTTCGAAATCATTATTCCAACAACAAAAAAGCTACGACTACACCATTAATATAACAAAATAAAATGTGAAGAAACACTCGATGTAAACGAATTTTAATGTCATTCCAATGGGATAACCAGCACAATCGAATATGTTGGCGAGGGAATGCGGATACGCAACACCGACGTACACACTCAAGGTCTCCTGCCTGGTGGACAGCTAATCACGGTAATGCGCCAGCAAGCTTATGTACCCGGATAACTTCTACAAAAATTACCATGGGAGTAATCCACATGATCGTGGTCATGATGTGTTATAGCGTGAGCATCCGGAATAAATAGGTCATGATGCACCACATCCAGATGAAATGGGTCATGATGCACCACATACGGATGAAATGGGTCAGGAAACGAATGAGCATATCTGAAACGAATCACCAATTCCCTATAATCACGGCATGCTTTTCTGATGACAAAAATACAGAAATTACCGTACGAGTCATTACAAAAATACTGATTTCCAAAAAATATGGAAGGAGTTTCACCTATGTTTAACCCTTTGGAGTCTTTTTGGTCCTCGGGGTCTTTTGAGACCATGCAGTGCCTCTGTTGCCAATAAATGTTTTGGGTTTTCAGGGTCTTTTGTTTTGGGGTCTTAAAAGGGTATTCAATGGTCGAAGGGGTCTCAGCAGTCTAAAGGGGTCGAAAAGTACATTCCAATAGTGAGTAATAGACATACATGTGTGAAGTCATCACATGTCCAACCTGGCCTCCAAAGCCAGTCAGACAGGGCATTCTCCGTCGTGCAAAGTCCTTCCTTGGCCCACCTACAAAGCTTTCACCTGCAGCCTGATGGAGTACTGCTCTCCCCTCTGGGTTGGTGCTCCTGCCTCTCACCTTTCTCGGCTTCACGCTGTGGAAACCAAGGCATTTAGGATTATTGGTATCTCCCGCGATGAGGCTGTCTTTGGCCTCTCACTCTCTCATCGCAGGCAGGTCGGTGGTCTTTCTGTCTTCTAGTCTCCTCTCTGGCCTCACCCCACCTCCCCCCCCACTCTGAGATATGTCCCACCCATCTTTCCACAGGGTGCTCAAGGTCCACCAGCCACCCCCTTCTGGTGAAACTACCAAAATCATGAATCACTGCTCATCTTCACTCTGATTCCTCTCTTTTTTCTCACTTCTGGAATAAACTCCCACACTCTTCAATCCCATTCTTCCCTCCAGGTCTTCAAAACAGCAGTTCACCACAATCTCTTATGGTGTTCATGGTGAACTTATGTCATATGGTGAACAGCAGTTCACCACCCCATCCAAAACCACGATCTTTTCTACCCCCATTAATCCACCTCCTTCAAATTCCCTGCTTTCCTTCCTGAAAGTCCCTGTAATGTCCATCTTATATGCCCTGTGTTCCCCACCCCATCCCATCCCTCTCCCTTCCACAGATCTCCTAATGTCTGTTCCCCACTGTTTTGTCTTTCCCTCTCCTGCCCCCCTTGTTGTGTGTTGGGTGTTTTTTTTGTATACATTGTCAGAGGCTCGTATGAGAGCTAACACACACAACGCACAGCAAGGGGGCATGGGACAAGAGGGGCGAGTGTGGAAGGGACAAAACAGTGGGAACAGACACATTAGGTGAACTGTGGAAGGGAGAGGGATGGGGATGGGACGGGGAACATGGGAGAGAAGTGGACATACAGGGACTTTCAGGAAGGAAAGCAGGGGAATTGAAGAAGTGGGCTTGGGTGGATTATCGGGGGTATAAAAGATCAAGGATTTGGATGGGGGATGATAAGAGTGGTGGTGAACAGCTGTTTTGAAAGCCTGGAGGAAGAATGGGAAAGAATAGAGTGAGGAGTTTATTCCAAAGGCGGGAAAGAAAGAGGAATGAAAGAGTGAAGTGAGCAGTGATTCGTGATTTTGGTAGTTTTACCAGAAGGGGGTTGTTGGTGGACCTTGAGCACCCTGTGGAAATGTGGTGGGGACAAATCGCAGAGAGAGCAGGGGGGGCAAGGCTGGAGAGGAGTCGGTAGAAGACAGAAAACCACCGACCAACTTGCGGATGATTGAGAGGCCCAAAGACTCAGCTTCATTGCGGGAGATGCCGATGATCCTAAATGCCCTGGTTTCGACAGCGTGAAGCCGAGAAAGGTGGGAGGCAGGAGCACCAGCCCAGAGGGAGAGCAGTACTCCATTAGGCTAGGACAAAAGCTTTGTAAGTGGTCCGGAGCTCAAGAGGGCCGAGGAAGGACTTTGCACGACGGAGGATTCCCAGTCGGCGACTGGCTTTTGAGGCGAGGTTGCAAATGTGACTTTCCCAGGAAAGGTCATGGCAGATAGTGAGACCCAGAAGCTTGAAAGAAAAGACTTCTTCCAGAGGATTTTTGAGAAAGTGGATGGGGGGGTTTCTAAACGGTCATTTCGAAGAGACATAGTGAGAGTGTGAGATTTGTCTGGATTGAAAGACATGTTCCACGTGTTGGACCAGTTTGTGATTTTATCCAGATCTGCAGTGAGCGAAGAAGCTGCTGCTTGCCAGTCTGAGGGATGACAGATGGTACGGCAGAGGGTGGAGTCATCGGCAAAGAGATATATAGAGGATTTTCCAGAGAGTCGGAGAGATCATTGATGAAAACCAGAAAAAGAACAGGGCCCAGAACGCTACCTTGAGAACTCCAGCCTGCACAGGAAGAGGGGATGAAAGAACTCCATTTAGGGCCACATGTTGACTGCGACAGGAGAGGAAGTCTGCGAGCCATGAGTGGAGATGGCCTTGGATACCATGGGAAGAGAGTTTGGTGAGTAGTGCAGGGTGCCAGACTGTGTCAAAAGCACGTGATATGTCCAGGGATACGGCACGGATTTCCTGTCTGGCATTGAGGACCTCCATCCATTGATGGGAGAGCAGAAGCAGCATATCCAGGGTAGAGTGACCTGGTCTGAAACCAAATTGATGATCGGAAATCAAGCCATTGGAGAAGAGGAAGGATTTCATGTCTGAAGCGATGATGGATTCCATAACCTTGCTGATGATTGGGAGAAGGCTGATTGGTCTGTAGTTACAGGGATCTGTTTTGCACCCTTTTTATGCAGGGCAGTAATGTTAGCAGATTTCCAAGCAGATGGCAGATGACCTTGAGCAAATGAGAGGGTGAATAGAACAGAGAGGGGTGAGCAAGAGCAGAGAAGCAGGCTTTGAGGACACGTGGGCTGATGCCGTCTGGACGGTTGCAGAATCTGAGTCGAGGTTTGAAAGCAAGCTCTCCACCTTGTTAGGAGAAAAGGACACAGAGTCCAGGACAGTTGGGTGCGACTGGGTAAGGTGGGTGAGAAAGTGATGGGTTTAGGACACAAGATTTAGCTGCAAACACCGAGTTTAGACATTCAGCTTTATCACGAGCGTATCAGCAGTGCGGCCATTTGAGGTAAGGGAGGGGATGGAGGGGAACATACACCAGAAACAGATTTGATTAAACGCCACCAGGATTTTGAGGAGGGAGAGAGGTTTGAGAGTTCAGACTTGAGATGAGAAAGATGTTTTTCTGGCTCTCCTGAGGGTAGATACACACTTGTTCCGAGCTTTGTGGAAGGAACTGAGATTGCCCTCAGTTGGGTTTGCTTTCCATGAGGCAAAGGCAAGTTGTTTCAGGACAAATGCCTCGCCACAAGCTTCAGTAAACCAAGGGCGGGAGGAAGGGTAGGACAACTGAACACGAGAGGGGAAAATCTGTGCATGAGGGAGAGCAAGTTTCTTTGAAAGAATTCCCAGATGAGTTGATGTTTGAGAAAGTAGTGATAGGAGACCAGTCTGTAAGTTTGATGGCTGCTAGGAGACCCTGCCAGTCGGCTTGAGTGAAATGCCAGACTCGACGGCGGTGAGGTGGTTCTCTGATAAGCCAGAGAGATGTCCACTTTGACAAGGACGTGGTCAGAAGAACCGATTGGAGCGGAAGAAGAGCAGCAGATATTGTCAGGGAAATTTGTCAAAATCAGATCCAGAAGAGATGGAGTACCATTGGTTGAGATCCAGGCGGGAAGTGGACCGATTGAGTCAGTCCCAATGAGTCGCAGAAAGCTTTTGCTGAGGTTCCATGACAGGTGAGAGAGGTACCCACACCTAGCCAACTGCGTGATGACAATGAAGTCACCACATAAGAGGAAGAGAGAGTTGGATGAGAAGATAGAAGATGGTCCATGTTTTCGGATAGTGAGGTGTAGATGGAGTCATCACTGTTCGGTGGACGGTACAGTATACATATAAACATGAGGTGGGAGTGGAGGGGAAGCCGTAGCCAGAGGTATTCCTGGGGGTGTGGGGGAGTGAGAGCAGTGCATGGAGAGTGAGAATAGAGTCTTTGATGAAGAGAGCAACTCCTCCACCAGGACGAGGCTCAGGTCTGTCATACCGGAGGAGGAGGTAACCGGGGAGAGATACTTGGAGTCAGACACGTCTTGGGAGAGGAAAGTTTCTGTTAGGCAGATTATGTCTGGTTTGTCAGTGGCAACCTGTATGGAAAGATCTGAAAGGTTTGAGCGAAGGCCCCGGATATTTGAGGTCCACACTTTTAATGAAGAGGTAGGGGAGGAGGCTTTGGTGCAGGGGTGGGGGGAGGGGAGGGTAGGACAAGGGACGGTGAGTGGAGGGAGGTAAGGAGGGTTGTTGAAAGAGTGTGCGGGATTGCAGAATAGCTAGGGGAGGGGCCGAATGAGGAGGAGAAAAGGCTCTGTGTGCTGGGGGAGAGGGGGGACAAGAGACAAGGAAGAAGGCAGTTGAGGATTTGAGGAGGTGAGTGAAGAGATGGAGGTGAGAGGGCAGTGGAGGGGCAGCTTGTGGATGAGAGGGGGGCAACTTTGAGAAGGATGAGTGAGAAAGGTGAGGGGGAATTTTTGAGAGAGGTGAGAGGGAGGCTTGGAGGGAGAAGAGTGGGATGGTTGCTTTGAGAGTGAGAGTGAGGGGTGGGGGGGGGGGGGTGAGTTGGCACTGAAGTTGGAAAAAAAGAATGGTCGATGGAAAGCGAACATCCATAGCAAACTGTGGTTTTTAAAAGTTTTAGGTCAGAGATGCGATTTAACACAATTCTTGATGGATGCAATGAAGGCGAATTCAGAGAATGGAGAGAAGAAACGCTTGTAATAGTTGGATTTTTTAGGAAAGGAATGAAGGAGAGGTCGAAATGAGAGCAGTCTGTTAAAATAGCAGAAGAGAGTGCATTATGAAACAGTTAAGAGTACCACATGTGTGAGAGAGGAAGATGAAGCATTATAAGAGATCGTTTTTGTTGTTAATATTAAAGTTTGAGAGAGTTTTCAACAGATTAGGTCATGGAAGTGTTGTAGAAAAAAATCGAGGAAGAAGACGAGGAGGAAGATAAGAGGAAGAAGAAGAAGCAGAATCGGGAGAAGGTTAGCATGTTGTTGTTGTTGTTGGTTTTTATTTTTTTTTTTGAGATAACAAATAGAAATTAGTTGGGAGAATGGGGGATGTTAGGAAAGTGGGAGGATGAAAATTGAAGGTAATGGGGAGAGAAAAACAAAAAACAAAACAAACAAAAAAAAACGATCGAACACCGAGTGGAACCGGTAGGCCTCAAGCCTAGGCCAAGGCCTAGGCCTCAAACACCCGTAAGAACGTCGACAAAAAAAACTCACAAAATAGCACGATTTTTGAAACAAAACCGAACTAGGAAACACACAGTAACATGTAGGTGAGATAATTAAACAGTTAAAACGGGACAAATAACGACCGGAAACTTAACTTTGAGAACGTCAGCAGAGAGCCCCTAAGGAGACCTCTCGTCGCTCCAAACCCGGAACCGAAGGAGCTCTCATACGAGCCTCAAGAATGTATACAAACAAAAAAAAAAGGAGGAAAAAAAGTTAGTTTGAAATTGACGTTCAAACGGTGCATATTAATAGATATGTAGTCCCATGGCTTTACGGACTGGCGTTTTTCGTTTTTTGATATCTATATTTGCAATTGTGCGGGAGAGAAACGTGAATAAGTAACACTTTGTAGCCAAAGGAAATTTAGAAATTGTAATACCCTCTGCCACCACAAACCAGGTGGCACCACATGGTACACACTTACATGGAGAGAATTTATGCCCCCTCCTTCAACCCCCCCCCCCCGCCTTCGAGTGAGGCCATGGCCACATAGCCTATGTTACCCCCCCCCTCCCACCCATAAAATTGTATTTGTACCCTGACTTTGGAGTTTGTAACTTAAAAGATGTGGCCGTGGATAAGGAACAACAAATTTACCAGAGAGAGAGAGGGAGAGATAGAGAAACAGACACAATGGCATTTATATATACTAGTGTGGGCCCGTAGGTGCGTGCCAGTATGTGCAGCTTCGTTCCTTCACTCTCGTAAACGACGACTGGATGGGGCATTGTTTCAATTAGATCGGACCAACCGTATCATAAATGGCCATAACTTGGGAAACACCTGGGAAACACTCAGGTCCCAGCGTCAATTGTGACGTCATATCAAACGAAGAAGAAGAAGAATTGTGACGCCCCCCTCTCTCTCCCCCCTCTCTTGCCCCCCCTCGCCCTATTCTCGAATTGTGACGCCCCTCTCTTCTCGCCCCCCCCCATCTCCCGTCCCCCTCTCTTGAATTGTGACGCCCCCTCTCTCTCACCGCCTCTCTGTAAATGTATTCACAAATGTCTACCAAGCACAACAATTAATTCAAACCTTGGGAAAAACAGCTTTCAAACCCTTGGGAAACAGCTCTTTCCTTGGGAAAATTCAAACCTTGGGATTAATTAATAATTTGAACAATTAATTCAAACCTTGGGAAAAAACAGCTTTCAAACCTTGGAAACACTTGGGAAACAGCTGAAACGGATGAAGAACGATATCAAACCTTGAAAAGGCACATACTCAGGTCCCCAGCGTCGATTGTGACGTCATACCAAACAAAGAAGAAGAAGAATGTGACGTCAATCGTGCAAAAAATAATAAAAATAATAAAAATTAATTGTGATGTCATTCGTGACGTCTAGCACCGTGTCTTTTCATTGGTTGACAGATAAATGGCCGTAACTTGGGAACCGCTCGTCCGATTAATATCAAACCTTGAAAAGGCACATCCGCGGTCCCGGCAATATTCCTGGCAAGTTTCAATCAGATCGGACCGGCGGTCGTCGAGAAACGGCGGTCGCAGACAGACAGACAGGCACACACACACACAGATTGCTGGAATTATAGAAACTAGTACGTGCCCGTAAAAAAAAAAAAAAAAAATTATTAAATAAATATTCAAACCGCGAGCAACAAACAACAACCACAAAGGCCGTTTCTTCGCTCTCGCGTGCCCGTACATGCGTGGCCCGGAAGTTCGCATATTATTCACAGTTACGATTATTCGCAATTTAGTTTTAATGCCCAAATATTCAATTAGCGCCAACGTTTTTGCCTTTTCATATGTCATCCAAAAAAACAAAAAGAGAAGAGAAGAAAAAAAAAATTACTTCCTGGTTCGGAGCATACCAGCACTCTGATGTTACCGAAATTTATGCACTGTCTCATATGAAAACGATCATAACTTGGGGCATTGTGTTTATCTATAAATGCGCATAAGAAATCGAGAAATTATTAGAATACACGAAGTCATCACTCTCCGGAAGCCCGTACGTTGTAACCTGTAATGGGGAACGCGGCTGAGCTTCCCTTCCCCATCGGCCACGCCACACAACAACGTGTCTTGTCATTGGTTTGGTAAATAAATGGCCATAACTTGGAACCACTTGGCCGATTAATATCAAACCTTGAAAAGGCACATACTCAGGGCCCCAGCAATATACCTGGCAAGTTTCAATTAGATCGGACCAGTGGTTGTCGAGAAACAGCGGTCACAGACACACACACACACACACACACATTGCTGGAATTATAGATAGATAGATATATATATGGATTTTTTTTAAGAAGATTGGAAAAATCGTATAAATAAAAAATTACAGGCTTTACCACCATTTTCCACAACGTCTATTAAATCACCCAACTTAACACGTTACATTAGTTATTTGTGCCTGTTGTTTGCGTCCTTTTAAGATGTCCTTAAAAACAGTAAGTTTAGTGTTTGGAATGATTTTCAATTTAGTTTGACTACCAGACACGACAGACAGACAGTGTAAAAATTCTCCCACTCCACTCTGCACAAGTGTGATCAGGACGAATTCAGAGCCAAAGTTCTGTAAAACAACAAACTTATCTTCCGATTCATGTTTTAAAAAATCGTCCGCAACTATTTGGAATATCATGCTGTGCATTAAGATTTTCGTTCAATCCAATATAGCTGCCAGACCCTGTGACCTATTAATTATTCATGAACACCCTGGTATCCCCCAACGCTTGAACATATAGGTAGGGTTTCCCCTTAATCTGTCAAGCCATTCTTGAGAAGAAGGTTCTTAAAGGATTAGTCTTCAAAAAAAGTCATAGCTGCCAAACCATGTGAACGATGATGTCATAGGTGGATAACTTTTTGTTCCTCATGGATAGGCGATCATACCTGTAAAGTTTCACCTCGAGCTGTTCAGCCGTTTCTGAGAAGATGATTTTAATGTTTAAAACAATAGGATTGCCAAACCACGTGACCGATGACGTCATCAAT
>CM068954.1:22628670-22643052 GCA_035128595.1 Eptatretus atami
CCCCCCCCCCTCCTTAAATTTAGTCCGAGATGACCCTCAAATTTTTTCAGACTGATAGGATAAAGCGTTCCGACGTATGCAACTATGACATCATAACAAATAATCACACTCGTTTCCCATGGGGAGTAGTTCACAAGTGACAAGTTTAATTTTTTTCAACGGTGCGGTTTCAGAGATTGAGCTCCAAAGTTTTTCCTTTTTTCTAACATGGCTGCCACACTACGTGACCTATGACATCATAATTATCATTAAAACATTATACACGAGTAGTCTAACCTTTGGTGAAAGTTTTGTGTCAATCCATAGACTCCTATAGAGAAGGACTGGAACCTCACGATCTCGGGGTTTGTAACTTGAGTCTGAAGGTTAACTGTGAGTCCGGGGCTAAAATGACTTCTAGAAGGGCTAGAGACACGATCTCGGGATCCATATAGGGTTTTGAGGACGGCGAGTTCAATAGTGTCATTTTCAACACCACCTGAGGTCATCTTCAAGGTCAAAAGGTCATATTTCAAGGTCAAATTACTGAATTTTGGTATTTTTTGCCCGTTTTTGTGTCTAACTCATAGAGGAAAACTTTTGTAAAGCCTATGACAAAACATGACATTGTGCACCTACTGCACCTACTTGCTGATTTCTATCATCGTTAACTAATGTATGTTTTTTGTTTCTCTTTCAGAAACTGTCCAGCTGGTGATCTCACAGGATCTTTGTGTTGTTTCCTGCTTTGGTGACAATAGCCCCGTCGTTGCAGCTGCTTTGGTTGTAGAGAAACTATAATGGCCGCCTTATGTAAAGGTCATATCCTTCCCAAAAGATCCTGAGGAGAGGGAGAGATGGATATTGGCAATGCCAAATGAGAAAGAAAGCTTGAGGTGCTTAAAGGAGATATATATTTGTGAGACATTTCAATTGTGATTGGTGTCAGTTAGGGTGGCAAACGACCCAAAGAACCCCCATCAATATTTCCTGGAGTACCGAATCGCTTTGAAGCAGGTGACCTCAGCCCCACGCCCAACATAATCTTCTACGTCAGAATCAAGAGCTAAGAAGATGCAGGCAGCTGATGAGGCTGCAGACAATATCCAAGATTTCGACCACTTCTGTGCTAAAATCAGCTCCTATTTTCTGGCTTTAACGTCATAAAAGACCAGGAAAACCTTTACCTATCAAGAACTGATGCTACTGGACAAACTGTCAAGCAGTTCTTTCATTTCCAACAAGTTCACTCACCTTTTGGATTTCTATTCTTGAATAGAGTTGAGAAAGATGGCATTGAGGTGCCCAAACGACTTTTTCCTTTGCAGAAGAACAGCCTGCTCTCAAAATGGTCCCAGATTAGATCCATAACTGACCAGGTAAACATCTATGAATGCACAAGCAAGGAAATTCTTCAGCTTGTAATAAGCCAGCTCTGTTGGATGACTGAGGCACACGAGCTCCTCATTTCACCTTCCTTCTGTCGCAGCTGCATCTTATGTTCAAACCTCTTGATTGTCACGATTTGATACTGATACTATGATTTCGCAATGCAGCTTCACAACATATCACCCAGTGCATACAAAATGATTCGTCGATCCGGCTTAATCATTCTACCATCAACAAAAAAGGTAAAACAGATGCTTGCTAGTAGTCAGCAGGACTCCAACCTCAAAACCTTGTTCGACCAGCTTAAACCACAGCAGCAGTTGGTCAATTTAATGTTTGACGAGTTAAAGCTGGTCGAGACATTGCGATTTTCTGGAGGGCATGTTGTAGGATATGCTCAAAATGCAGCAGCGGGTGGTGAACACAAAATGCTTGCTTCACATGCTATGGTTGTTGAAGTTGCCTGCCATTTCGGTGGTCCACGCTATATTCTACGCATTTTGCCCTGCAAAAAAAACTAACTGCCGATCAGCTGAAGGAACTCCTTATCGAAGCTGCATCAGCTGTAGTTGGTTGGCGGTACAGTGATTTCTTTGATATGTGACAATTGCAATACCAACCGCAGTGTTTATTCAAAACTTGGAGGACCAGGAAGTTGCCAAGTGCTGTCAATTCAAGAGCAATCTATGTTCTTAGTGTACGACTACGTGCACATCTTCAAAAATGTTCGCAACAACTGGATTACTGTTGATGGCAAGACACTCTCATTTGTCGTAGATGGTAATGAGTACAAGCTTACTGGAGTGATATTCAGAAGGTTTATGAGATCGACCGGGCTACTCCTATTCGCTTAACCAAGCTGACGCACACCGCTGTTTTCCCCAAGCCCCTTCAACGCCAGAGCGTACCATTGGTATGCCAAGTGTTCAATGACAAGACTGTCGCTGCTTTAAAGACCTTCAAGGATTCACTGGGCATCAGCGAAGGCACAATCATTCTCACCCAGATAATGAGTGAGTTGTTCAAGATGATGAACGTGAAGACCGTTTCTCAGCTATCCATCTGCGCGACGAATCCAGCAGCCTTGGACAGCAGACTGTACAAGTTTCACTAGGCTGGAGCAGGCCTGCCAAATTATATCTACCTGCGCATGGCAAGGAGGTGGTGGTCGTAAGCTGAAGCTAACTCAGCAAACTGCTGAAGCCTTCACTGTGTCCACACGTAATAATGTGGATGCTGCCAAATTGCTTCTGCCAGAGAAAGACTTTGACTACGTTCTTCCTGCTATATTTGCAGATGAAGCCTTGGAAAAGTTTTTCGGCCAAGCCAGGCAAAGAAGCGGTGGAAACTTCTACATTGACGTAGTTGAAATTATGGCTGCAGCTAAAATTGTAAATTTGCAAACACTCATTAAGCATGACATTATGCCCGAATCTAGTTCTCGTGTGATTGATTGCGACAAGAACTGTACAACTTCCATAAATCCAGATGAGCAAAGTGAACTCATTGATGAGATTACTCCTCAAGACACTCAGGATCTCTTGGGGTCCGACGATGCCCTTAAGCATAAAGTAGTTTATTTGGCCGGACACCTTGTTCATAAATATGGCGATAGCACTAGTATGGAGGAGATCTTGATGATGTAGATGGTAACGAGGTGTCATCCGAGTTTCTAGATAATTTGAATAGAGGTGGATTGAGTGTGCCGACTATGTCAACCGTCTTTTTTGTACATAATGCCTATAATTGTATACAAGACTAAAATGCGTTGCCGATTTCATTTTGCTGAGCTGTTATCCTCTGTAGATGCACCTTTAGCTAGTAGTGATGCTGCATGTACTACTTTAGCTAACATTCTATTGAAAGCTCATGTCCTCAATGTAAGTGACAAAGAAAAAGCTTTGGGATGCCTCAGGAGGCAAGAAAAGCTCTCCAACTAGTGATAGACATAGACATAGTTGTAATAGGCATAGTGTTGTGACATGCATATAATGTTTATGTCATACGATATATGACAATAAATATCAAAGTTTGACAGCTGTACACACTTGCATCTTATTACAATCAGCCATCTCTCACCGTTTCTGAGTTAGACACAAAAAACGGGCAAAAAAATACCAAAATTCAGTAATTGACTTGAATATGACATTTTGACCTTGAAGATGACCTCAGGTGGTTTGAAAATGACACTATTGAACTCGCCGTCCTCAAAAACCCTATATGGATTCCGAGATCGTGTCTCTAGCCCTTCTAGAAGTCATTTTAGCCCCGGACTCAAGTTAATCCTTCAGACGCAAGTTACAAACCCCGAGCATGGGAGGTTCCAGTCCTTCTCTATAGGAGTCTATGTGTCAATCGCATAAGCGGTTGCGGAGAAACAGAGAAATTTAGCATGGACAGACGTATGTACGGACAACCTGAAAATACAATGGCACCGGCGACTTCGTCAGCAGAGGCATACAAATTAAAAAGATATCGGATCAGGATCTTCACCAAAATCTAATAAATTTGTCCTCGTCAGTTGTCACACACCCAACTTGTCCACCAAATTTCCTCCAAATCCATAAGTTTTTGAAATATCCTACTCAGACAGACAAACAGACAAGGGGTGAAAACAACCTCCATCCACCTCTGATGGCGGACAAAATAAAAATGGCAGAAGATAGATTTATCCCACACGGCCTGATCAAGCAATTGCAATGCCATGAAGGGTAGACCAAAAACCAAGATGGTGGACACCTTTTATGCGAGTTCTGGAATGTCTGTTATCAAGGAGTACATTCAAGTCTGTTTGGGAGTTTCTGCCTCTAATCTTTAATTAGTTAATAAAATCACCAGTTGGGAATTTTGAATGAATTTGCTTTGAGGGATCATCTTCAAGCCTTATGTACAGACCTCAGTATTTATCAGATGCTCACGTGTTCCCTTTGGATTATACCTTTCATTTAATGCTCTATGTTACTAAAATGACCATCTGACAAATAGTGTCAATTTCATGATGCAATAACTTCTGGATTTGCAGTCATTCAGCTTGCAATTTTTTTTATTTATCAAATCAATCTTTTTCATTAACTCAAGTTAAAAGGTACGTCGTGGTACAAAATTTATTTAAATGACCAAGACTTTGACTTTGCAGAATTCGTTTCTGATTGTTTTAGCTGCCGCCCCTCCCCCCACTCCCACCCACTCTTAAAGACTCCACCCCAAGGAGAAGGATTTTTTTTTTCCTTGGGTTTCCCTTTGGTGATGGGCAAGTACACTTGAAGCTGAATCTCCACCATAGTTGGTACTTTATATGAATGTTGAACATTTCTTCCCCTTAATCATAACACTGAATGAATACAGGCAGAACAAGCAGTCACCTTAAGAAGGTCCATCTATGGATGGCTTGGTAAGAGGCAATTTTATTACAAATGGCTGGTATTTCTCAAGAGGGATCAGCTCTACTACTAAAAAAAATTACAGGGTTAAAACTTTATCCTGCCATTAAATACATTTAATTTGAAGTGGTCAGCATTTCAAAAATAAAAAAAGGAATTATATTAGTTCATTAGGGTGCCACAAAAGACTCATGGCGCTTATAAAAGCATCAAGATAAACTACATGGCAAACAGAATGACCAAAAGAAAAGGAGGAAAACAAAAATCATCTTTAAAAAAGGTACACCATCAAAATATCTCACCATCATGTAGGGGTCATCAACCAAAGGGTAGAAAAAGTCTGTGGTTTGTACAAGGGACAGGCCACCGTGTCGCAAGGGGATGACGCACGAATCCATGCCAATTCCTGGAGCAAGTTCCGGCACACGTGTCATACATGATAAATGAAAACGTCACGTTTGATGTTTACTCCTAATGGAATATCTGGCCATGCAAAATAAAAAACGAGCATGCACCCCCTTAATGGGTCATTCGACAGTTTATGCCAATACACCCAGACGTTGTATGCCATAAAGGCCATTGTACAGTTCATATTGACTTTAAAGTGGAACGGTCACATATTAGGAAGGGGTGAGTATCAATGCTACAGCTAAACAGAAAAAAAAAGTTTTGAAAATAAAAAGTAAAGCCTTTTATTGTCAAAAGTAAAAGTGGTATTTATTTGATTTATAAAAAGAAATTGTTGCAGCAAGCTGTATGATATTATTAACACCCAATGAATCGTCCCAATAACCAAATTGGGGAGGTGGGGGGGGGGGGGTGGAACACATTGGGAAAAATCCTAAAATCATACAACGCATTTGAAGTCATTCAATTATCAAAAAAAAAATAATAATAATACTTATGAATATCGATATAAAACCCCACAATGTTTTTGGGGGGTTTTTTTTGGAGCAATCTTTCAAAATTACCACGATAATGCTCCAGCTTGCCATGTCAAGCATTAGCAGCCATCAAATGAGAGGACACCCCCCCCCCCACCCAACCAAAATAAAAAATAAACAATAAAATAATAAAAGTTTCCATCAATTTGCACATGTGTAACAAATTGCAGTTTAACAAAATATCTAAAACGGCAGAGATTCAACACGTCCAGAAAACAGTGCATGCATGGTGTTTCTTTTATCAATTAATATCCAAACAGAAGAATCGCATGATGTTACACACTACGATGATGGTCATAGTTCAAAGCGAACGTGGATGAAATATGGCGACACCAATGAGGCCCAGAGTGTGGATCAATGTGGCAAACACAACATTGTTAAAAAAAAATTAAAAGCAAAAGAGGTGCAACACTCGAGCTACAAAATAAATTCCGGTTTACAAAGCACACATCACGAGAATGCTCACACGTCACAAGAGCTCGTACCGAGACGAGGCATAACCGCTCCCATGAACTGTTGGTGTTCATCTTGGAACGGACTGTCCTGCTCCAGTCCCTCCAGGAGCTTGAGCAGAGACTCCTGGGGGACCTTACACCCTCATCCTTTCAAATCGGAGAATTTGGTCAGCCGGAAACTCTTGTCCAGTTCGTGGTCTTCAGGATCAAAATATCGATGCACAGACATCGTCAGCAGATCTTTTCACAACACCTCAACCTGTAACACAAGGTAAGGCAAACAAGTGGTGCGATACAGATCAGGGTTATCAGGAAACAAAAATCCTCCCCATTTTCACACCTCTTTATGACACCATCCACAGATGTACTGAAAATGGTGGGAAACACCACGTTATTAAACATGTACATGTACCCAAAAATGATCAATTTCAAAATCAAGACTCATGAAATGGCATGTGTGTATCGTTCGTTTGTATTCGATGAATGACGATGTGGAGGCTTTCACGTCATCAAAACGCCTTTGTGGTCGTGTCAATGTGGATCACTTCACACACTGCTTACTTGAGACATTCCAACAACAACAACCCTGAAAGATTATCACATGCTCCACAGTTCCGTGGAAGGGCACGGTGACTTGCAAATTTTCAACGATGGGAGTGCTGCAAATTAAAGGAATCCTTGTTGAGCATCATCCCTCCAATCTGCAGCATTCCTTGGTGGACGTTAAAGATCCCATGGTGTCCTACACTGGGTCTTCCACCCATTGGCTCACTGCACAGATGGCCCGACTCCACGCACAAGTAGAATCTAACTAAATAAATAATACGTTCACCGTTTTCGTGCTACAGTAAGTGGTGTACAGTACTTTCCTATTCGCAATCGCCACGCCATGTCCGTCCCTTGAAGATGTACATATATTCTATGTAAACCCCCAACTCCTCACCCAGGGTAACCTACTAGTTCGTAATAAAATTAACTGGCAGTTTAAGATACAGTACTTTAATAAAAATACAGCGGGGGTGGCTGGCCCAGGTTAACCCCCTGACCTAATTTGTGGTGACGGGCGGTTAACACTGCCAAACCCCCAGGAAGGCCGAGCGGTACCTTATATTATGAATAGGAGGCGGACACATTGATCCTCGGAGATTTTAACACGTGCTTTAAGGGCATGGGGCACAATGGCGGACGGAGCACAGGGAATGGATGCACAGGGGGTTTATCCTCAAACCCACTACAAATACATGAATACAGTTTCTTCAAAATGAACACATTTAATGAAAATAAAACAAATATTCACAAAGGACGATAATTCAAAAGGAAATGATAATGCGAAATAAACAAATCCTACAGTCAAGGCGCCTCGCACACACACTCAAATACAGACATTGGGAAACAAAATGAAAAGAAAACCCTTCCTTTCAACCACTCTTGCAATTAGCTTGGCCCAGACCTGATCCTCCTGGAATCCGGAATCGAGGCGTTTCCACCAGCACGTGCATACGCGTGCCAATAGCGCAGTCACTTCTCTCGTATCAGGACAAACATAAGCCAGGCACACCGCGAGCGGCACTCAACACTAAGGTTCAGACGTGTAGCTACTTCGTGTATCGATCATCCTCACCAACCCGCGATAACATACACGAGCATCAGGGTCCATTTCTCACAACTCAACCAAAAGCCAAAAAGCCAGCATCTTGCTTCATGCGTGCGCTCACGCTGAACTCTCCTTCTCCTCCTCTCACGTGTGCTCTCTCCCTCTCGCCTCTCAAAATGTGCCTCGTGCCTCCGCTCTGATCACGGCTCTCCAAAAATGTGCGAGCCCTGAACGCCAGGCTCTGATTCTCTTCCAAATCAACTCTGCCTCGTCTGTTCCTCACACTGACCTCGTGTGTGCACTCTGCCGATGTCTCGTCCTCTGCAGTCGGAACTTTCCCACAATGCCAAGTCAACCTTCCTCTTGATCACGCCAATCTCCTCCGCCTCTGGGCCGTGGCCTGCTCGCACGAAACCTGGGAAGGCGGGGCTTCTACCTACTCGGGACGCCTGCTTGTTCCTACTCATGGTTTTGGTGATTAAGACACCCGGAAAAGTCAGAGGGGCGATTACATACTGGGGAAGCCTATTCGTAAACCCTAGCTAATTAACATGACACCACCCCCTCATGTGGCGAAACGTAACACTTAAGCTCACAGGTTCCCTACTTAATTACATTGAGATGCCTTCTACACGTCCACGGACCAAGCAACTCTACACAATGCGATATTGCCTATTAAATTCTTCCATCTACCCCCACAACCGAAACAATATGGTTATCGCTTTGCACACAAATCAAATGTTGGATAACGTCATTAGTGATGAGTATCCTGGAACGGCCTCAGTGTCCCGATTCTTTGAAGAAAGAATACTCTAGACAGCTAACACTTATAGGTTCAAATCACTTTTACTATATTTTAAAACACCCCAAGTGCAACAGTAAAAACCATGCTTTCTCCACACAGGGAAGAGCTTCCCTCAACCCCTCCCAGGAGAGATGATGCAACACGTGGGCGGAGCATAAATATACATTTGACATTCAAACTTTGTGACATCACCATTAGTAATGGTCAAATTATTGCATAAAATTATTTTAAAAAATTATTCAATTATAAAAACAGCGAATGATTAACAACAACAAAAAAAAAACAAACAAAGGATTAATAACATGACGCCAGGGAACAAAAGGACGATCCATGAATCATTTCACTTTGTGAGACTTTTTATCTGAGGCTGGAATAGTTAGAAAACTGCACCAGCGGTGTAAGGTTTAGGTCAATTGCCTTAGGACTCGGCAATTAAAAGGTCTCAGCCTTTTTCCCCCCTCTGTTTAGCTGTGCCAATGGTAATGGTGACTACTGACTAATGTTAATCGTTTTCCACCCCCTCGAATGTCTTTCTTTCACAACATTCCAAGGGGCACGTTTTTACCTCAACACTGCATGGAACTCGCCGCACCCTCCAACCTCAACACTGCACGGTAATGTTGTGTAAGGAAAGTTCCATTTTAACTCAACATATTTAAAGCAAGAAATTGTATGCAAAAGTGGTTCTTCCTGTACAGACTACAGATACATCAAAATCTGTGCATCACAGATAGACAAACATCTTAACCTGACAAAATACCAGTAAAATGGAATTTCATCAACTTGCTATTCAAGTTGTTTAAAACATCTGAAAACTTGCAATGCTTGAGAACGGAGAATCGAGCAGTCAGCATCTTCATTTACTGACCTTTAGTGCCGTAAACATGCTCATGCAAAGACCACTTCCAATGTCGACCAACAGGTAACATCACAGACACCTGCATAGGTTTCCCCACATGACCAGGACAGAGGTCAACATCACAACCGAACGGCACACCAGTCATTGACTGGAATGGTCATTACCAGCCACTGAAGGTTGCAGATCTTCTCTTGAATCACTGGTCATTGCATCCTCGGTCAAAGTGAAGGAAACGACTTTACCGTTGTTTACCCTAATATGGTGGCTCAGAGATGTACCACCGTCAGCAAAAGATTCTTCAAATACCTTTTCACATGTTGGCATCTCAACCGCTTCGACATTTAAAACATCGTTAGTTGCTTCCAACAAACGTTTCTGCATTTTCAACCAAGTGCCTCCTGGATTGAACTGCTCCCCAAACCTTCCGTTTCACAGAGCCACCTGTTCCCTCAGGTGGGCCTTTGCCTTTATAAGACAAAACTGGCAAAGCGTTGATGTTGATGTTCTTGGCTTCGAGTGAAAGTATGGCGGCTGCTACATGGTAGTATTCAGACTACAATGCTGGCCGATCAGGCCATATTGAGACAATGCGAACAGTTGTACGAATCTAATACATCAACTGCAGGGACACTGCTGTTTCACAATCCTGGGAAATGAATGGAATTTGATATTGCAAATGGGGGGAGGGGGGTGGAAAAAATTTGGCAAGGAAAAAGGTAGAAACTTGCATAGCAACAAGGACATGAAAGAAAGAAAAAAAAATTACACAAAATTCTTACAGACTGAACTAATTGAGACAAGTCTACACTACATAAACAAAATATAAACTAACACTTACGAAAAGACAATGACAACGGGCAGCAAACTGAGCGACCACATCCAGATCGCAACGCCGGTACAGTCTGGGTAATAACCGTCACTGATCAGTCACAAGTCACGCACAACATTGTCGGAGGAATGAAAGTCAGCGATGAAATTTGAGTCATTTTACCTGATTGCATGTCATTCTTAATGTATTTGGATTAACTCTCCTTTATTTAATATACAAGGCCGACCAATGAGCAATTCTGATTTGCAAATACAAACGTGACTTTCAAAACGATAGATGAATGAATGAACGAATGATGAATGAAAACAAGGCATTTCGCGGTTGTGCTGTGTGTGCGTTTACAGTGACTCGCTTCTGCTCATCAGGAACTTTAAACTGGCTGTTGCTAGCACAAAATCTGGAATTCAAATAGTCTTTTGAACAATTTTTTAACATTTCGATGAAAGAGTGGAAATTATGAAATGGTTAACCATAATTGTTCTGTTCCTAAATGCAAATCAGATTCACAGAAATGGAGGAAATATGAGAAATATCCATGGATGAGAGGTGGCAGGTTCTGAGCATTCTTCGTGAGTGCGAGCGAGGGACGACAATGGATATAACACACCACCATACACACATGGACGGACACATCTCCTTTTACCAATAGATGTATTAAAATAAATAAATAAATAAAACCGAATACAATTTATCGTGGCCCTGGAACTAAACAAACACACACACACACCACAAATTCCCAGATTACTGAAAGGATCATTTAGCCATTAGAAGGCCAGACGGAGCACATTTAGCACCACTCTTCGATACGCTAGCCAGTACGATATCCAAGCAGCATGCGGATACAATATCTGTTGCCTGTATCATGATTTATTCAGATTTCACGAATCAACACCACAAAACATAACTTTCCACATCCTCAAACGGAACTTGACATTTTCATAAAAGAAAAAAAAAGCATGTTTTGGAAAAGGAAAATCAGTGTCGCTACTTGAACTGGTCAATGCAAACCCACATCTGCTGAGCAGAGGTAATGAGTTTAAATAAATTACACCACCACCAAAGCTTATGTTTTCACCTCTGTCCATCTGTCTGTCTGTCTAAAGGGGCTGTCACACCTTGACGTTTTAGCCAGCGTATGGCAAGGTATCAAAATGTATGTAAAACGCTGGCGTACGCTGAACTATTGATGTTTTTTTATTTTTGGTCGTATTCATAACATGTTGGACGTATGCATAATGTATTAGTAACGTACACAGAACGTTTCAATCACATATAGATAACTTATACCAACGAATGCTGAGCGTGTTGTCGGCGTTCACAGCCTATGCCCAACGATAGTCTAACTTATGCATAGCGCGTGGCAGCGTATCACCGACGATCACGTGGCGTAGGCTATTCATAGGCTGCGGCTCGACGATTCAAATCATAACCACACCAGACATCGAGTGTCAAGCCGCTGTCACACCTTGACGTTTTAGCCAGCGTATGCCGACGTATGAAAAATTTGCCGAACAATGCTGGCACACGTCAAATACGTTATGGGTAAGTTTTGTATACGTTAAGAGCACGCTGAAACACGCTGGTATACGTCGTAGTACGCTGGCATACGTCGTCATACGCCGAGTACGTCGAGAAATTTTCAGCATGTTGAAAATTTCTCGACGTACTCGGCGTATGACACACGTTCCGCATACGCTGGCCATAAGTTGTAAGCACGTTACGCGATCGTTGACACACGTTACTTGTAAGGTACTCATAAGTCGAAATACGTCAGGGTAATGGTTAGCGTCAGCGTTCCAGACTCCCTGTTTTTTTGTTTTTTTTCCTTCGGTATGACGGTATACGTCGTAAAATTTCAAGCATGCAAAAATTTGAGGACAACCACAAAGTACAACGATTAAAGCCAGCGTACTACGATGTATGGCAGTGTTTTTCAGCGTGCTCTTAACGTATACAAAACTTACCCATAACGTATTCGACGTGTGCCAGCGTTTTAGAAAAAATTTTCATAAGTCGGCATACGCTGGCTAAATCGTCAAGGTGTGACAGCGCCTTAAGAGCAGGATATCTCAAAAAGTTTTGCATGGGTTCAGACAAAATTCGGTGGACAAGTAGGGTGTGTGACATGGATGGATCGATTCGATTTTGGTGAAGATCTGGATCCGAGAATCTTTTCAATTTTTCTTCAGTGATTCTTCACCATTGAGAGATGAGGCCAAAAACGATTACGTACAGCACGATATCTCAAAAGGTGATGGGCAGATTATGACAAAACTTGATGGATGGGTTGGGTAGGTGACAATAACAAGTCGTTACATTTTGGTTCACGTCCCGATCCGGCCCATCAGTGGGAAACAAAACAAACCGCTCACCCCGGTGGAGGTATGCGGTCTACTGAGTGCCGTGCTGGTTTAGCCATAAAACAGTTGTTCTAATATTGCCGTCTTGGCACCAATTACCTGATGAAAACTGGGACGTTGTGAGACAAGCTCCTCAAATAAAATTGAAGGAACAAATCTTTGAAAAACCTCCATGTATAATATCCACTTTGTCGGTTAAACTCATTTGTTGTTGCGAGTAACGAAAATATTTTGGAGTGACGTTCATCATTGCACAGAATTGCCTTAATAAACACGACTTTGTGTGGCATGAATTTTGTACCGTGTGGTCTTCATGATCACCAGACCAAGCCCGTCCATTAGGGTGGCCTATATTTGAAGGTAACATTTAAAGTTAAAAATTCTAAAGCCATCAACCCCTAATTTTGTTCTGATGTGCAAAAACAAAATCGCATATTATTACCTCTGCCACCGAAGGTTGACGGAGGTTATGTTTTCAGGCCCGGCTTGTCCGCTCGTTTAATTTTCAAAAATCCACACGAATGTCAAACTTCATCCATTTTGGATGATATTTAGAGGTTGCTCGATGAAGTTGATATCTAGGTACTGGTGGCCTGGTGTGGTGAATCACTTTTCTATTGATATATCGTTTCCATTTTACCTCTGCCGCTGAAGGTGAAGGAGGTTATGTTTTCACCCACTCTGTTTGTTTGTTTGTCTATTTGTCTGTTTGTGTGCAGGATATATCTCAAAAAGTTGTGGACGGATCCAGATGAAACTTGGTGGACAGGTTGGGTGTGTGACAAGGAGGAACGGTTAGATTTCGGTGAAGATCCGGATCCGAATCCGGATCCACTAGAATGTTTAAATGATTCTTCACCATTGAGATAACGCCAAAAACTATATGTAGCACAATATCTGAAAAAGTAGTGGATGGATTCGGATGAAACTTGGTGGACAGGTTGGGTGTGTGACAAGGACAAATTGATTCGATTTTGATGAAGATCTGGATCCAGACCTGGATACAACAATTATTTAATTTTTTAAGTGACTCTTCACCATTGAGAGATAGGGCCAAAAACGATATAATACTGTACAGCATGATATTTCAAAAATGTATTGGGCCCGATATGTTCTCGTGGATCAGGCATTGCGGGGCAGAGGTATGCGCTCTACCGAGTGCCCTTCTAGTTGCTGACGTGGAAGTGATTCCACAGATAAATGGTCTATGACTCAAGGTCAGAATCGAGAAGAACAGCTGGAATTTCCAGGCACGTGAAACAAGTCCATTGCATTCCTCGTGATAAAATCTTCAATGGACATGTCAAGAGTTCAGACTTCCTGATATTCAGCTGGATAGACTTTGGAGGTTTATCCATGTATTATATTTCCATTGCTCGTTTTGGACTCTGTAAATACAGCTAAATCAAAGATTGCCAAAACCAAGGAGCTCCTCATTGAGATAATATCAGAGATGTTCCAGAAAACTTAGAACATGCAGATATTAAAATGGCAGTTTGCAAAGTTTGCACCTTCTTATACACACAAGATGTCGTAGGATGTTCAGGTCATTGAGAGAATAAATGGCATGAGCAGCAGGTGAACCATACCCCAAGCGAGATTCGAACAAAGATGGAGACGTCACAGGTACTGGGCTGGGGCTCCAGGAACTTTAACTCACACCTGAGGAAGGTTGTAAGATATGTGAGCCACAAGCTTCATTCATCAACCAGGAAATGCTGACAGAATTTGGCACCAACTATTATATACAGTGGGGAGAACAAGTATTTGATACACTGCCGATTTTGC
>CM068954.1:22658161-22685534 GCA_035128595.1 Eptatretus atami
ATAGAGAGATTCAAAAACCGCTATGTGCTTTTCAAGTTGATATTAATCGGACAAGAGGTTCCAAGTTATGGCCATTTATTTCACAAACCAATGGAACAAGTTACAGTTTGGCTGCGTAGGGTGTGGGCCGTTGGGAAGAGAGGTTACAACGTACGGACTTCCGGATAGTGACGACTTACTGTATTCTTTCTCGTTTTTCTGCGATTTCTCGACTTACTGTATTACTTTCTTTCTAAGCATTCTGTACTTTCTCGTTTCTTGATATTCTCATAAATTATGAGAGATAAACATGCACGTACGGGCACGCACGTGAACGGGGCACGCACGTACGGGCCGCACGTACGGACCCGGCACTGGTTAGTATAAAATTAATACATGCTTTTGTTCCGAATGTTCTTCAGTTGTTTTTGTTATTACCTTCTGTCACCGAGAGGTGAGGAGGTGATGATGTCGACCCTGTCTGTCTGTTTGTTTGTTTGTTTGTCTTGTGTGGTTTCTGGAACCGGAGGACCCAAAGGCAATGGGGAATGCAGGATATAGCGGTTCCCGGGAGGTAGTTTATTTTGGTTATTACTTATTCCCAGATGAGGGTCCCCCCTGTGTTAATGGGTTAACAAAGGGCAAATATGCATTGTGAGAGATTATTTAGGTTTTTTTGCCCGCATTCTTCCATTTCTGAGAGCAACCCGAGCACGATCTTCTGGCAGCCTAATGCTGGCATTTGCGGATACCAAAAACCTGTTTGATCTGTGCACCGACAAACGAAATGCCATTTCCACCAAACCATAGCCTCTTCACCACATTTCAACAATGCCAGCATTAATCTTACCATGCTGCCTAGCTTCGGATACACTCCGGACATTATTTTCATTCAAACAACCACCACTCAAGCTCGCCTTTCCGCCTTCTACAGTCAGTCCACATCACGTGCACCCCAAACAACAATGCTTCGACTCCGACAACCAGCACCAACTTCATATGTCTCACACCACGCACAACCACCTTCCTGCAACCTCGGACGGATCATCCTCGCCTTAACCATGGACAATCTTGTTTCACCCCTGAACCCAAGCCCCGGCAACATTTACAAATGGAATGACTTTTGCATCAGACACAGGTGTGTGCATGCTTCCATTCCGTTCATGTTCTCTATCAGTGGGATCTCCTGCTTTCAGCAAGCCGTTTGCGCCCTTTGTGGGCATTCAAGCGACGCATGGGAGCTTTGACATAGCAGCCCAGCGGTTGAGTCAGGAGCTGACATGCATGGCCATGATTAGAAGGACAATGAAGGCGATCCAGCAACAGCAAGACCATGCGGGGAGGGTGACGTCACCCCAAGCACGGTCTGGGACCAATAAGCATACCGGCAGTTTGGAGGAAAGAGAGCGGTGCGTGACATGTGTTCCGCAGAAAACCACCCCTCATGAGGCGTGGATTGCACCATGTGATGCCCCCAAACTCCACCTCCCTTTCAGGGCCCTTCAGTATCGATGCTGGCCAACTTGTGGAGTGAGAGAATTGGAAGGAGAAGTTTCTGGAGAGAGAGAGCTGGTGTGGTTGCTACGGAGAATGGAATGGTTACCTGCCGAGTTCATGATGCTTGCTGTTGAAAGGACAGAACTGGGACGGCTGAGGAAGTGGAGCCATGCGCCAAGCAGTCCGGGCCACAGTATTGAGCGAGAGGTTGAAAAATCAGCCATCATAGATGATTGTAGTTCTCAATCTCACATGCTTTTTCTCTCTTTTCGCGACTATATAACTGTGGAGCATAAGAGCTATAGACTAGGGGTAAAGCCGCGACAACGCAAGACTTTTTCTTTTTTAAGAGCACGGCCCTGTCCTCGGGCACGCCTGGTCCTTATCTCACTATAAGCATCGACAACGCCGCATTCCACTTGACAGGTCTTCATCGGCGAGCACCCAGACACCCCCATTTGCTCTTCGTCACCCCTCCCCGTCCATCGCTTACTTGTCCCTGCACATTGGACCAGCACGTGTTACCAATGCTTCTGCTCTTCTTATCTCTCTTGCTTAATCTATCTTTTGTGGAGTGATTCATCTGATGGTGCCTGTTATGGTTAACTTAAGTCAGTGTGGTAAGCTCGATAGAATTGGTGTATAGTTCTGCTCTTTGTCCTATGTACTGGCATGAATTTGTATCGCTTATAATGTTCTTTTGCCAAACGCACACAAATAGTACTGCAGCATCCCTGCTGTCGGAATACCCCCCAGTGAATAACAGCCTTGTCTTCGCTGGTGCACAAGCTTTTCCTCATGCGTTCCTTATAAATAAACCCTTTCATTGTGTCAGTTCACCTGCTGCGTAGCATCCCTTTCCTGCCATTAGCCCAGGCAAAAGTCTGCAGTATTGTGGAGACCGGAGTTTCACCCGGATGTAGATTGGTGCTCTATGTTAGCAGCGTGCACGGTCACTGTATCGCTCAACAGCAGTCCCAAGTGTGCGCTGAGGGCCATGAGACTCGGGTTAATCTAGTCAGCTCCCTCAGGTAAATGTTGTTAGAGCGAGGTAACCCTGGTTAGAGTTGAGCGGAAGTTTAATTTTGACGTTCGTGGTTGCTTAGCAACGCACCGGGGTGCGGAGTTATCTAAGGCGGGCACACATCGCCTACAAAGGGTTGGACATTTCCGGAAGGACCTGAGTGCTTCACCTAATGGTAATCCCGGAGCCCCAGAGTCCATTATGGTCTGTTTGTTTTGTGTGCAGGATAATGCTCAAAAGGTTATGGACAGATTTGGCCAAAAATTTGGTGGACAGGTTGGGTGTGTGACAAGGATAATTTATTTTGGATTTTGGTGAAAGACCAGTGATCCGGATACAAGAATTTTACAATTTTAAGTGATTCCTTCACACATTGAGAAGATGGGGCCAAAAAACAATATATATAGCATGGATCTCAAAATCTGTTGATGGATTATGCAAAACATGGTGTGAGTTTGGGGAGATGAATAAGAAGAAGCCCATTCGATTTGGGTTCAGGTCTGATCTGATTTTGGCCTATCAGTTTGATATAAAACGCGTAAAACCATTCCAGCCTGACGGAGGAATGCACTCCAACGAAGTCCGTTTCCAGTTACACAGCAAAATGTCATCAATGATTAATACAAAAATGCTGAACAATGTAGTTTTTGTTCAGCACGAATTGGTGAACATTGACAAATTTTAAAACTCAGTGCAAAGTCTGGGCAAGGTGTTTTGCCCATATCGTGGTTCGTACATTAATTGTAGCATAGAGGCTCATGAAATGGACCGCCTCCTCTGCTCTATGAAGGTCATTTTCTATTACATGGCCTAATGTTTATCAATCTTTTATCACAGGCAATCATATTGTTTTGGCTTTTTTTAAAAGGGTCACTAACAGAAGAATTTTGCCATGGAATGGCCGTTGTCCAGTTAAAAAGCGAGCAATGAGGACATTGCGTTAAAATGAGGAACGGTGGAAATTTATGATCTTTGGTGTGGTTGGGTGCCGTAGACACGCTTGCGAACGCAGATCAATGCCACCGCACTTGCTACCATGCACCAACAGCCTCATTTAATTACAAAATAGTCTTTCTCGCTTTCCTCGAACTATATTCCACAACATTATTAATTTGGGGGAATAAAGAGAGAAGCCAACAAGTGGGCAGCGCGTTTCAATCCGTGTGTGTTTATGAACACACAGACGCGAGGACTTAATTAAAAGAGTTTCCAAATGATCTAGTGAGTTTTTTGTGGATAAGAGGGAGGGAGCAATGGACGTACAGACAGAAAGCGTGTAAAATGACCTAATGGGGAGACGGATGGGTAAAAAACTTCATGAAATCTCTGCGGGGGAGAGGAGTCCAGGAATGGCCTCGATCGACTCTTTCTCGTTCCGACTGTTCCTTTTGTTGGCTTCTGTGTCAGTTTGTCTTCTTGCCTTCTCACAACTACTAGAGATACATTTTCCTTCTGAGGAGTTATATTATTGTTGTGTTGTTGTGAAGTATTTTTCAAACAATGCCCCAAATGAGTGCCCAGCAATGCTGGTACACTGTTGTCAGAGGTGGTGACCGCATCCAGGATTGTGCCAATAAGCAAGGAGACTGCTTAAGCAGCACCAAAACAGCTCTGCTAGAGTATGGTTCCCAATACTCCTCCTCCTCAACCTCCCCTTTGGTCCTCTCCCACCTCTCAGCGAGATAAGGCATCCCATTTTAATTGTGCCATGACCAGCTCACGGGTAACTTTAGCACATGAAAGATTTGGTGGAGATCAGCCCAAGCTGTTTCGACTCCATAAAGGGTGCATACATATATACAGATATACTGTCGCGTCTGACAGGCCTGCTAACTTGGACCAGCTGCGCCAAAGCGATGCGCTTCGAGAATGGGCCGAATCAAAAGGGGAATCGCCTTTGAGCAGATACCGTGGCTTCCAACCCCCGGTCGGAATCAAAAATTCCGCCTGTCTCTTAAAGCGAACCGTTTAACAAAATTATATCGCCTCCCAGGAATTAACCAGACACGCCGAACTGTTTGACATGTTGCGAGAATAATGGCGGGATTATTAGGCAGATATGTGGTGCCTCAGGAGTAACGCGTTTATTCAAAAGGGACACAGGGAGCAACAAACACGGAGAATCCCGAGACGAAAGCAGACTGAAACAATGTTATAAAGATAAATAAAGAAGACACACTCAATAAACAGAAATGCACTAAAAAACAAAATCTTGGAACAGGTGCCATGAGAAATGCAACCGTTTTACTCATGATGGAGGATGGGGGTGACATACGCTCACTCTCCTGAGAGCCTTGATGCCACCTGCAGACACCCACAACTTCACCACCCATAACCTCACAAGGCATGCTCCCCTCCAGCTGCCATTCATTGTTCCAAGACCAAACTGCCACACCATGCTATTATTGTCCCCACAAAAACTATGGCCCTGCAAGACTCAGGAAATATAAGCAAGGCACAAGAAGAGTAAACTTTATTACCATGCAAAAATATCACATTTCTACACGCGACCACATCGGTCCATGTACTGAGCCTCATGGCTACTCTTTGCCTGTCCACCATACTCATTTCCCAACTCACCTGCATATCCCTAATGAGAAGTAAAGGTGCATCAAATGGCAGTAGGAACTGGGGAAGGTTGGCCAAATACTGGCATAACCTGTTTACAGACATACCTCCTTTTCATCATTACCAATTATTCTCTGGGCCACCCTTCCCAAAACTTGGAAGGTCTATTAATCACAGCCAACTTATCTGTGGAAGGTTTTATGGGGGCCTCCCTGGGGCCTTTCCCAACGTGCTTTCAGTTTATCGAATATAGCATTCCAGAGATGTCCGTTGGTCTCCGGTGGTGGTACTAGTCCTCACAAGATACTGTCCTCAAAAAGAGGCGCTCGTCCGATTCCACGGCGGTCCAAACATCCTCCAGCCCACGCTGGCCCTCGATGATCGGCACCCAAGGCACGGCCCTTTAACACCCTCTCTAGGTCCTCAGATGCTGCACCATTAAAGTGCAGAAGGTGCACCCATCGGTCCCTGGGAGGTCTCACGCCCTCGGCATACATAAGAACAGGACAACTTCACTCTAAAGGGGTTCCTGGTACAAAAAATGTTTCTTAATCTACGTGAACACACGGACCACGTTAACTTGACATCCTAGCTTATACGTACCCCTCTAACATAATAATAACATACATGACGAAAAATATATTTTCATTCACAAATATCTGTCCAATAATCCCAATGTTTCTGTCACACCCAGGAGTAAATTTCTCTGTCCTTCTCTGTCCCATAATTCTTTTGTTTCTTTCTTGGTACACACTCTACTTGTGTTGCTCTAGTACTCTGTTTTCTTGCCATTGGTCCTTCTTTTCCCCAGACAGCCTTTTTATTTGTCCTCTTTTTGGCTACACATACTTTCATATCCTTGCCTTGATTCCTTTTTGCTTTGCTACTTCGTGACTACGCTGATCTTTGAATCGTTGAGAAAAAGAATGGTGCACAGGTAGCAAGTGTAGTTGGGTTGAATGGTGAATGCCGACTATAAACGCGTCAAATTGAGGCGTTGCATCACAATGCCACCGTCCCACAGATGTGCATTAAGCTCGGGTGGTCACAATACCTCAAAAAAATGAGTGCTTTGGAATGAGGTCATTTAGGGTAAAGAGATCACGAGTATGGATTGGGGGGGTGGTGGGGTGGATCCGAGGTAGTGGTTATCAGCTGTCTTGAAGCCTCTGGTAGGAAGAATGGGACTGAAATACTGGGGAGGTTGGTTTCCATGGGGTGTGAAGAAATGGAAACTAATGAGTGAGGTGAGCAGTGAGTCTGAAATTTTGGGAGTTTACAAGAAGATGGTTAACAGCACTACCGTGGGTGCTCTGTTAGAAACATGGGAGGGACAGAATCAGAGAAGGCAGAGGGCGACAGATGAAAAAAGAGGCAGTAAAATACAAGAGGCCAACAACCTGTCAGTGAAGCCTGGTGTTGAATTAATGTTTTAGGGTGGTGGGCTTGATTGTTAATGGTCCTGAGTTCAAATCCTGCTTTCTGTTGAATTATACAGGTGGGGTTGACTTCAGCCTGTCATTACTTCTGAGTTTGCAAAATGAAGTGCCAGCTTGCTGGGATGATTGAGCATTCGAGTATCCTGCGTTGGGAGTTGGTGGCCTGTCAGGATTGTGCTAATAGCCAAGGAAACTTACTTTGGCAGCTCTGATGCTCGAAGACAGAGTGTGGTCCCAATGGATAGATGGAAGTTGTCCTGTGATGTGGAAGAGTCACTGGCCTAGACACTGCAGTTTTGTTGGCGGAGATCCAATGATTATAGGACCTTGCTTCTGGTGTCAAGCTGAACAAAGTGTGAGAGGCAGTGGGCCCCATCCCATGGAAGAGAGCAGCTCTCCAATCAAGGTGTAAATGAAGGCCTTTGCAAGTTTGTTAACAGAAAGGCCATAAGTCAGTAAGTTTCTATCATATATCTCTTTTCCTATCTTTCCCTGCATTCCAGTTGTCAACATATTGATCCTCTTTGAATTTTTCCTCCATCCCATGTTTAATCCTTTCCCCCCTTTTTTCTACATACACTTGTCTATCGATTTCTATTGTCTCTCTGCCCCAACAATATTTTGTTGTTCTTTGTTTTCTTCCCCCACCGCCCAACCTAAATCTGTTTATCTGTGGATATAATTCCCTTTTTGCAGAACAATCTTCAAATGTCAGTGGCTGTACTTCACTTATACATACATATGTAAGATAATAGTGAAATTGATGCTTGAGTGCTTTCTGTTATTATCACAAGAAGTACTTTATAAATCGGTAGATTGTTGGTGAGTGGAGGAGCTTGCCTGACAATCACATGGGAATAGCTTTACAAAACGAGAGCTGCATGGAGCTGAACGGACACCGACCGAGCTAACCAAGAGGCCGAAGACGCAGAAAGTACTGAACCAGAAAATTTCCTCAGCTAAAAATAACTTTTAAGTGATGCTTCCATGAATGTTGTGCGAATGCCACTAGGCTTGTCGCCAAAAAAATGACCCTGATATGGAGCGAAGCCACAGGATTACGTGAAATGAGTTCAAGGGGTTTGCCCCGACATGGAGATTTTTTTGCAAACATTAGAGGAAGGCTAGACAGTTAAACCCTGCGATGCCCTTCTTGTGAGTGAACCTGAAGCTCGCAGGAGATAGGCCACAGCCTGTCCATCTTCCAGGAGTAGGCTTACTCCCTCATTTGCCACCATTGCCAGGAAGGAGGAGTATGGGGGGCAGTAGGATCGAGGCAACGTTGGTGTACGTACAACATGGCAAGCACCAAAATAATTAACTTGGTGAAGTGTTAAATTTAAATGTTAAAGTTTGCATATGTTATTTATGTAACAGTCTTCCATTTTATGTATAAACGCCGTACTGTATTTTTAATTACCAAAGGAAGCCATCATCTTCGCAATTTTTTTACAGGGTAAGAATTAACACTCGGGGAGCATCTCCATCGGCACGCATGTTATAATGACCTCTTTTCAACAGATTATCGCCTTCACGGAAAGTTATCCTCATGCCATTAAAAGAGGTTATAATAGTTTCAGGATCATAGAGAACCTTGAACATATATTGTATCAGTACAAAGCACATTAATGGGGAACAACAAACGCAAATCAACAGTATTGAATTTCAGTCTGGGATCCCAATATCATAAGCTGAGTGCTCAGATGAACACAATTGGCGCAATTCCCATCTGAGAGATTTGCAAGACAGAATGCTTGGTACTAACCAACACAGGGTTGCAATCATCAGTCACACTGATGAATAGAGTATAAATAAATTGTCTCTACACATCAGAATCCAAAGCCATGGACAACCCAGGTGCTGATATCCCCTAAAGTTAATAACACCAGTTGCTTCGAAACAACATGCTTGGATTTTTCAACTGTGTTGTCCTGTGCCATGAGCTTCTCATCTTCGTGCCTGCATGATCCATGGAATCTCAACATCTCTGTTGGGCTATTGTGTTGGCTCGACAGTTGTGAAGTACATTTTTTGATTTTCCATCGCCTTGGTTTCTTTCCAGGCAATGTCCAATCCTTAGTGCTCAATATCTTTTTGCCCAGAAAGGATTGTCTGGTTGTCATGTCGCGGGCAATCCGATGACTGTAAAACGATGTTATTTTTTCTGTCCTGAAAAGGCCTTCCATTCCCACGTAATACAAACTTCGGACAAAATAAAAGCTTGGAATAATGGTGCAGAGAACACACAAAGCCAAAACCGCAAAAGGCACTGCCAACTGCGTCCTTTGTTGGAAGACAAAGGCTCAGGCTAACTTGGTCAGTGGTCACAACCCGCGTCGAGATGTCCAAGAGCTGTGTGATGTTTTGTGTAGAAGTCCTTTTTTTCTTCTGATGGTTCTTAAGAGCTGGTGAAGTAGGAATTATTGATTGTGAAGATAACAATTTGAATTAGCTTGTCCAATCAACACTTGTATGTTTGACCAAAGCAGCCTCAATGCCAACACGACAACTCTTTGCTAAGCAAGGTCTCTTTCCTTAAGATTATTACCTGGGTGCAGCAAGTTGCGGGTGCACACATGCTTTCAAATATTTTGATGTTTCTTTATTTTAATACATATATTTTTTTTGCGTATTGCCTTATTGGTGGTACAATCCTTACCTTGTTTGCTTATACGAGTGTTTTTTGTCTGTCTTTTATCTTATGTTCCATAAAACCAGTTGAGACCGGTAAGAGACCACAGAGTTTAAATGAGGTTAAGTTCTGCTTAGCAGCCGGTACGGATTGGAAATGTTTTAGGTCAACTCAGCTCTCCCGATGGGAACTTCATTTACGATCACTTACTCAAAGAATATTCTTGTGGATTTCCTTCACTCAGAATGTTTAATCCATCGATGAAGTGTGGCATACCTGGCTGGCTTTTAGCTCTGCAGGTTTCAAATCCTGCACAAACTCCAAGCATGCACATCTCTTTGACACATAACCTGCTGATATTCTTCTTCCCATTCTGTTCCCATTCAAGGAAATAGTTCCTCGTCTCTCTCGTGTTTTTTTCCTTTCCTCCCTATTTTGTCCATACTCCGGCTATAACGCTTTGGGTAAGTTTGTGAACCGGGCTGCCTTTGGGGGTTTAGCTCCTCCCATGAGCTATCACCCCTTGTACGTATGCTGGTGTTGGCTCAATGGTTAGCGTGGTGGAGGGCTTGGAATACTGAGGGTCCTGAGTTTCAAATCCACCAGCTGTTGAATTGATACAGGGACCTCTGCCTGTAGCAATCCTTCCAGGTCGGCAAAATGAGTGCCAGCTTGCTGGTGTAGTGGTGTCCTGTGTTGGAGTGGCCGACCCGTCCAGGATTGTGCCGATAGCCAAGGAGACAGCTTAAAGGCACACCAAACACACTGCACAAAGTGTGGTCCCGATGGATGGATGATGGATGTATAATACATGTAATGGTGTACGTAAATACAGTGCCTATAGAAAGTCTACATCCCATTTCAGAAATTTCACACCTTTTTTTTGCCTTATAGCCTGGAATTAAATTGCACTAAATGCATACTTTTTCACCTTTATTTACACATCGTAACCTCAACCTCCCAAGTGAAAAAACAAATTCGACAAATTTTCGAAGAATTAATTAAAAATACAAAATAGAATATCATTGGTTGGATAAGTGTCCACCCCGCTCTTTTTATAGCATTGTGATTAGCTCAGGTGTACCCAAATCACCTTAAGAAATACACACTAAGTTAATTGGCCTCCAACCTGTGTTAAATTTGTCATGATTCTGGTTATTTCAGAATAAAATTCCAGTCTGCTCTGTAGGTTCCTCTGCTGGGGTCGTGCATTTTCACAGCAAAGATTCAACCATGAGAACCAAGGAGCTTTAAAAAAGACTCCGGGTAAGCTTGTGGAAAGGCACAGATCAGAGGATGGGTTAAAAATATTTCAAAGGCCTGAATATCTCGTTGGAGCACAGTCAAGAAAAATCATTAAGACTGGAAGGCATATGGTACCACCAAAGCCCTGCCCAAAATCCAGGCTGTCGCCTCCAAACCTGATTGACCAAGCAAGGAGGGGACTGATCAGAAAAAGCCACCAAGAGGCCATGGCAATTTGAAAGAGGGCTGCATGGCTTTATGGCAAAGACTGGTCACTGTGTGCATGTGACAATATAATATCCCAAGCATTCCAAAACAAGTCCTGGCGTGTAATGGTAGGTGTGGCAAGAAGGAAGCCATTACTCATAAAAGCCAATCCTGAGTCCATTGAAGGTTATGCAAAAAACCACTCTGGAGGTTCTGAGCCATGTGGCAAAAAGTTTTGGTCATTTAATGAAACTCAAGGTGAATTTTTCAGTCCAAAAGGCAAAACATTACGTTTGGCAAAATTCAACACAGCACATCAACCCCAAAGAACACCATCCTAACTGTGGAACATGGTGGTTGCAAAAGCAATCAATGTTTATTGGATGTTACTCCATCAGCAGGATGGGGCATCTTTTTCAGGATAACAAGGGAAATTGATGAGCAACGCAGAAAAATCCTGGAGGAAAACTTGCTGCCCTACAAGAAAGCTGAATTGGACGGAAGATCACCTTTCAGGCATGGCACACAGACTGAAGCACACAGGCAAGTTAACACTGGAAACGGGTCAGAACAAAAAGAATAAATGGTCTTGAATGGCCCAGTCAGAGCCCTGACCTAAACCATCGAAAATATTGTGGCATCACTTGAAAGATTGCTGTCCGCATCAACAACCACCCCATGAAACTTCATTGAGCTTGAACAGTTTTGTTGCAGAAGAATAGTCAAAATATTGCCCGCAATGAAGGTGTGCAAAGTTGGGTGGAAGACAGATCCCAAACAAAACTCCACAGCTGTTTTTCGGCTGTCTAAAGGTGCTTCACCAAGTATTAACTCAGGGGGGTGGTACACTTGGTCCAACCAAGATATTCTAGTTTTGGTATTTTTAAATAATTTTCTGAAATTCGGAGAATTTGTTTTTCACTTGGACAGTTGAGGATTACGATGTGTAAATAAAGGTGGAAAAAAGTCTGATTTAATGCAATTTAATTCGCAGGCTAATAAGGCAGCAAAAGGTGAAAATTGAAGGGGGTGTAAACTTTCCATTAGGTATATATATATATATAATATATGGATATTCAATATTTTCAATCATCATCTCCTGGCTGTAATGGTGAGCAACAAGCCACAGATTTATGTCTCACATGGTCACACTCGCATAATCCGCAAAGAACAACAGCCTGTCTGCACCCAGACGAATTGTTTCTCACAAATGCAAAACCAATTAACCAGAAGGCATGTGGAGCTCTACCAAACGCTCAACATTTCGAGATATATATATATATATATATATATAATATATATATATATATATATATATATATATATATGTATGGTTTTATGGAGGGTAAAAGCAAACATTGAGATGAAAAGAATAATCAATTCTTTCTTAAATCCCTGCCCTCGTCAGAAGACCACTATCTTCCTTCCTCAGAGGAAGAAAGAGGTTGTAAATGCCACAGCGTGCAGCTGCAGAGACGTTAACGTTGCTTGTGTCCAACGGGAACCGGCTGTGGTGTCACGAATGGGCTGTGAAGAGGGACCAATCAGCATGAGGTTTTGGGATGGATTGGGTCTTCCTGAAAGATAGTGGTCTTCTGAGAGAGGCGTCAGGGTTTTAATAGATAATTTTATTTTGTGGCTCAGTGTGCTTTTACTCTCCATAGCAAATATGTCTCGCTGAGGCTGCCTATGATACGTGTGTGTGGTGTGTGGTGTGTTGTTGTGTGTGTTGTGTGTGTGGTGTGTGTGGTGTGGTGTGTCATGCATTCTCTTCCACAGGGCAGAATAAGGGGAAGTTCTGAGGTTGGTTTTTCATCCTGAGTCATTGGGCATCAGATTATTAATCAAAGAAAAACTCTGAGGACAAAGATCGCATGAAGAGCCTGAGGAGGCAAGATCATGGTGAGACTTAATCCATTGGCTTCAGGCTTCTAGGGATTGGATTGTTTTGGTAAAAAATGGTAGATTTTGTTGGTGGTTGGTTGTTAATGTTTGCTTGCTCGACAAGCTTGCTGCTGCGCTGGCCGGGGCTGCTGTGCACTCTTACGTCTGTTGGCAGTTCATCGAGATCACAGTTTCACGAACGGTTTATAAGTTTTATTTTTTGGCTAGAATGAAGAGTTTAATCAATTTGGATTATATGAAAATTTTCCCTCCTAAGTTAATTTTTCTGGCTTGTTCGTTTCCCACATGCCTTTTAGCTCTTATTGCTGATCACTTCAATTGTGCCCAAAAATCCCATTACGCTGATTTTATCACCCTTAGTAGCTTTGTGTTGGCTTAAGATGTTAGGTTCTTGAGTTTGAGCCCTTCAGCCGTTGAATTAATACCAGGTTGGGTTGAATCAGCGTGTCTCCGACCGAGGTCGGCAAAAATGAGTATCAGTGCACTGGTATATGGAGGGCACTGCATCACGCGGCAACAGCCACACGCCTCAGAAAATGATGTAACCAAGCAGCCACAGGCTGCACACGAAGACCATCATCCAAAATCATAAGTCATTACTGCTTGACCCTTCGAGCAACCGGATCACAGCACTTGGTCCTCCAGACCAGTGTGACACGGAATCCCTTACAATATATATGCTTGATGTGAAATATTTGCCCCAATAATTTTGTTTAAAAAAGGCCTCTGAACCCCCATAATCCCCATTCACATCACGTGAAAGCTCCACAACTGTGGTTATTTCTACATCACAATGAAACTATCATATGAAAGTTGTGAGACCGTATAGAATTTTACGCTGTAGATAATGCAAGTGTTGAAAGCAAGAAATGCTGAAAATAAATCATTTTCTGCTTGCACTGTTTGTACGAGGATCGAGGGAAGTTTTTATCTCGAGTCATTAATTAAGCAGTCCTGCACGCCGCCTCCACATGGCAGGTATGTGAGGTCAAACAAATACAAACGATACAAGACGTTTTGCAGAAACACACGCTGCGGTGTTTACTTTTATTATCATAAACATCCAATTTCAATGAAATATTGTCAAAATTTCTGCAATTACCAAAATGTTTACATTTATGACTCCTTCCTCCCATCTAAGTCTGGTTCAACCTAATTATTTCCCTGCTGTGGCTTCAAAAGTTGGCAGTGTAGCCACCTGCAGCTTAGGTCAATCATCCATCCACCCTCATCTTTTTTATTCTCATTAACTCTCCCCAACCTCTCATCATCTATTTGCAGGTTTCTGGATTCCTCTCTCTCTCTCTGTCTCTGTCCTCTGTCTCTGTCTCTGTCTCTGTCTCTCTGTCTCTCTCTCCTTTATCCATCCGCCTTACTGCATCCACTGCCATGTTGTCCCACTGTCACGTGCGTTTACCGCTTATAACCTCTGTCACCATTCTTGATTGAGTGTGGACTTGTATATGTGTTGAGGGCACAGAGTCCCTAATGCCACGCAGTTAAAATTGAGTTAAAATTTATATGCTTCCTCCATTCTCCGCAGAATTTGAATGTTTCTCCATGTTCTCTGGAACATCTTTCTTCCATGCTAAGGGTTGCGTCATAAAAGCAAGGTCCCCTGCAGCTGTTTCGATGTCTTCAACTGTCCAAGAATTGGCTATCCTGGCAAACAAGATGGTGCACTCAGCACATTATTCTCGTCGCAGTTAGAGAATATCTCGATGACAAATTCAGTGGACGATCGATTAAAGATGTGGACTCTGAGATCATGTGGCATCCTCAAACCGGACTTAAACAAACATGTGAACAATTCGCGTTTTTGGGGCATTGTGAAAGAGGAAATTTCTCATCTCTGCCTAACAAACAGTTTGAAGACTTCCATAACAGCTGTCAGAGGCTGCTTTATGCCTCCAACTATTCATATGGAAGAAGATGTCCGAAGAACATGGAGAAAAAAATCAAATTTGTGCGGAGGATGGAGGGAAGCATACAGATAAATTATAACTGCGTGCATAAGGGGACTTTGTGGCGACTCTGTAAGACTAATGAAGTGTAGAAAACAGTTTTTTGTATAATAACCGTGTCTAACACAGTAATATCTGATTTGTGCATGTTTTCAGCAACATAGAGATCATTGTTGGAAATGAAAAACCTTCCTAGATGCTGTTCGGCGACAGGAAGAACAACAGATGGAAGGAACAGGATGCTGATAGAAGTAAGTGCGACAGACCGGTTCCTCATGAACACAAGGTGAAGCCTGATGCTCCAGGTGGTAAACATTTCCTCGTCAACCTCTCTAATCACGACAAGGGGTTAATTCCCAAAAACACATCAAGCTTCTTTTTTGCTTCCAAGGTGGTTTGCATCCTCCGAATAATGTCCTGTTGATTTCATGCTCGAGGTCACTGTGAGTTTGTGAACATGGCATGATAAGCTAAATGCCTTGTGGGATTTCTTTTTCAGTGATGGAAGACTAATAGAGATAATTTTCCCATATGGTCAACAGTGCAGGAAAGAGACATTAGTACATTTCATGTACGTTTACGTGAATTACAAAGATATTAGTAGACACCAAGAGACAAACACTTATGGTATATGGAATTTGAACGTGGTTTCCCTGTATCATGAGCCAGCTGGGGTTTCCAGATTGTCCTCGTACTTGTTATTTCCTATGCGATTTTGTGCAATGCCCCCATCCTGTTCTTTATAGTTACACACAACGGTGGCACAACACTCTTTGATCCATGACACAGACTCACAGACCAACTGGAAGATACCAAGAGACCTGCAGAGTGAAAGAACAGGCATGCTTTCCTACCTGCCCACTCAAATCTCAGCAAATTCTCTTATTTATTTATTTTTATCTGCTAGGTCGCATAAATATTCTTTTCATTTCCGGACTTGAAAAGTTTCTTCTGGCTTGTATTCATTTTGTAAAGTATCAGATTTCGAAATTTCTTGAATAATGTTCCCTCAATTCAATTACACAAAGGCCCTGTAATTTCGACTTTCTTTGTTTATTACATGTCGACCCTTTCTATCTTCACGCTTTTTGAAAAAAAACAACAGGCGGATATTGCAAATTGTCTCCGTCTATCCGTTATCTCCAAAAGACCCAAAGAAGGATCCAAAAGACCGCCAAATGCGACAGACCCAATACCCTGAGGACCCCAATACCCCAAGGACCCCGAAGACCTATAAAGACGCCAGAGATCCAAAGGACTCCAAGGACGCCAAAAGTCCCTGAAAACACCCAGAGGAAAAACCCCAATCGCCCCGAAGCCAAAAAGACCCCGATGACACAAAAAGTACCCTGAAGACGCGCGTTTTTAATCCTTTTAATGACCTTCAACACTTTAGACACCTTCAAGATGCCCTTCAGCCATTGACCTTTTAATAGCCTTTTGAACAACCGAGAACCTTTAGAACCCTTTACACCATTTAGACCCCTTACAACACCCTTCAGACAGGGATTAGACAGCTCAGACCCTTTGGCCATTTAGAGTTTTTGACATTAGACCTTTGTATATCACAAATAAATTCCAAAACATTATAAATATCACCAATATTACAAAATACTTATTATTACAAAGTAATAATTATTTTACATCCAGGTAAAAAACAAAGTAATTACGTCCATGATGGTGCCCAAAAGAGCGCCCCTTGAGCACTGCTTTGGCAGCACTGATGCTCTTGTACAGAGTAATGGTCCTAAATGGATTGGATTGAGTAGCCAGTGGTTACATACAGCTGCTTGAATAATAAACAGGCCCCAGTGGAAACCAAAAATTAGATTATCAATCATGGAAACTCCTCACTATTCCAACAAAATGTTCCAGTGATAATTTTTTTTTTTTTTTGTTATACCTTGTCGAGTCTCATATGATAGAATAAGACACAATGCCACACAGCAAGGGGGGCATGATGAACAAGAGGGGCGGGAAGTGGGAAGGACAAAACAGTGGGGAACAGAGACATGAGGAGATCTGTGGAAGGGAAGAGGGTTGGGGCGGGGTACACAGGGGAAACAGATGGACACTAACACGGGACTTTCAGGAAGGGGGGGGGGAGGAAGGGGGGGATGCGGGAAGGAGGGAAAAAGCAGGGAAATTGAAGGAGGTGGGTTTGGGGTGGATTAACGGTGGAAGAAAAGTAAAGGTTTTGGATGGGGGACAATCAGGGATGGTGGGTGACATGCTTGTTTTGAAGGCCTGGAGAATTTGGAAACAGAGTGTTTTGGAGTTTATCTGAAGACGGGAAAAGAGGAATGAAAGAGTGAAGTGAGTAGTTTTGAATAAGTTTTTACCAAATGGGGGTGATTGGGCTGGATCTTGAGCACCTGGCGCAAATATGGTGGGGACAAATCGCAGACAGAGCAAGGGGGGGGGGGGGGGCGAGACCGGAGAGAAAGACGGTAGAAGACAGAAAGACCAGCGCGACCTGCCTGCGGTGAGGAGTGAGAAGGCCCAAGACTCACTCATCGCGGAGATGCCAATGATCCTAAAGGACTTGTTGTCCACAGGTGAAGCCGAGAAAGGTGAGAGGCAGGAGCACAGCCCAGGGATAGAGGCAGTACTCTATCAGGCTGCAAGACAAAGTTTTAACATGTGGTCAGGAAGCTCGGTGGGCCGAGAAGGACTTTGTACGATGGAGGTTTCCAGTCGCTGACTGGCTTTGAGGCCAGGTTTGAAAATGTGGCTTTTCCAGGAAAGATTCATGGCAGATAGTTGAGACCAGAAGCTTGAATGAAGAGGACTTTTCTTTCGCAGAGATTGTTGAGAAAGTCGATTGGGGGGGGGGGGGGGGGGGGGGGTTCTAAACAGTCCTTTTCGGAGAAGACATAAAGTGAGAGTTGTGAGAATTTGTCCGGAATTGAAAACATGTTTTCCACGTGTTTGACCAGTTTCTGATTTTTTCCAGATCTGCAAAGTGGGCGAAAAGCTGGCTGATGCCGGGTCTGAGGGATGGACTGATGGTATGGCAGAGGGTGGAGTCATCAGGCGGGGAAAGAGATAAAGAGGATTTTTTTCAGAAGAGTCTGAGAGATCATTGATCAAAAACCAGAAAAAGAACAGGCCCGAATGCTGCTTGAGGAACCTCACCTGGATAAGAAAAGGGATGAGAGAACTCCATTTAGGAGCCACATGTTGGCTGCGACAGGAGAGGAAGGTCTGTGCCATGAGTGGAGAGTGAGCCTTGCATACCATAGGGAATGAGAGTTTTGATGAGGCGAGAGGCAGGGTGCAGACGCGTGTCAAAAGCACGCGATATATCTAGAGATATGGCTCTAATTTCATGTCCGGCTTTGAGGACCTCCATCCATTGTTGGGAACGAGAGAAGAGCAATATCCAGGGTGGAGTGACCTGGTTGAAACCCAATTGAATTGATCAGAAATCAGGCCATTGGAGAAGAGGAAGGATTAATGTCTAAAAGCGATGATGGATTCCATAAGCTTGCTGATGATTGGAGAAGGCTGATTGGTCTGTTAGTTTGCAGGGATCTGTTTTTGCAGCCTTTTGTGGCAGGGCAAGTGGATGTTTGCTGTTTTCAAACAGATGGCAGATGACCTTGAGCAAATGAGAGGGTGAATGGAAGAGGAGAGAGGGTGAGCCAGCGCAAGAGGAACAGGTTTTTAGGACACGTGGGCTGAGCCGTCTGGACCCGGTTGCAGAATCTGAAAGTCGAAGGTATAAACAAGCAAGCTCTCCCACTTGTAAAGAAAAGGACACAGTGTCCAGGGACAGATGGGTGGCGAATTGGAGTGGGTACAGAAGGCGATGGTTTTGGAACACAAAATATTCGATCCAAACACCGAAGTTTAGGCATTCATAAATCCTTTCCAACGTGCGGCAGCAAAGTAGTTTGTGCCAATTTTGAGGTAATGAGGGATGGAGGGGGGAAATACACCAGAACAGATTTGGTTGCGACACCAACCAGGATTTGGAGGAGGGGAGAGAGGTTTTTTGAGTGTTCAGACCGTTGAGGCCTTAGAAATAGCTGTTTTCTGTCTTCCTGGGGGTCGACACACATTTGTTCCAAGTTTATGGAAGGAACTGAGATTACCCTCAGTTGGGTTTGCTTTCCCTGAGGCAAGGCAAGTTGTTTTAGGACACTGCCTCGCAACAATTTCAGTGAAACAAGAGGCGGGAGAAGGGTTGGACAACTGAGACGAAGAGGGGATAAATCTGTGCAGGAGGAAGAGCAAGTTTCCTGTTGAAAAGAAATTCCCAGGAATAGTTGATGTTGGAGAAAGTAGCCAATGGGAGACCAGTCTAGACGTTTGATGGCTTGCTTGGAGACCCTGCCAGTCGGCCTGAGTGAAATGCAGACCTCACGGTGCTGAGGTGGTTTTCTGATAAACAGCCAAGAGAGATGTCCACTTTAGACAAGGACCCGTGGTCAGAAGAATCGATTGGAGTGGAAGAAGAAGCAGCATATTTCTAAGCTCACGTCTGAACACTCAAAACCTCTCTCCCTCCTCCAAATCCTGGTGGTGTCGAACCAAATCTGTTTCTGGTGTATGTTCCCCCCTCCATCCCCTCATTACCTCAAATGGCACAACTACTGCTGCCGCACGTGAAAAGGATGAATGCCTAAACTCGGTGTTTGGATCGAAATCTTGTGTCCAAAACCCATCGCCTTCTGTACCCATCTTCCACATTCGCACCCATCTGTCCCTGGACACTGTGTCCTTTTCTTTTGACAAGGTGGAGAGCTTGCTGTTAAACCCGACCTAGCCCGACTATTCATGCGTCCATGCTATTCCAATCATAGCACAATTTAAAATCCCGGCCACCCTTTATCACAGCCCCCCTCTTAGTGCGCCCAGAAGAAAACCCGCCTTTGTGAAATCTCAGGCATGTCCAAAGCAGGGCCACTCTATAAGCAGATTTCTGGATCATCCTCACCCCCGACCGTCAAGAGAGACATGGTCCATCTCTTTGCACACTGCCAGGCTCTGAGAAATACCAAGTCACGAATGAGCTTGGGTGGGCCGCTCGAAAGCCATGCAACCAAGCCAAGTCCATGACTTCTTTCGCAAAGTCAAGGACTTAGTGCTATTTCTGGTTCATAGTTTCCGTGACCCATTGGGCACAACACACACCTCATAACCACCTTTCCTTCCAGTTCCAGTCGCATGCACTGAAATCCCAAGATAGAAGGTGCTGATTCTTAATCTTCCTACTGGGCACTTGAATCAACCACAGACTCGAGCGCTGGCCGCCCTAGAATGCATCCTTTTCACGCGTGATGTTTCACATCGCTCCAGTGAGCATAAACTAGAGCCACTTGGGAATGACCACCCCTCCAAGGCCAGTGACGATCCTTATCTTCGGGCTTCATAAATGAATGCTTTCTGTTGGACTGTGTCTACCTCAATTATCATTGGGGTGCATATTGGACCTACTTATGCTACAGCATAACTTCTTGGGGTATTGGGGTAACATCAGACGCGCACCAGACCATTTAGTAGTGTGAAACCACCTTACATTATCTCGCCGCCATACGGGTCTCCGAACCTAAGACGCGAGCTGTTCCATCTTCCGCATGTCAAACGCTTCGAGCTCGGATGATTTAAAAGAGACAGGTGATATTCCTCTCTTGGCGACTAGACATTTCCAGGCACCACCGAAGGGACCGCTCAGGTTCACCAGGAGACCGCCGTCTGGTGGACGCACTCTCTTCAGCACCAGCTCCGACACCTCTCCCGCGGATCTCACCAGGAGGTTACCCTTGGTTTTCCCTCCTTATCATACCAAGATTAGGAAGCGTCACGCAAAGAGCGTTGATGCCCATCCCGTCTCCGGTGAGCTGCCTGGTACCCGGTGCGCGCTTGCAATTGAGGATACTCCCACGGAGTGGGCTTTGTCAAGATTTTTTGCGTTTTTGTAGTTTTTGCGGAGGATGAAGGGCCCTCTTAGTGCTGGATTGCAAAATCCTCGCCCCCACCTTCCTAATAGTGAGCTTGATGGTGGTCTCTAATTCCCTCACCGGAATCAGGTGGCTAGCCGAGTTACACGGCGGCCTTGAAAGTACGCACCGAGCCTAATAGAGCAAATTAACTTGGGGCAGTTACTTCCCGCCTAATTGTGTGTGGACTACGCTGGATGGACCCCCAGTGAGGAAAAGATAGGAATAATCGGGGATATATTTTATCTAAATGTTGCATTTTATTTATAAAGCTGAGGTGGAGGAATAGGCATGTTGAACGCAATAATCCAGAGCTTTAACACAAAGCAATAATGTGCACAGTTAGGTGGAAGCCAAGGATTTGTGAGTATTGCAAACAGAAAATCAGATATAATATAACAAGAAAGAGAACATCAGTTATAGCTAACCCGATATTAAGAAAATACACACTCTATACTTTACACTAGACATGCAGGCGCCATCAGGCACATCCGAGGAACAATCAGAGCAAAGATAGGAGAGCATGTTTCCGACGGCCGTGCTCTTATTTTTGGACTACTTTACTCGCTACATAGCACGGCGCCGTGCTCAACGCACCCCTCATAGTCTTACTGAGGTGATGAGTTGGTAGGGGAGGGGGAGGGAGGGGTAGCGCTGAAGAAAGCAGGAGAAGCGGAGAAGTTGTAAAGATGTAGGTCATGAGAGTTTTGGGAACAAAGAAGAAAGAACGCTGTGGAGGATAGGCCAAACTGTGTGAGTTGTGTAAGAGTTTATGCTTCGTGTAGATCATATATGGAGTCAGGTGGCACATATGGTTGGTTCTGTACTCCCGATCGCAGATAGACTTTCATCACTTGGTCCACCGTCCGTCCATGATTCCAGGAACAGAGGGTGGGTACAAAGGACAAGAGGGGGCTGCGGCGCTACAAGATGAGCAGGGGGCGGGTGCAAGACGATAGGGGGGCGGGTGCATGACGAGGGTGCGGGTGCATGACCAGAGGGGGCGGGCGCATGACCACCGGGGGAGTGGGTGCAAGACAGAAGTGGCGGGCGACGGGTCACGCAAAGACGAATTTGAGGAGGGTCGGGTGCGCTAGATGAGATGAGGGCGGGTGCTCTCAATTTCGAGGTGGCAAGATCGCGCTCAAGGCAGGGTGCAGGGGTGCTCAATGATCGAGAACTCAAGGGCAGGTGACAAGACGAGGTGCAAGTATGATGATAAAGCGGTGGATGCGCAAGACGAGAGGGGGCTCAGGAGCGCACGAGAGATAGGTCGGGTACATAGCACGGTATGCAAGACTCAGAGAGACAGAAGGCGGGTTGCAAAGAAGGATGTTTAGAACCAAGAATTCAGGCGCGGCGTGCAAGATGGGTTGCAAAGACAGAAGGCAGAGCGGGGTTGCAAGTTTTACGGAGTAGGGGTGCCCAAACGGGTAGTAAAGATGAGAGGAGGGCACGGCTGCATAGAGCGAGATATAGGGTGGGTGCAACACGAAGAGCGGGGCGGCACAAGACAGGAGGAGGGCTCGGGTGTACATGGGTGCAATTACGAGAGTGGAGTGGGGTGCCAGATGAGATAGATGCAGATTGCCAGAGGGTGCAAGGAGAAAAGGGGCGGGTTGCAGACGAGAGAGTAGGGCGAGTGCAGACCGAGAGAGTGCGGTTGGCGAAGCGAGAGAGGGTGGAGCGCAGACGAGAGGAGGGTGGCGCAAGACGAGAGGAGGAGTCGGAGTGCGCAAGACGGAGAGGAAGCGCGGATGCGCCACGGGTAGACAAGCCCCTGAACCCCGGCATGGCTGTTGAAATCGGCGTTTGCAAGACTCGTTGAGCAGGCGCGGGTTTGCAAGTTACGCGCGTGTGATAACGATTGAGATGGTAGGTCATGGTTTGCAAGGACGTGCTCCCAGGAGGACGCGGAGGAAGACGGGGGAGGTCGCGCGCTCGCGACGAGAGGAAGACGGGTACAAGACGGTGCAGACCTAGGGGGGCCGGTGCAAATGGGTGTGCAAACGAGAGGAGGGCGGGTTGCAAGACGGGTGTGTTAGAGGATTGACGAAGTGAGGGCAGGTTGGCAAGATGAGATGTGGGCGGGTGCAAGACGACAGCGAGGAGGGTGGCAGCCGCTGAGAAGGGTGCAGGTGCTCAAGACGAGAGGGAAGGGCGGGGCAGACGAGCGGCGGGGGGTGCAAGCGAGAGGAGGGCAGAGTAGCAAGACGAGAGAGAGGGCGGGTGCAAGACGAGAGGAGGGCGGGTCCGTAAGACGAGAGCCGAGGGCGGGCTCTGCAGAACGCAGAGCACGGGGGGCGTGCAAGAACAAGCAGGACGCGGCGCATGGATGAACGCTGCGCACAGACGAGAGGGGGCCGGCGGCAAGACTGGTGCAACGCTGAGAGGAGGAGACGCGCGCAGACAAGTCGCGCAAGGCGGGTGCAACGGGTGTAAAGATAGTGGAGGGCGGGTAACAGTACGGGTGCCGTACGATCTCATGACAGCGAGGCAGGTGATGTCAGACGTAAGGAGGTGCTGGTGCAATCAGAGTGGCAAGCAGAAGCTTCAACTCTTTTTTATTTACTTTTCCCGTGGGGGTGGCGCTCATGAGATTCAGGGAACAGAATGGTGAGCGATCGGTTTTGTTTTCCCATGCCTCGTTCTCATAGAACTAAACCACTTGTGTGGCTCTGCCTCCAAAGAGAGTATTTCCACCGGGACGATAGGACAGTTTATGTCTGCGCTTTTGCCACCGCACACAGGTTAGTTGCATGAGAAATAACATTTAGGCACCTGAGCATACAGGGGGTAGCTCTTCCATGCGCGAACGGATGCGCGGGACGCCAAATGGGGGCGCGCTTGAATCATGAGACACTCGACCTATCCACGACGTTGAATGAACGTGTCCAGCCGCTGAGCTATCTACAGGGTTAATCCGGCCGCTATCCCTTGTCTCCTGACGGTGCTCGAGAAGAGGTGTGTGGTTCGGTGGTCATTGTTTTAGAGTGGGTGGACTTGTGCTTGAGCCGACTGGCGCACGTTTGGGGTGTGCGCAAGGCAATTGTCTGTGTGGCGAAGGTTTGTTGAATGGCAATGGGTTCGTCGGGATTGCCGGGGTTCAATGGTCGAGGAAGGATTGGTGAGTTTGGAACTGTAAGTCTGACTGTTCGTTGAGAGTATTAATGAAGCGCAAACACGTTGCAGACTGGTTCAAGAAATTATGTGTAGCATTGGACGTCTTGCAGACGGCAAAGTTGACACATATTGAGTGTCGGTTAGAGAATGGCGCGAGGTTTGATTGGCAATGACACGCGTATGCGATGAACTGCCTGTTGCTAGGGCCTATGGCGTGCATGCATGCATTAGAAGGATAGGCAGGAGGTCGTGTGTGAGCTAATAAGCTAAAATACGATCGATTAAAGAAACAAAGAATGGATTAAGGACCTGACTAAAAGCACCTCACAACGAATTTTGGCCCAATCGACCCACTAGACGCTTGAGGGAAGGGCGATCTAAACGCCATTACTAAACGAAATAAACTGATATTAGGACAACTTGCGATATGTTGTCTGGCCATTGCCTTGGGGTCAGTGTCGGCTTTTGGCAGAACCTCATAATATATATCACTAGTATATATACTAACTAGTATATTATATATATATTACATATATTATATACTATATATATATATATAATAATATACATACATACTACAACTATATTTTTACACACACACCACACACACATCACACCCACACACACAACACACACACAACAACACACACATCAACACAACACAGCCACACAACACACATCACACACACACACACCGAATGGTGATTTTACTTTGGACCTCGAGGCTCCGTATCCACTCTCGGAAACCCCGATGGATTATGATCTCACATGGTGAAAACTGATTACATGACAAAATATAGTATATTCGGTTTTAGTAGTCGTATGAACATTACAAGTTGTTTTGGTTTTTACTCTCCTGAGATCGTTCTGCACGACCTTGTGGTGTTTTCTATGGTTGAGCTCAGTTTCTGCAGCACAAACAGAACGCCACAACAACAAAATACCTCCCAGTTGTGGGTTTCATGTGCTGCCACAGTATATGGTATCAGCACACGATGTGTACATGTGACACCATTTCAACACAACATATATTTTCAAAGAAGACTCTTTGACTTGCCAGTAACGTTTGCCATTGACCTGCATCTTGTTAGTAGATTATATATATAACTAACTATATATGTTATATAGTAAATATATGTTTTGTGTGTTCTTGCCTAAAATAATACATCAAGATTTATAGGGCATACCAAGTAAGGCCCAGGCGTGTGTTAATGCAGGAAGGTTTTTCGTCCCAGAACGGTCTAAGACATATATCGTTGTTCTTATGGGAAATGTGGGTTTTGAAACACAATTTTCGGCAAGTGCGCTTTCTTCACGGTCCATGCGAGAGTTTCTTCAGCCAGTTGTCAGCAGAGCGCCGGCTCCCGGTCCAGAGGCGCCCGCGCGCGATCCCCGTTCCACCCTTCCACACTCAGCTCCCTCCTTGCCGAATCCCTGGAATAACACATACAATCATACAAGGACTCAGGCCCTCGCTTTGCCGCCCTTAGACATGCATCCAGATGGAAGGGCAGTCAGTCCCTCTATATACCGGCTGGGTATGTACCTTACCATATCTTATCTATGTGGCCATAAAAGGGCTAATCTTTAATCAAATCTGGGCCTTCTGGTTTAGTCAACTTTTGCAAAATCGTAATTATTGCAGAGCCGCCTGGTCAGTTTGGCCTAACTGAACGTGTGGAAAATATACATAAAGGTATTGCTAACACATTGTAGTAAGGCATTGTGAACCAACTTCTCCCATTGTTTTGGGTATGCTCATCTGTTCACTCTTGATATTTCAGTTATTTATTCATTTACATAATGCTTTGACGGTCTGTCGACTTTTAGTTCTACCTGGCTGTTATCGGCTTCGAGTCCGTCAGCACACAAAATTTCAGCGTTCTATGTCACCCAGAACGGCACCGATTTTTTAATCGTCTGTCATGAGGGAGTTCTGTATTATATAGCTTATAACATTATTACTAATATATATATAGATAATATATCTTTCAACACACAGCGTCGCCTCAACATAGAGGCCTCGACCCGGTGACTCTGATCAACAGATCAAAGATATCACGGTCATCATTATTTAACATCAACGGAACCACCATCCGTACAGATAAATATCCCTAACCAATGATTGTGATATATATTATGTATAATGTATATGCTCTATAATATTTAAAATTATATATATTATATACTATATATACATTTAGGTGGTGGCTTGGTCACAACAAAACACGACACACACCATATACACTGCATGAGGGCACCAATAAGCCCTGAAATCCGGATCGATGGTTCCGTTTGATGGTTAACTGATGTAGACCATATATTCTTGTCTCTTTGAAGGTCACTGGGCGAGGCCTCTTTGTGTTGGCAGGGCAATGCTTTTGGTGTGGATGTGTCCAATGGGGGATCTAGCAGGTGCTTTATTCCATGCCTTCTTCCTCTGATCGCCTCACACAGGGTCAAACGATAAGGAACGTCAGGTCAGAGAACAGGCATATGGCATATGCTTGGAGCAGCTCTCACTGCCCGCTCACTTCTCCGCCAGGGTACTCCAGTGGGCTCTGTTGTTGGGCTTCATCGGCCGCCAGATGCCCTGGCGTCCATCCCGATCTGCTTGAAGATGCTGATCACCGTGCTGCAACGAGAGAACGTGTGGTCGGGCCCATTGGCCTCTTACCTGAGCTCTCTTGCTGGAGGAACCCTGGATGAAGCAGGATCAGCATCACGGAAAATGAGCCCGTGTGCTATACAGCCACAGCTGATGTCTCAGGCGACTATGCGAGTAACAAACTTCATTTGAAGTCTCTACTCAGCAACCACAATACATGGACACAAAGTTCGACAAACAGGCGCAGCCAAGAAATTCTTGAAGAGACCTGGATACCCAATAATTAAGTCTCCTCTTAAGATACCTTGGTCCACGAGATCAAGTCTCAAATTCATAGAGCAAGACTGGAAGCACCAAGCGATCTGATGACTCAGAACTTTCGTCTCCTCACATGACCAGCAGCGCCACCCAATGATCCAGTGAATCGCATGATCCCAGGCCCGACCCAGATTCTGTTGATCTCTGGCTCACAGCTAGCAGAGACATGAATATCCCCAAGGTAGTGAAGCCCTCTCTGATCACCACCATCCTTACCATCAAAACAGGTACAGACAAGTAATAGCAGCTCAAGGACATGAAATGCCTGGACTTCGTTTTCGCCCAGGAAACTCACTATCCCCGCCGGCTACCCACTCCTCATCTCAGACCCGAGAGCCCCAAAAGGATTATGTAGAGTCTCCACAACAGAATGCACTGTGAATCAAGGTCAGAGATCTTGACATTCCCAAACGACTGCACCACGCGTTGATCTCTCTGCCCTCTCCCTCAGAATCCAGCCTCCATAACAGGGCTGAACAAGTGTGGGGGCCAGGGTAACACCCCTGACAAACTCTAGTACGCTGTTAAATTATGTCAGAGATGGTTATCACGCCCATCTCACAGCACTCTTCAGCTGACCCCAGAGTAATTGTCTCAAAATCAGATTGATCCGTTATTGGGTGGTCCACACACGAAAGACTAAATCGAATCCTCCACTGAGGGCATCAGGCCACTTTACTGATTCATACTCAAATAGCTTTTGCGCAGAAGAATTTCAAACCATTGGGCAGCAGGCACAAGACCGGCGGAGAGTCCAAAGTGACCGGGCCCAGCTGTGGCTGCTCTATTTACTTTGAAGTGAACTAGTATCACAGGCATGTACTAAGACATATCTTCGTGCTTTTACAGACCCTGCCCTGTCTCAACAAAACTCTCTTCTCTGGTATCCAGCCATCTCCACTCAGGCTCGCAGACA
>CM068954.1:22685559-22698934 GCA_035128595.1 Eptatretus atami
CTCACAGACTTCCTCTCCTGTCGCAGCCAACATGTGGCTCTAAATGGAGTTCTCTCATCCCCTCTTCTTATCCAGGCTGGAGTTCCTCAAGGCAGCATTCTGGGCCCTGTTCTTTTTTCTGGTTTTGATCAATGATCTCTCAGACTCTCTGAAAAATCCTCTTTATCTCTTTGGTGATGACTCCACCCTCTGCCATACCATCAGTCATCCCTCAGACCGGCATGCAGCAGCTTCTTCGCACTTTGCAGATCTGGAGAAAAATCCACATAACGTGTCAACACACACACACGTGGAACATGTTTTCAATCCGGACAAATCTCACACTCTCACATGTCTCTCCGAAAGGACTGTTTAGAACACCCCCCCCCCCCAATCTACTTTCTCAACAATCTCTGGAAGAAGTCCTTTCATTCAAGCTTCTGGTCTCACTATCTGCATGATCTTTCCTGGGAAAGCCACTTTCAAACCTCGCTCAAAGCCAGTCAGCGACTGGAAATCCTCCATCGTACAAAGTCCTTCTCGGCCCACCTGAGCTCCTGACCACATGTAAAACTTTCGTCTGCAGCTGATAGAGTACTGCTCTATCCCTGGGCTGGTGCTCCTGCCTCTCACCTTTCTCGGCTTCACGCTGTGGACACCAAGTCCTTTAGGGTCATTGGCATCTCCCGCGATGAGCCTGAGTCTTTGGGCCTCTCACTCTCTCACCGCAGGCAGGTCGGGTGTCTTTCTGTCTTCTATTGTCTCCTCTGGTCTCGCCCCCCCCCCTTTGCTCTGTCTGCGATTTGTCCCACCATATTTGCGCAGGTGCTCAAGATCCGCCAATCACCCCATTTGTAAAACTACAAAACTACTCAACTTCACTCTTTCATTCCTCTTTTCCCCGTCTTCAGAATAACTCCCACACTCTGTTCAATTCTCCAGGCCTTCAAAACAGCTGTTCGCACCACCCTGATTGTCCCCCATCAAAACTCGATCTTTTCTTCCACCGTTAATCCACCCCAAACCACTCCTTCAAATTCCCTGCTTTCCTTCCTGAAAGTCCCTGTAGTGTCCATCTTGTTTCCCCTGTGTACCCACCCAACCTCTCCCTTCCACAGATTCCTCATGTCTCTGTTCCCCACTGTTTGTCCTTCCCACTCCCGCCCTCTTGTCTCATGCCCCCTTGCTGTGTGTGCATTGTGTCTTATCTATCATATGAGACTCGACAAGGTATAACAAAAAAAAAAAATTATCACTGGAACATTTTGTGGATAGTGAGGAGTTTCCATGATTTGATATCTAATTTTCTGGTTTCCACTTGGGGCCTGTTTATTATTCAGCAGCTGTATTGTAACACTGGTACTCAATCCAATCCATTAGGACCATACTCTGTACAGAGCATCAGTGCTGCCAAAGCAGTCTCAAGGGCTCTTGGGCACCATCATGGACGTAATTACTTTGTTTTTTACCTGGATGTAAAATAATTATTACTTTGTAATAATAATATTTGTAATATTGGTGATATTATAATTGTTTGGAATTTATTTGTGATATACAAAGGTCTAAGTGGTCAAAAACTCTAAATGGCCAAGGGTCTGAGCTGTCTAATCTGTCTGAAGGGTGTAAGGGGTCTAAATGGTGTAAAGGTCTAAAGGTTCTCGGTGTCAAAAGGCTATAAAAGGTCCAAATGGTGAAGGGATCTGAAGGTGTCTAAAGTGTTGAAGGGGTCATAAAGGATTAAAAAGGGTCTTCAGGGTCTTTTGTGTCATCGGGGTCTTTTGGGGCTTCGGGGTATTTGGGGTCCTCTGGGTGTTCAGGGTCTTTTGGGGTCCTTGGAGTCCTTTGGATCCTCTGGGTCTTATAGGTCTTCGGGGTCCTTGGGGTATTTTGGGTCCTCAGGGTTTAATGGGTCTGTCGGGTCATTGGGGTCTTTTGGATCCTCTGGGTCTTTTGGGTAGACGGATAGACGGAGACAATTGCAATATCCGCCTGTTGTTTTTTTCAAAAAGCGTGAAGATAGAAAGGGTCGGACATGTAATAAACAAAGGAAAGTCGAAATTACAGGGCTTTGTGTAATTGAATTGAAGGGAACATTATTCAAGAAATTTCTGAAATGCTGATACTTACAAAGTGATACAAGCAGAAGGAACTTTTCAAGTCGAAATGAAAAGAATATTTATGGACCTAGAGATAAAATAAATAAATAAGAGATTGCTGAGATGAGTGGGCAGGTAGGAAGCATGCTGTTCTTTCACTCTGCAGGTCTCTGGTATCTTCCAGTTGGTGTGAGTCTGTGTCAGGATCAAAGAGTGTTGTGCACCGTTGTGTGTATATAAGAACAGGATGGGGGCATTGCACAAAATCGCATAGGAATAACAAGTACGAGGACAATCTGGAACCCCAGCTGGCTCATGATACAGGAAACCCAGGTTCAAATTCCATATACCATAAGTGTTTGTCTCTTGTCTACTAATATCTTTGTAATTCACGTAAACGTACATTGAAATGTACTAATGTCTCTTTCCTGCATGTGACATATGGAAAATTATCCTCTATTAGTCTTCCATCACTGAAAAAGAAATGCCACAAGGCATTTAGCTTATCATGCCAGTTCACAAACTCACAGTGACCTCGAGATGAAATCAACAGGACATTATCGGAGGATGCAAACCACCTTGGGAAGCAAGAAGCTGATGTTTTGGGAATTAACCCCTTGTCGGATTAAGAGAAGGTTGACGAGGAATGTTTACCACCTGGAGCATCAGCTTCACCTTGTTTCATGGAGGAACCGTCTGTTCGCATACTTCTATCAGCATCCTGTTCCTTCCATCTGTTGTTCTTCCTGTCCGCCGACACAGCATTAGGACAGGTTTTTCATTCCAACAATGATCTCTATGTTGCTGAAACATGCACAAATCAGTATATACTGTGTAGACAGGTATTATACAAAAACTTGTTTTCTACACTCATTGAGTCTACAGAGTGGCCACAAAGTCCCTATGCACGCAGTTATAATTTATCTGTATGCTTCCCTCCATCCTCCGCACAAATTTGATTTTTTTTTCTCCATGTTCTTCTGGACATCTTCTTCCATATTGAGAGTTGGAGGTCATAAAAGCAGCCTCTGACAGCTGTTTTGAAGTCTTCAACTGTTGTTAGGCAGAGATGAGAAATTTCCTCTTTCACAATGCCCCAAAGCGAATTGTCACATGTTGTTAAGTCCGGTTGAGGATGCCACATGATCTCAGATCCACATCTAATCGATCGTCCACTGAATTTGTCATCGAGATATTCTCTAACTGCGAGAGAATAATGTGCTGGTGCACCATCTTGTTGCAGGATAGCCAATTCTTGACAGTTGAAGACATCGAAACAGCTGCCAGGGGCTGCTTTTATGACCCGCAACCCTTAGCATGGAAGAAGATGTCCAGAAGAACATGGAGAAACATTCAAATTTCTGCGGAGAATGGAGGGAAGCATATAAATTTTAACTCAATTTTAACTGCGTGCATAGGGACTCTGTGGCCACTCAACACATATACAAAGTCCACACTCAATCAAGAACGTGGTGACAGAGGTTATAAGGTAACGCACTGACAGTGGGACAACATGCAGTGGATGCAGTAAGGGGATGGATAAAGGAGAGAGAGACAGAGAGACAGAGACAGAGACAGAGACAGAGACAGAGACAGAGAGAGAGAGAGGAATCCAGAAACCTGCAAATAGATGATGAGAGGTTGGGGAGAGTTAATGAGAATAAAAAAGATGATGGGTTGGGATGGAGGATGACCTAAGCTGCAGGTGGTACACTGCCATCTTGAAGCCCCAGAGGGAATAATTAGGTTGAACAGACTTAGGAGGGAGGAAGGAGTCATAAATGGTAACATTTTGTAATTGCAGAAATTTTGACAATATTCATGAAATGGATGTTTATGATAATAAAAGTAAATCGACCGCAGGTGTGTTCTGCAAACTCTCGTTTGTATTTGTTGCCTCACATACCTTGCCATGTGGGGGCGATGCAGGACTGCTTATTAATGACTCGAGATAAAAACTTCCCTCGATCCTCGTACAAAGCAGTGCAAGCAGAAAATGGGATTTTCAGCATTCTTGCTTTCAACACTTGCATATCTACAGGTAAATTCTATACAGGTCTCACAACTTTCATATGATAGTTCATTGTGATGTAGAAATAAACCACAGTTGTGGAGCTTCACGTGATGTGATGGGGATATGGGGGTTAGAGGCCTTTTTTAAACAAAATATTGGGGGCAAATTATTCACATCAAGCATTATATATTGTAAGGGATTCCGTGTCACACTGGTCTGGAGGACCAAGTTGCTGTGATCCGGTTGCTCGAAGGGTCAAGCAGTAATGACTTATGATTTTGGATGATGGCTCTCGTGTGCAGCCTGTGGCTGCTGGTTACATCATTTTCTGAGGGTGTGGCTGTGCCGGTGATGCAGTGCCCTCCATTACCAGTGCACTGATACTCATTTTGCCGACCTCGGTCGGATGACACGCTGAGTCAACCCAACCTGGTATTAATTCAACGGCTGACAAGGGCTCAAACTCAAGAACCTAACATCTTAAGCCAACACCAAGCTACTAAGGGTGATAAAATCAGCGTAATGGATTTTTGGGCACAATTGAAGTGATCAGCAATAAGAGCTAAAAGGCATGTGGGAACGAACAAGCCAGAAAAATTAACTAAGGAGGAAAACTTTTCATATAATCCAAATGATAAACTCTTCATTCTAGCCAAAAATAAAACTTATAAACACGTTCGTGAAACTGATCTCATGAACTGCCAACAGACGTAAGAGTGCACAGCAGCCCCGGCCAGCGCAGCAGCAGCTTGTCGAGCAAGCAAACCATTAACAACCAACCACCAACAAAATCTACCATTTTTATCCAAAACAATCCAATCCCTAGAAGCCATGAAGCCAATGGATTATAGTCTCACCATGATCTTGCTCTCAGGCTCTTCATGCGATCTTTGTCCTCAGAAGTTTTCTTTGATTAATAATCTGATGCCAATGACTCAGGATGAAAAACCAACCTCAGAACTTCCCCTTATTCTGCAGGTTGGAGAGAATGCAATGACACACACACACACACACACACACACACACACACACGTATATAGGCAGCTCAGGAGACATATTTGTATGGAGAGTAAAAGCACACTGAGCCAAAAAGAATAATAAAATTATCTATTAAAACCCTGACGTTTCAGAAGACCACTATCTTTCAGAAGACCCAATCCATCCCAAACCTCATGCTGATTGGTCCCTCTCACAGCCCATTCGTGACACACAGCCGTTCCCGTTGGACACAAGAACAGTTAACGTCTCTGCAGCTGCACGTGTGGCATTTAAAATCTTTCTTCCTCTGAGGAAGGAAGATAGTGGTCTTCTGACGAGGGCAGGGATTTAAGAAAGAATTGTATTATTCTTTTCATCTCAATGTGCTTTTACCCTCCATAAAACATACATATATATATATATATATATATATATATATATATATATATATATATATATATATATATCTCGAAATGTGTGAGCGTGTAGAGCTCCACATGCCTTCTGGTTAATTGGTTTGCATTTGTGAGAACAATCGTCTGGGTGGCAGACAGGCTGTTGTTCTTTGCGGATTATGCGGTGTGACCATGTGAGACATAATCTGTGGCTGTTGCTCACCATTACAGCCAGGAGATATGATTGAAAATATGAATATCCTATATATATATATATATATACCTATGGAAAGTTTACACCCCCTTTCAAATTTTCACCTTTTGCTGCCTTATAGCCTGGAATTAAATTGCATTAAATCAGACTTTTTCCACCTTTATTTACACATCGTAATCCTCAACTTCCAAGTGAAAAACAAATTCTCCGAATTTCAGAAAATTATTAAAAATACAAAACTAGAATATCTTGGTTGGACAAGTGTCACCCCCCTGAGTTAATACTTGGTGGAAGCACCTTTGACAGCAATAACAGCTGTGAGTTTGTTGGGATCTGTCTCCACCAACTTTGCACACCTTCATTGGGCAATATTTGACTATTCTTCTGCACAAAACTGTTCAAGCTCAATGAAGTTTCATGGGTGGTGTTGATGGACAGCAATCTTCAAGTGATGCCACATATTTTCGATGGATTTAGGTCAGGGCTCTGACTGGGCCATTCAAGGACATTTATCTTTTTGTTCTGACCCGTTCCAGTGTAACTTTGCTGTGTGCTTCAGGTCTGTGTGCCATGCTGAAAGGTGATCTTCCGTCCAATTTCAGCTTTCTTGTAGGGCAGCAAGTTTTCCTCCAGGATTTTTCTGCGTTTTGCTCCATCAATTTTCCCTTGTATCCTGAAAAGTGCCCCAGTCCCTGCTGATGAGTAACATCCCAATAACATGATGCTGCAACCACCATGCTTCACAGTAGGGATGGTGTTCTTTGGGTGATGTGCTGTGTTGAATTTGTGCCAAACGTAATGTTTTGCCTTTTGGCTGAAAAATTCCACCTGAGTTTCATTAAATGACAAAACTTTTTGCCACATGGCTTCAGAACCTCCAGAGTGGTTTTTTGCATACCTTCAATGGGACTCAGGATTGGCTTTTATGAGTAATGGCTTCCTTCTTGCCACCCTACCATACACGCCAGACTTGTGGAATGCTTGGGATATTATTGTCACATGCACACAGTGACCAGTCTTTGCCATAAAGCCATGCAGCTCTTTCAAAGTTGCCATTGGCCTCTTGGTGGCCTTTCTGATCAGTCCCCTCCTTGCTTGGTCATCCAGTTTGGAGGGACAGCCTGATTTTGGCAGGGTCTTGGTGGTACCATATGCCTTCCAGTTCTTAATGATTGTCTTGACTGTGCTCCAAGAGATATTCAAGGCCTTTGAAATATTTTTATACCCATCCTCTGATCTGTGCCTTTCCACAACTTTATCCCGGAGGTCTTTTTAAAGCTCCTTGGTTCTCATGGTTGAATCTTTGCTGTGAAATGCACGACCCAGCAGAGGAAACCTACAGAGCAGCTGATTTTATTCTGAAATAACCAGAATCATGACAATTTAACACAGGTGGAGGCCAATTAACTTAGTGTGTGATTTCTAAGGTGATTGGTTACACCTGAGCTAATTCACAATTGCTATAAAAAGGGGGGTGGACACTTATCCAACCAAGATATTCTATTTTGTATTTTTAATTAATTCTCGAAATTTGTCGAATTTGTTTTTCACTTGGGAGTTGAGGGTTACGATGTGTAAATAAAGGTGAAAAAGTATGATTTAGTGCAATTTAATTCCAGGCTATAAGGCAAAAAAAGGTGAAAATTCTGAAATGGGATGTAGACTTTCTATAGGCACTGTATTTACGTACACATACAGTATATACATCCATCCATCCATCCATCGGGACCACACTTTGTGCAGTGTGTTGGTGCTGCCTAAGCTGTCTCCTTGGCTATCGGGCACAATCCTGGACGGGTCGCCACTCCAACACAGGACACCACTACACCAGCAAGCTGGCACTCATTTTGCCGACCTCGGAAGGATGACAGGCAGAGTCAACCCCACCTGGTATCAATTCAACAGCTGAGTGGGATTTGAACTCAGGACCCTCATATTCCAAGCCCACCACGCTAACCATTGAGCCAACACCAGGCATACGTACAAGGGTGTAGGCTCATGGAGGAGCTAAACCCCAAAGGCAGCCGGTTCACAAACTACCAAAGGTTATAGGGGATGGACAAAAATAGGGAGAAAAGGAAAAATAACACAAAGACGAGGAACTATGTCCTGAAGAGGAACAGAATGGGAAAGAATCAGCGGTGTGTCAAGAGATGTGCATGCTGGAGTTTGTGCAGATTTGAACCTGCAGAGCTAAAAGCCAGCCAGGTATGCACACTTCATCGATGATTAAACATTCTTGAAGGTGAAGAAATCCCAAAAATATTCTGTTGAGTAAGTGATCGTAAATGAGTTCCCATTCGGGAGAGCTGAGTTGACCTAAAACATTTCCAATCCGTACCGGCTGCGTAAGCAGCTTTACCTCATTAACTCTGAGGTCTCTACCGGTCTCAACTGGTTTATGGGACATAAAGATAAAAGACAGACAAAAACACTCGTATAAGCAAACCAAGGTAAGGATTGTACCACAATAAGCAATACAGCAAAAAAAATATATGTATTAAAATAAAGAAACATTCAAAATATTGAAAGCATGATGTGCACCCCGCACTGCTGCACCCCAGGTTAATAATCTAAGGAAAGGAGACCTTGCTTAGAAGAGTTGTCGTGTTGCATTGAGGCTGCTGTGGTCAACATACAAGTGTTGTATTGGACAAGCTATTCAAATTGTTATCTTCACAATCAATAATTCCTTACTTCACCAGCTCTTAAGAACCATCAGGATAGAAAAAAGACTTCTACACAAAACATCACACAGCTCTTGACATCTCGACGCGGTGCTGACCACTGACCACTTTCAGCCTGAGCCTTTGTCTTCCAACAAAGACCTGCAGTTGGCAGTGCCTTTGGGTTTTGGCTTTGTGTGTTCTCTGCACCATTATTCCCAAGCTTTTATTTTGTCCGAAGTTTGTATTACGTGGAATGGAAGGCCTTTTCAGACAGAAAAATAACATCGTTTTACAGTCATCGATTGCCCGCGACATGACAACCAGACAATCCTTTCTGGGCAAAAAGATATTGAGCACTAAGATGTGACATTGCCTGGAAAGAAACCAAGGGATGGAAAATCAAAAATGTACTTCCACAACTGTCGAGCCAACAATAGCAACAGAGATGTGAAGATTCCCATGGATCATGCAGGCACTGAAGATGAGAAGCTCATGGCACAGGACAACACAGTGAAAATCCAAGCATTGTTGTTCGAGCAACTGGTGTATAACTTGGGGATATCAGCACCTGGGTTGTCCATGGCTTTGGATCTGATGTGTAGAGACAATTATTTATACTCTATTCATCAGTGTTGACTGATGATGGCAACCTCTTGTGTTGGAGTACCAAGCATTCTGTCTTGCAAATCTCTCAGATGGGAATTGGCCAATTGGTGTTCCCATCTGAGCACTCAGCTTATGATATTGGGATCCCAGATGCAAATTCCACATACTGTTGATTTGGTTGTTGTCCCATAATGTGCTTGTACTGTATACAATATATGTTCAAGGTTCTCTATGATCCTGAAACTATTATACCTCTTTTAATGGATGAGATAACTTGTCCGTGAAGCGAATAATCTGTTGAAAGAGGTCATTATAACATGGTGCCGATGGAGATGCGTTCCCGAGTGTTAATTCTTACCCTGTAAATGCGAGATGATGGCTTCCTTTGGTAATTAAAAATACAGTACGGCGTTTTATACATAAAATGAAGACTGTTAACATAAATAACATATGAAACTAAATTTAATAACACTCACCAGTTAATTATTTTGGTGCTTGCCATGTTGTACGTACACCAACGTTGCCTCGATCCTACTGCCCACCTACTCCTCCTTCCTGGCAATGGTGGCAAATGAGGGAGTAGCTACTCCTGGGAAGATGGGACAGGCTGTGGCCTATCCTCCTGCGAAGCTTCAGGTTCATTCACAAAGAAGGCATCGAGGGTTAACTGTCTAGCCTTCCTCTTAATGTTGCAAAAAATCTCCATGTCGGGGGCAAACCCCTTGAACTCATTTCACGTAACTCCTGTGCTTCGCTCCATATCAGGGTCATTTTTGGCGACAAGCTCTAGTGCATCGCACAACATCATGGAAGCATCACTTAAAGTATTTTAGCTGAGGAATTTTTCTGGTTCAGTATCTTCTGCGTCTTCGGCCTCTTGGTTAGCTCGGTCGGTGTCCGTTCAGCTCCTGCAGCTCCTCGTTTGTAAAGCTATTCCCATGTGATGTCAGCAGCTCCTCCACATCACCAACATCTACCGATTTATAAAGTACTTCTGTGATAGATACAGAAAGCACTCAAGCATCAATTCACTATATCTACATATGTATGTAAGTGAAGTACAGCCACTGACATTTGGAAGATGTTCTGCAAAAAGGAATTATATCCACAGATAAACAGATTTAGGTTGGGGGTGGGGGAAGAAACAAAGAACAACAAAAATATTGTTGGGCAGAGAGACAATAGAACATCGATAGACAAGTGTATGTAGAAAAAAAGGGGGGAAAGGATTTAAGACATGGATGGAGGAAAATTCAAGAGGATCAATATGTGACAACTGGAATGCAGGAAAGAAGGAAAGAGATATATGATAGAAACTACTGACTTATGGCCTTCTTTAACAACTTGCAAGGCCTTCATTTACACCTTGATGGAGAGCTGCTCTCTTCCATGGGATGGGGCCCCTGCCTCACACTTTGTTCAGCTTGACACCATGGCAAGCAAGGTCCTCATAATCATTGGGATCTCCGCAACAAAACTGAGTGTCTAGGCCAGTGACTCTCACATCACAGACACATTCCATCTATCCATTGGGACCACACTCTGTCTCGAGCATCAGAGCTGCCAAAGTAGTCTCCTTGGCTATTAGGCACAATCCTGGACAGGCCACCACTCCAACGCAGGATACTCGAATGGCTCAATCATCCCAGCAAGCTGGCACTCATTTTGCCAAACTCAGAAGAATGACAGGCTGAGTCAACCCCACCTGGTATTAATTCAACAGAAAGCAGGATTTGAACTCAGGACCATAACATCCCAAGCCCACCACCCTAAACATTAAGTCAACACCAGGCTTCACTGACAGGTTGTTGGCCTCTTTGTATTTTACTGCCTCTTTTTTCATCTGTCGCCCTCTGCCTTCTCTTGATTCTGTCCCTCCCATGTTTCTACAGAGCACCCACGGTATGCTGTTAACCATCTTCTTGTAAAACTCCCAAAATCCAGACTCACTGCTCACCTCCACTCATTAGTTCCCATTTTCTCACACCCATGGAACCAACCTCCCCAGTATGTTCAGTCCCATTCTTCCTACCAGGGCTTCAAGACAGCTGATAACCACTACCTCGGATCACCCCCACCACCCCCCCAATCCATACTCGTGATCTCTTATACCCTAAATGACCTCATTCCAAAGCACTCATTTTTTTGAGGTATTGTGACACCGAGCTTAATGCACATCTGTGGGACGGTGCATTGTGATGCAACGCTCAATTTGACGGTTTATAGTCGGATCACCAATCAAACCCAGACTACACTGCTACCTGTGCACCATCTTTTCTCAACGATTCAAAGATCAGGTAGTCACGAAGTAGCAAAGCAAAAAGGAATCAAGGCAAGGATATGAAAGTATGTGAGCCAAAAAGAGACAAATAAAAAGGCTGTCTGGGAAAAGAAGGACAATGGCAAGAAACAGAGTATAGAGCAACACAAGTAGAGTGTGGAACCAAGAAAGAAACAAAAGAATATGGGACAGAGAAGGACAGAGATATACTCCTGGGTGTGACAGAATACATTGGGATATGGAACAGATATTTGTGAATGAAAATATATTTCGTATGTATGTATTATTATGTTAGAGGGGGTACGTATAAGCTAGGATGTCAAGTTAACGTGGTCCGTGTGTTCACGTAGATTAGAACATTTTTTGTATCCAGGAACCCCTTAGAGTGAAGTTGTCCTGTTCTTATGTATGCCGGAGGGGGTGAGACCTCCCAGGGACCGAGGTGTCACCTTCTGGCACTTTTAATGGTGCAGCATGAGGACCACGAGGGAGTGGTGTTAAAGGGCCGTGCCTTGGTGGCGACATCATCGAGGGCCAGCGTGGGCTGGAGGATGTGACCGCCGTGGAATGCGGACGAGCAGCCTCTTTTTGAGGACTAGTATCTTGTGAGGACTAGTACCACCACCGGAGACCAACCGGAGCATCTCTGGAATGCTATATCGATAAACTGAAAGCACGATTGGGAAAGGCCCCAGGAGGCCCCCATAACCTTCCACAGATAGTTGGCTGTGATTAATAGACCTTCAAGTTTGGGAAGGTGGCCCAGAGAATAATTGGTAATGATGAAAAGGAGGTATGTCTGTAACAGGTACTGCCAGTATTGGCCAACCTCCCCAGTTCCTACTGCCATGATGCACCGTACTTCTCATTAGGGATATGCAGGTGAGTTGGGAAATGAGTATGGGTGACAGGCAAGAGTAGCCATGAGGGTCAGTACATGGACCGAGTGGTCGGGGTAGAAATGTGATTATTTTGCATGTAATAAAAGTTTACTCTCTTGTGCTTTGTTATATTTCCTGAGTCTGCAGGCCATAGTTTTGTGGGGACAATAATAGCATGTGTGGCAGTTGGTCTTGGAACAATGAATGGCAGCTGGAGAGGGAGCATTGCTTGTGAGGTTTATGGGTGGTGAAGTTGTGGGTGTCTGCAGGTGGATCAGGCTCTCAGGGAGAGTGAGGTATGTCACCCCCATCCTCCATCATGAGTAAAAGGTTGCATGCTCATGGCACCTGAGTTCCAAGATTTTGTTTTTAGTGCATTTCTGTTTATTGAGTGTGTCTTTCTTTATTTATCTTTATACATTGTTTCAGTCTGCCTTTCGTCTCGGGATTCTCCGTGTTTGTTGTCCTGTGTCCCTTTTGAATAAACGGTTACTCCTGAGGCACCACATATCGCCTAATAATCCGCCATTATTCTCGCACATGTCCAAACAGTTTCGGCGTGGTCTGGTTAATTCCTGGGAGCGATATAATTTGTTAAACGTTCGCTTTAAGAGACAGGCGGAATTTTGATTCCGACCGGGGTTGGAAGCCACGGTATCTGCTCAAAGGCGATCCCCTTTGATTCGGCCATTCTCGAAGCGCATCGCTTTGGCGCAGCTGGTCCAAGTTAGCAGGCCTGTCAACGCGACAGTATATCTGTATATATGTATGCACCTTATGGAGTCGAAACAGCTTGGCTGATCTCCACCAAATCTTTCATGTGCTAAAGTACCCGTGAGCTGGTCATGGGCACAATTAAAATGGACGCCTTATCTCCTGAGAGTGGGGAGAGGACCAAAGGGGGAGGTGAGGAGGAGGAGATTGGGACCATACTCTATGCAGAGCGTTGGTGCTGCTTAAGCAGTCTCCTTGGCTATTGGGCACAATCCTGGATGGGTCACCACTCTGACACAGTGTACCAGCATGCTGGCACTCATTTTGGGGCATTGTGAAAAATACTTCACCGACACCATAATTAATTCATAGAAGGAAAATGTATTTAGTAGTTGTGAGAAGGAAGAAGACAAACTGAAAGAGAGAAAAAAGGAACAGCAGGAAGAGAAAGAGTGATGGAGGATTCCTGGATGTAAAGTGAGAGATTTTCATGAAGTTTTTAATCCGTCTCACATTAGTATTTTACAGCTTTGTCTGTAGTCCATTGT
>CM068954.1:22698944-22723016 GCA_035128595.1 Eptatretus atami
AGTCCTCGGTCTGTGTGTTCATAAACACACACGGATTGAACGCGCTGCCACTGTTGGTTCTCTCTTTATTGCCCCCAAATTAATAATGTTGTGAATATAGTTCGAGGAAAAGCTGAGAAGACGATTTTGTAATAAATGAGGCTGTTTGGTGCATGGTAAGCAAGTGCGGTGCATTTGATCTGCGTACGCAAGGTTGGTCTACGGCACCAACCACACCAAAGATCATAAATTCCCACCGTTCCTCATTTTAACGCAATGTCCTCATTGCTCGCTTTTTAACTGGACAACGGCCATCCATGGCAAAATTCTTCTGTTGTGACCTTTAAAAGCCAAAAACAAATGATTGCCTGTGATAAAAGATGATAACATTAGGCCATGTAATATGAAAATGACCTTCATAAGAGCAGAGGAGGGTCCATCATGAGCCTCTATGTACAATTAATGTACGAACCACGTATATGGGCAAACACCTTGCAGACTTTGCACTGAGTTTTAAATTTGTCAATGTTCACAATTCGTGCTGAACAAAACTACATTGGTCAGCATTTTTGTATTAATATTGATGACATTTGCTGTGTAACTGGAACGGGACTCGGTGGAGTGCATTCCTCCGTCAGGCTGAATGGTTTACGTTTTATATCAAACTGATAGGCCAAATCAGCATCCAGACCTGAACCAAAATCGAATGGGCTTCTTCTTATCATCTCCCCAACTCATCCACCATGTTTAGTCATAATCCATCAACAGATTTTGAGATACCATGCTATATATATTGTTTTTGGCCCCATCTCTCAATGGTGAAGAATCACTTAAAATTGTAAAATTCTTGTATCCGGATCTGGATCTTCACCAAAATCAAATAAATTCATCCTTGTCACACACCCAACCTGTCCACCAAATTTTGGCCAAATCTGTCCATAACCTTTTGAGATATCCTGCACACAAACAAACAGACCATAATGGACTCTGGGCTCGGGGATTACCATTAGGTGAAGCACTCAGGTTCCTTCCGAATGTCCAACCCTGTAGGCCGATGTGCCGTAGATAACTCCGCACCCCGGTGGGTTGCTAAGCAACCACGAACGTCAATTAACTTCGTCAACTCTAACAGGGTTACCTGTCTAACAACATTTACCTGAGGAGCTGACTAGATTAACCGAGTCTCATGCCCTCAGCGCACACTTGGACTGCTGTTGAGCGATACAGTGAGTGCACGCTGGCTAACAAGAGCAAATTACATGGGGTGAAACTTCCTGTCTCACAATACTGCAGACTTTGCTGGGCTAATGGAGGAAAGGATGCTACGAGCAGGTTGAACTGAACAACTGACAAGGGTTTATTTATAAGGAAGCATGAGGAAAAGCTTGTGGCACAGCGAAGACAAGGTGTTTATTCACTGGGGGGTATTCCGACAGCAGGGATGTGCAGTACTATTTGTGTGGTGTGGCAAAAGACATATAAGGATACAAATTCATGCAGTACATAGACAAAGAGCAGAACTATACACCAATTCTATCGAGCTTACACACACTTACTTAAGTTAACATAACAGGCACCATCAGAATCACTCCACAAAAGGATAGATAAGCAAGAGAGATAAGAAGAGCAGAAGCATTGGTAACACGTGCTGGTCCAATGTGCAGGGAAAGTAAGGATGGAGGGGGAGGGGGTGACGAAGAGCAAATGGGGGTGTCTGGGTGTGCGATGAAGACCTGTAAGTGGAATGCGGTGTCGGATGCTTATAGTGAGAAAGACAGGGTGCGAGACAGTGGGTGCTCTAAAAAGAGTGGTTGTTCGGGCTTTCCCCTAGTTAATAGCTCTTATGCGTCCACAGTATATGAGTCGGAAAAGAGAGAAAGAGCATGTGAGATTGAGAACTACCAATCATCTATGATGGCTGATTTCACCTCTCGCTCAATACTGTGCCCGGACTGCTTGGCGCATGGTCCACTTCCTCAGCGTTCAGTTCTGTCCTTTCAACAGCAAGCATCATGAACTCGGCAGTAACCATTCCATCCCGTAGCAACCACCACCAGCTCTCTCTCTCCAGAAACTCTCCTTCCAATCTCTCACTCAAGTGGCCAGCATCGATACTGAAGGGCCCTGGAAGGGGAGGTGGAGTTTGGGGGGATCAATGGTGAATCCACGCCTCATGTAGGGGTGGTTTCTGGGAACACATGTCACGCACCGCTCTCTTTCCTCCAAATGCGGTATGCTTATTGGTCCAGACGTGCTTTGGGGTGACGTCACCCTCCCCGCATGGTTGCTGGGCTGGAATCGCCTTCAGTTGTCCTCTAATCATGGCCATGCATGTCAGCTCCTGACTCAACGTGGGGCCGATGTCAAAGCTCGCCATGCGTCGCTTGAATGCCCACAAAGGGCGCAAACGGCTTGCTCGAAAGCAGGGAGATCCCCACTGATAGAGGAACATGAAGGAATGGGAAGCATGCACACACCTGTGTCTTGATGCAAAAGTCTCCATTTGTAATGGTGCCGGGCTTGGGTTCAGGCGTGAAACAAAGATGTCCATGGGTAAGGCGAGATGATGGTCCTGAGGTGCAGGAAGGTGGTTTGTGGTGGTGAGACATATGAAGTTGGTGTGGTTGTGGAGTCGAAGCATTGTTGTTGGGTGACGGTGATGTGGATGACTGTAGAAGGCTGGAAAGGCGAGCTTGAGTGGTGGTGTTTGAATGAAAATAATGTCCGGAGTGTATCCGAAGTAGGCAGGGTGGTTATTGCTGGCATTGTTGGAGAATTGTGGTGAAGAAGGCTATGGTGGTGGAAATGGCAGTTTCGTTGTGGTGCACAGATTCAAACAGGTTTTGGTATGCAAATGCAGATTAGGCTGCCAGAAGCATGTGCTCGGGTTGTGTGAGGAGAAGATAATGGGGAAGAATGGGGAAAAAACCTAAATAATCTCTCACAATGCATATTGCCTTTGTAACCCATTAAACACAGGGGAGGACCCTATCTGGAATAAGTAATAACAAAATAACTACCTCGGGAACCGCTATATCTGCATTCCATTGCCTTTGGGTCTCGGTTCCAGAACCATCACAAGACAAACAAACAAACAAACAGACAGACAGGGGTGACATCATCACCTCCGTCCACCTTCGGTGGACAGAGGTAATAACAAAAACAATGAGAACATTGGAACAAAGCATGTATTAATTTATACTAACCAGTGCGGGTCCGTACGTGCGGCCCGTACGTGCGTGCCCGTACTGCGTGCCCGTACGTGCATGTTTATCTCTCTATAATTTATTGAGAATATCAAGAAAATGAGAAAGTACAGAAATCTAGAAAGAAAAGAACAGTAAGTCGAGAAATCGAGAAAAATCGAGAAAGAATACAGTAAGTCGTCACTATCCGGAAGTCCGTACGTTGTAACTCTCTTCCCCAACGGCCAACACTACGCAGCAACGTAACTTGTCATTGGTTTGGTGAATAATGGCCATAACTTGGGAACCTCTTGTCCGATTAATATCAAACCTTGAAAAGCACATAGCGGTTTTGAAAAGGCACATATGACAGTGGTCACACACACACACACACACACACACACACACACACACACACACACACACACACATGCTGGAATTATAGATAAAATATATATTTTATTTTTCTTTTTCCGCCGGCAATTTGCGGGTTCTTTCGCTTTAAAAATCATTTTCTCAGGAACGGTAAGTCCGATCGAAACGAAATTTTCACCACAGATGTATCTTTTTTGATAGCAAACAATTGATAATTGTGATGTCAATTGTGATGTCATAGCACTGTGTTCTGTCATTGGTTTGGTAAATAAATGGCCAAACTTGGGAAACACTTGTCCGATTAATATCAAACCTTGAAAAGGCTCATACTCCGGTCCCAGCAATATACCTGGCAAGTTCAATTAGATCGGACGAGTGGTTGTCGAGAAACAGTGGTCACAGACAGACATACACACAGAGATTGCTGGAATTATAAGTAGACTAGTGCGTAGCAGTGCCCTAGGTGTGCCCGTAGGTGCGGGCCCGTAGGTGCGTGCCAGTATGGCAGCTTCATTCCTTCGCTCTCGTAACACGACCTGGATTGGCATTGTTTCAATTAGATCGGACCATACATAACATAACTTGGGAAACACCTGGGAACATACTCAGGTCCCAGCGTCAATTGTGACGTCAATATCAAACGAAGAAGAAGAATGTGACCCCACTCTCCCCCCTCTCTCCCCTCCTCTCTCACCCCTAGTCGCGCCCCTCCTCTCTCTCTCTCCCCTCTCTCACCCCTAGTCTCGCCCACCTCTCTCGCCTCTCTCTCGCCCTCTCTTCCGCCCCCACTCTCACCCCCCTCTCCCGTCCTCCTCTCGCCACCTCCTCTCTCCCTCTCCTTGAATTGTGACGCCCCTCTCTCTCTCATCCCCCCTCTCGCCCCCTCTCTTGCCCCCTCTCTCTCTCTCTCCGCCTCTCCCCCTCCTCTCTCGCCCTCCTTTCTCGCCCTCCCTTCCCTTCCCCTCTCCTCTCTTGCCCCTTCTCCCCTCTCTCCCTCTCTCCCCTCCTCTCTCGCCCTCTCTCTGTAAATGTATTCACAAATGTCACCAAGCACAACAATTAATTCAAACCTTGGGAAAAAAGCTTTCAAACCCTTGGAACAGCTCTTTCCTTGGAATTCAACTTGGTAATAATATTGAACATTAATCAAACTTGAGAAAAAACAGCTTTCAACTTGGGAAACACTTGGGAAACAGCTGAAACGGATGAAGAACGATATAACCTTGAAAAGGCACATACTCAGGTCCCCAGCGTCGATTGTGACGTCATACCAAACGAAGAAGAAGAAGAATTGTGACATCAATCGTGCAAAAAAAAAACTAAAAATAAATAAATAAATAAACATTAATTGTGACGTCATTCGTGATGTCATATCACCGTGTCCTGTCATTGGTTGACAGAGTTATTGGTCATTATGGTGACAGACAATATATAGGTCGTTATTGGTTGACAGACATTGGTCATTGTATCACGTTATTCTTTTATTACTGCCAATTATTGTGCTATTATTATTATTATTATTAATATGCTATTATATTATTCTGAGATATCTTTGGGAAATGGCATGATAAGTGGAACGACACTTCAGCTGCAATATAACACCTTTCCAACACTGACAAAAGCATAAATGCCGTAACTTGGGAACCGCTCGTCCGATTAATATCAAACCTTGAAAAAGCACATCCACAGGGCCCCAGCAATATTCCTGGCAAGTTTCAATTATATCGGACCGGTGGTTGTCGAGAAACAGCGGTTACAGACAGACAGACAGACAGACACACAGAGATTGCTGGAATTATAGATAGATGGAGTTAAGTTTTGCTTTAGAAACAGTCGCGAGGACAAAGGAAAACCTGAAAGAACCTCCATAAGATACGGGATGAAACTTTGTCACCACGGCACCCGAAACAGGCATGGCATGTCCACACACAGGCACAGACAGACACAGACACAGACACAGACACAGACACAGACACGCACACACACACACACGTGCTGTTCTCTATGAATTACTTAAAAATCAATCCAATCACATCCAAAAATGAATGAAAAATCACTCATGGAGTGAAACTTGGCGAGAGGGAACAACACTCAGTGGAGCACATACCTCCGCCAGGATGAACAGTTTACATTTTGTATGCCACTGATAGGTCGGATCTGAATCCGGATCTTAACCAAATTCAAATGGGCTTGTTTTTGTCACCTCCACAACTCATCCACCTCGTTTTGTCATAACTCGTCCACAACTTTTTGAGATATCATGCTATTCATACTTTTTGGCCCTATCTCTCAATGGTGAAGAATCACTTTTTAAAATTCTCGTATCTGGATCCTGGTTCTTATCTTCACCAAAATTGAATCACTTAGTCCTTGTCACACTCCCAACGTGTCCACCAAGTTTCATGTGAATCAATCCATAACATTTTGAGATATTGTGCTGTATATCGTTTTTGGCCCCATCTCTCAATGGTGAAGAATCACTTGAAAAATTCTCAGATCGGATCCAGATTCGGATCTTCACCAAAATTAAGCGTTGCTGTCCTTGGCCAGTCAACTACACACACACACACACACACACACACACACACACACACACACACACACACACACACACACACAAAATTTCAGAACGATTCCTTGAAAACTGTGGCCAAAAATCGTGTGACAAACAAACAGACAAAGAGACAGACAGACAGACAGACAGACAGACAGACAGACAGACAGACAGAGAGACAAACGCTACAGACCAACATATTTGGTAAAAAAAAATTTCACCAAGAATCAGTTAAAATTAAATAATTCTCGTATCTAGATCTGGATTCGGATCTTCACCAAAATTGAATCAATTCTTCCTAGTGACACTCCCAACATGTCCACCAAGTTTCGTGTGAATCAATCGATCACCGTTTGAGATATTGTGCTGTATATCGTTTTTTGGCCCAATCTCTCAATGGTGGAGAATCATGTGCTCGTGGACTATGAAATATACCTTCCATGTGCATGACTCACGGTTCGAGCTGCCGTGTGTGTGTTATAAAGGTGTGCACGAATGACGACGCACTGTGGTTCTGGGCCTCCAAGAAGGTTAATTGTGGAGCGAAGATGCGACTCAAGAGGTAATGGAGGAGATGGAGGAGTGGGAGGGAACACAGTCACCTGCAGGTAAGAGGGTTGGCTTTGGAAGGGTTAATGGCGGTAGAAATGATCATGGGTATAGGGATGGGGGATGACGTGATGCACCAGCTGGAGCTTTAAGCCTCGGAGGAAAGAGCATGATTGAACAGCCTCAAGATGGCGGTTCCACAAACCTCAAAGCACACGTTACATTTGTTTAGAAATGATTGGTTGAAACTGCTTTGTGGAGGAAATGGCAAGAGAACCTCATAACGTATCTCGGAGTGAAACACACGCACAGCCCCCATTGTGTCATTAAACACCTTTTTTGACAGGATATTAAACATTCAACTTCCTAAATTAACAAGCCCTGAGTTCAATTATTTCTGAGTTTACATCCAAAACCTGTAAGTTCGTGCTGTGACAGCGTGCGGCGTGCCATTCGTTCACGATAACTCAGCGCTTTGCACGTTTCCTCGGTGCACCCTCGGGTTCCCCTCCTCCATTGATCTTCACAGCGCAGCCACTTGCAAGGTGGACACGTGGTCATGCATCCGGGGACGACCATTTTGTTTCCTCCATGACTTCTCACATCATCATCATCATCACCATCACCATCATCACCATCACCGATCACCATCACCATCATCATCGATCATCATCCACCATTCACCATCACCATCACCATCACCATCATCATCACACCATCACCATCATCACCATCACCATTCATCATTCACCATCACCATCACCATCACCATCACCATCATCATCATCATCATCATCATCATCACCATCACATCACCATCACATCACCATCACCATCATCATTCATCACCATCATCATCACCATCACCATCACCATCATCATCATCATCCATTCATCATCACCACCATCACCACCACCCATCATCACCGTCATCATCACCATCATCATCAACATCATCACCATCATCATCATTACCATCACCATCATCACCATTACCATCACCACATATCATCATCATCATCACACATCACATTGTCTCATCACCAATCATCATCATCATCACCATCACCACCACCATCATCATCATCATCATCATCACCATCATCATCATCACCATCACCACCACCATCACCATCACCACCACTATCATAATCAATCATCATCATCACCACACCACCACCATCATCATCACCATTATCACATCACCACTACCATCATCATCATCACCATCACCATCATCACCACCATCATTACCATCACCATCATCACCACCATCATCACATCACCATCACCACCAATCATCATCATCATCATCACCACCACCACCATTCATCATCGTCATCATCACCACCACCATCATCATCATCATCACCACCCACCATCATCATCGTCATCATCACCATCATCATCATTATCAGTCATCACCATCATCACCATTTACCATCACCATCATCATCATCATCATCACCATCACCATCACCATCACCATCACCACATCATCATCATCACCACCATCATCCATACATCTATCACTGCACCCACTGCCTGGTTTTGTTTCTTTAACCGATTACCCCCATAATTAGAGACATTTAGTTTTGACGTCACCATTTTGTGATGGCATTCACACAAAGCCATCGCAGACAGATTGTGTTTTCATCCCCGACACGATAATTGCACATATTTTGCATTCCCCTGGGTTTTGCATCCATCATGTTCTGTCTAACCAAGGTAATGTGACTAAATGTATCATTTTAAGCTGTCGCATGGGGAGGAGGCACTCGGTTTGGGATTTGATCATGCCCTCCAAAATGGGCGCTCGTCCAGTGATGGACCTCGATGCCAAGGTGTTTGGGCGTGCCATTGTGCAGGTAAGCCCTAGAGTGCATGGGAAATGCCTTCAAAATGCCTAAACAGCACTGCAACGCAACAGATGCACAATATCAGGATTCAGGAAGATCGTTAGTTTTCTCCAATTAAAACAAATTGCTCATGTACTGCTTGACATTTTAAAGTTGATGCATAATTGTTTATAATGTGGCAAAACAGAAAGATGATTGGTTTGGGAATAACGCGGGGAAACACGTGATGGAATTGTGGGAGGATGTGGGGATTGTCCCTAACCCGAACAGCTTGTCCCACAGGATTGAACCACAAATCACATGATCATTATATTCACCACCGACATGAATTGTGCATCGACCCAATTAAATAATGATCTTCACTTCTCTATCCCGTTCGGCATCTTGCTCGAATTCTCAAAAGCAAACGAATAAAAAAAAACCCAAAATAATTTGATATCCCAATCCCAGGTCTGGATGAAGCTCATTGAGGGGGTAAAAAGTTGCCAACAACCCTTTATAATCTTTTTGTATCTGACAACGGAAATTAAAAACATCCGCCACCACTTGTCTATCAACAGAGCATCCATCCATCATCATCATCATCAGCACCTTGTCTGTCTAGTCTTTCGCGCAATGCCTCTTCCATGCCCTGGTGCTGAGCAGAATGTGAAATTCCAAACAAGGGCTCTTCTATGAGCCTCGCTCCTGTATAATAAATAAATAAATAAATAAACAAATAAATAAATGCGTCGAACGAACCTTTTCTCGACACATCACAAGCATTTACTACAATGATTGTCTTTACTTTCAAAGTTTCCAATAATTTATTTACAATCTTACAAAACCTGCCCAGCATCTCCTTTCACTGGACTCTCATGGTGTTGCCACTCTCTCCGAAACCTTCCCTTCCAAAAAACATAGGGCTATTTATTATATACACATACAGAGTTAGGGGAGGGAAGAATAGTTTGGGTACAAAGTGTCTTGGTTGGGGAGGTAGAGGTGGAGGTGGAGGGTATCTTCAGCTAGGTGGACATATAAATTGTTATCCATTTTAAACCACGTGGTTTTACTTACAAACATCATTCAACAATTGTATTTTGTTTGAAAGACAATCCGTAGGACCAATTTGTTACTCCCGAGGATCAATTGTTCAAAACATTGGTTTTGACAATTTCCGAAAAAGCAACCTCAGGGTTCCGGTTGTCACCCTTTGACCCCAATGTGAAAAAAACAGCATTCCCTGCTTATCGTGGCCCAAACACCGGGCCAGGCAAAAGCATCTCCAGCTGGAGATGGATCAATATGGTGCACTCACTCCATGCCTTGCTCCAAAATAAATATATAATCCATCATGGGAATGGCACAGCCTGCCAATTAACGGCTTCATGCAGCTGACCTATCTGCCGTCGATATTTGCACCGAACTGCACATTCCCACATCTCCTAAGGCTCAACGCGCAGCCAATTCGTTTATACTCATAAAACCCCTGAGTTCCCCACATCCCAAACACCCTGAGTGCCCCACATCCCAAACACCCTGAGTGCCCCACATCCCAAACACCTTGAGTGCCCACATCCCAAAACCCTGAGTGCCCCAACATCCCAAACACCCTGAGTGCCCACAACATCCCAAACACCCTGAGTGCCCCCACATCCCAAACACCCTGAGTGCCCCACATCCCAAACACCCTGAGTGCCCCACATCCCAAACACCCTGAGTGGCCCACATCCCAAACAAACCTGAGTGCCCCACATCCCAATCACCCTGAGTGCCCACATCCCAAACATCCTGAATGCCCCACATCCCAAACACCTTGAGTGCCCCACATCCCAAACACCATGAGTGCCCCACATCCCAATCACCCTGAGTGCCTCACATCCCAAACATCCTGAATGCCCCACATCCCAAACACCTTGAGTGCCCCAACATCCCAAATCACCCTGAGGGTCCCACATCCCAAAACATCCTGAATGCCCCACATCCCAAAAACACTTGAGTGCCCCACATCCCAATCACCCTGAGTGTCCCACATCCCAAACATCCTGAATGCCCCACATCCCAAACACCTTGAGTGCCCACATCCCAAACACCCTTGAGTGCCCCCAATCCCAAACACCATGAGTCCCACATCCCAAATCACCCTGAGTGTCCCACATCCCAAACACCTTGAGTTCCCCACATCCCAAACACCCTGAGATCCCCACATCCCAACACCCTGAGTTCCCCACATCCCAAACACCCTGAGTGCCCCACATCCCAAACACCTCGAGTTCCCCACATCCCAAACCACCTGAGTTCCCCACATCCCAAACACCTTGAGATTCAAAACATTAAATAATTCTGGCTGCCAGACCATGCATCTGATCAGGTTGAAATTTAAAACATACATTCATCATCAGTATTAGATCATAATTTTTAAGTTTCATGTCGATTATAGCAGCGGTTCAAGAGGGAAATATAAATTTTTCTTCAATCCAATATGGCTGCCAAACCATGTGACCTATGCTATCGTAGGTGGAACGTTTTGTTCCTCATGGATAGCGATCATACCTGTAAAGTTTCTCCTCATCTGTTCAGCCGTTTTGGAGAGATATTAACCTCGCCATCGAAGATCGGAGGTTACTGTTTTCACCCTTTCTGTTTGTTTGTCTGTTTGTTTGTTTGTGAACAGTATTACGGAAAAACTCCTCGACGGATTTCGACGAAACTTGGTGGGGGATTAGGTATGGTCCAAGGATCATGCCATTAGATTTTGGACTAGGTCCAAAATCCAATATGGCCGCTATGGCGGCCATTTTAAAAAAATATTTGAAATTTTTTTTTTTGCATTTCTACATGTTTAAGTGATTTCCAACCCCCCCCCCCCCCAAAAAAAAATGTTGGAGAAAAAAACTATAACTCTGTCAGCACTGTTGACGTCATATTTAATGAATAAGTATAAGTTCACTTGAGTGACCAGCAATTGGCGGCGGTTGGTTTTGCACTCTACCGAGTGCTCCCCATCTAGTTGAAGTGTTTTTCTTTTTTAGCCGAACCACCTGACTGATGACCTCATCAATTTTTTTTTTTGTTCACCAATTTATCCCAAGATGACCCTCAAAAGTTTCATACTGATCGGATGTAGCATTCTACGCATGCAATTATGATGTCATAACGAAGGCACCTGTGATTTCATTTTTTTTATTTTTTTTTTTAAAGTCACACTTATTCCCCATGGGCAGGAGCCACGTTTCAATCAATGGTGAAAATTCCGTGTCAATCTGACAAGCGGTTGCAGAGAAGAGGGAATGATAAAATGCAGACACGTACGTACGTTCTACGTATGCACGTACCCGACCGATTGTTCAACTCCACTATTCGCTTTGCAAGTGCGGGCTAATAAAACAAACACTGTATAACTGCAACACAACAACAAAATTTATCACACTAGACTTGCCAACAAAACTAGTGTCAAATACAACATAAATTAACAGCAATATATTTTGTTACTTGGTGAAAGTATTTCACAGTGCAGGAATTAAGGGGAAAGGAAAGGGTTAAGAGGACTGTGGGCCCATTGAGGAACAGCACAGGAGAATTGGTGAATGATGAGGGTGTGATGGCAGGATTATTAAATCGTTTTTTTTTTTTTGCTTCTACATTTACATGTGAACAATCAGGGGAACTTCAAATAGCAGAGAGTATATCTCTCAGGGGTGAGAAAGGCCTTTCAGAAGAGATCCAAGGAAGAATAATAGAAGTGTGGAATCCGCTCGAAAATTTAAAGGATGATAAAGCTCTTGGACCGGATAATATTCATCTAAGAATATTGCAGGATGTGTCGGAGCAGATTAGCGTGGTGTTAGCAGATATCTTTAGCAGGTCGTTGGAGTCAGGACGGGTACCAGAGGTTTGGAAAGTAGCAAATGTAACATCATCATTTAAACAAGGTTCCACAGAATAATTTGGGAACAATACACCTCGTAGTTGAACTTCATTTGTGGGAAAGGTGTTGGAGGTATTGAATGGTTTGGGGAAAAAAATTATATAATTCAAAATTAATGGAAGGTACGGTGGTGAGCCCAGATTTACTAAAGGGAGATTACGTAAAAAAATATTATTATTATTATTATTATTTTTTGGAGTTCTGTGAAGCATTTTCTGATCGGGTGGATGAGGCAATGCAGTGGATGTAATGCATGTGTATATATATATAGCTTCAAAAAGCTTTTGATAAGGTACTACGTATAAAAAAGGGCTGGACATGGGTAAGAATAATAGTACAGTAATTAAAAAAATTAAGATGACATGATATAAGGGGCAGTCTTGGAACATGTCACACAAGAGAAGGATCTGGGGATGGTAATATACATGAGGTTAAGCAGACAGAACATGCCAGGTGGCTACAGGTAAAGCAAACAGGGTTTTAGGTTGGATTCGCGGAGGGATAAATAATTATCAATCAAAAGATGTAGTTTTAACACTGTATAGGAATTTAGTGAGACCTCATCTGGAATATTGTGTACAGTTTTGGTCACCACATCCGAGGAAGGACCACAGCCAGTGTTAGGGGAGGGCAGATAGGGAAGTTGCCTGGGACCCCTGACCACGAGGGTACCCCGAAAAAGGTTTTACATTTCAGAACATGTGATTGTCAACCTCCATTTCTGGTGGTTAGCTAGTCTGAGCTTATGCTCATAAAAGCCCAATCACGCCGACATTGTTGCAATGACGCTAACGAGAAAAGATAGCGATCCGCTTCTCGGAGGATCGCTTCTAAAGGTGAGTCACCATGATTTTACATTCTCTCATGATGTAATGTCATTGTATGATGTTGCTCGAGGCGTTTTAAAATAGGTAGCAATAATGCATGGTCTGTTGTGCTTATTGTTTGAAAGGGGCGGGGGCCCCGTGTTCAGCTGTGCCCCAGGCCCCTAATTGGCTAACACTGGCCCTGGGAAGGACATCGCTGCCATAAAGAGGGCACAGTATTTAGCTACGAGATTGATTCCAGGCCTTGCTCGACTAAACTATGTTGAACGTTTAGAAGAGAGAGGACTTTATTACGAGGGGATCTCGATAGAGATGCTTAAGATAATGAAGGTTATAGATGGAATAAGTGCAGAAGAGTTGTTTTTAGCATAATGGACAGAGACAGGACCAGGCCAGGGGGCACAATTTCATAGTATGTTAACTTGCACATTACCCCAATGGTGATTGTATCACCCCTAGAGTGACAGACAGACAGAAAGACACACACACATATACACACACGTGACCAATGACATTTCCACCATGAGTAACTCCTCAACTGCCCACCTCCTCCATCTCCCCCACTGAAAGTCCTCCACCAACCCAAACCCTTACCCTCCCAACTCTAAGTTATCAACCCCCTCCTGACTTCAAACCTCCAAGCCTCTCCCAATCCCCCCACCTCAACCACACTGATAGCGCTCAATCTCCCCCTTCCAAATCTCCACCATCTTGCTCGCGATTCTCCCACTCACAAAAGCAAAACGGACATTCTCACATCGAAACGGCGGAATATTTAACACTTTCTGCAACCCTAACGTGCTATCACCAACTTTACAGAAACCCGTCATGGTTGCCTGTCCAATTCACAATTTTAAGAGAAAATAGTCAGAAATAACCATGAAAGTCCTGCTTGAGAGAATGCCACATTATTACTTTGGCGATGTATAAACAATAGAACGCTGCCTCAATCACTGAGGCCTATCTTCACAAGGCCTGTGATGCTTTTCGGCTCAAAAATCCGTTTAACTGTCGCTTTGTTTGTTTTACTTTGAAGGGAAAACTTACAGGGAGGGCATGGCGATTGTGAATATGATGTCTTTGACTTTGCACAGCAGTCATCACCAACATGATTGGTGTAGTTTAGAAATGGTGGGTGGATTCAGGCGAACTGCCCAACCAATGGGTTCTGCACGTGCGCACGGCTCCTTTTATAGGTTCGAAGAGGAGGAGATTGTTAGGACGGCAGGGAGGGGTCTTTCGCTCAGAGAGGAGTTAATGCATGGACTAGTCTCTCTTGAAAAGTAGTGTCAGAAAAATGGTAGACAGTCTCAACATCGAGTTAGATAGGTATGGATAAGTCGTGGGGATGGGGGGAGGGGTACGTCGGTGTTGGCATGATTGTACAGACATAATATGGGCCCAATGGCCTCCTCTGATGTTAAAGTTGAAGTTCCTTGAAGAGTGAAATTTCTAATATCAGCTATACTGATTGTAGCTTCATTCCATCTCGGTTTTTTTTTATCGGTTTATTTTATTCCTCGTCTTCATCCTCAACTAAAGCGATTATTTGGTCGCTTCTTCGAGCAACTTAAACGGCAGGATCCAAATTATGAGGAAAATTTGAATAAACACTTACTGTTCCAACTAAACACAAGAACAGACTCCATTAAAAGCGCTTGGAGATGGTTTCTGCCCCATTAGTCCTGCTCACGATTAAAAATCCTTCAATGAATGGGGTTTGGAGAAGAGCTTTTTTACAAAATGGACGAGTGCGAGGAACTCTATTTCAATCTGACATGACATGGAATGTTTAAAACAGAATGAGGAACGATTTTATGAAAGGGAGGAATGTTTGGAAGGGTATGAGGAATGTTTCAGCGCAAGGAATGAATGTAACAATGCTCGGAATGCCGGTGACCATGTGATCATAAGCCAAGCAGCAGAGGGGGCGTCCCAGGTGCAACTTGGTTGGGAAGGGGAGGATCTCAGATCCGAGGGTAATTAAGGTAATTGAAACAGCTAAATTACTAAGTAAGATGCTCACAAGTCCTACTAAGTGATACAAAACAAACAATGCTCAATCAGTTATCGATGGTTAATACAGCTCTCCTGGAGATCAATACAACATATTCCGAAAGTGGTCCATGTCCCCCATACCACCATCCCATAATAGTCTTATAACCTCATTTTCAGTCAGTAACCCCATTCCGACTTATTCAGTTTTTATTTGGCAGTTTCCAAACAGATTACAAATAACTCCCGATGTTATAATAGTTTTACGAAATGAATTTGTAAACAGGGTTGGCAGGATATCCTGGAGGTTTGCACACTTGCCTCTAAGCTGTCTCTCTCTCTGAGGTTTGAATCCTGACCCAGCTCTAAACTGTCATCGTTTTCATTGAGGAACACAACAATTATGGTTAACCATACTCAAATTGCCACTATTTCATCTAAATGTTGAAAATTATGTTGAACAGACGATTTTAATTACACATTTTGCGCCAGCAACAGCAGGTTAAAAGTTCCCGGCGAGCAGAACCGAGTCAGTGTAAAAACTCATACCCAGCACGTACGTGGAAGGTCTCCTTGGTATTTGTACGCCATTTCAAGTCTCGTATTCGTTCTTCGGATGCGACTTCTCCAGGCATCGTTTTTCTCTTCCGTCGTCTTTTGTTTGAAGATGGCCAAACTTTGTGTGTGCTTCCCTTCTCACTTCATCAATCGACTAGTTTCCACTCATTCAATGTTCCACTGCATATACGTTTTCTTTCCTGCTGATCCAGAGTACCCATCACGAACTGAGGTGCCTCTGAGCATATGTAGCGCAACTGGATCCAGATGTTTAGATGAAGGCGTTGCGAATGTAAAGATCCATCGATAAATGAGTGCCTTCTTTATGATTATTTCACATTGTGGAAGTGCATCTTTGTGAGATCGAGCTGTAACTCGCAATCCAGATTCAGTTTTTTCTCTGATTCTTTAAATGGTGTTGCGGGAGGGGATCACATTGACGTACGTGGAACTTTGCGGGTTTCCGATGAAACAATCATTGTAGTCAATGTTGCATCCTTCGTCCATCAAGGTGTTTCACCAATAGTTTGTAATCGGTGTTGACTGTTGTTTTTCACTTATTATGATTATTTTGTATGCTGCCTGTGGTTGCTGGTTGCATTATTTTCTCGAAGCGCAGCTGTGCCATTGATGCAGTGCCCCCTTGTTTCCAGTAAGCTGGTGCTCATTTTCTGACCTCGGAAGGATGACAGGCTGAGTCTTAACCCACCTGGTCTTATTTAATGGAACGACGGGAGCTCAAACTCAAGACCCTCATATCTTAACCCTTGGAACCCTAGCGGCCATTTTACCAGCCACTCTTCAAACCTCCATATGCCTGAGCGGCTGGTTTCCCAGCCACTATTTAAACCACCATATACCCGAGCGACAAGATTTTTCTCCAAGGAGCCCAGGATGGGGGAGCCGAAAGTCCAAGGAGCTCATGGTTCAAAGGGTTAAAGCAGCCACCTTAACCGTTAAGCCAACACCGGCTTGTTTAATTTATTTATTTTTTACTTATCTGATCCCATACATCTCTTCTTTTATAAGATTCTCTAAAAAATAAATTCAGCAATCCCATTCAACAGAGAGAGTGAGGTCATATAGTAATGGGTGATCGAGTTGCATCACCAATCACAAGATGTAATTAATTTCAGGCTTTATAACACCAGACATGTATTTGGCCTGTCATACTGATTCCTTGTTTAGTTTCCATATTCCATGCACATTTGCTGCTCCATCTGTTGCATTGAGGTATGTCCATGCTATTTCCAGGACGTTTTCCATTTTAAGTTCAAGGAACCCTTTTCCTATTTAATCAATACAGTTGACTGCAGCTATCAACTTTTACTCGGCCCGAGCAAGGCTAATTATGGGGGCAATTATGACAAATCGAATGGTGAACACGCACATTAGGATATAACTAGATGTCTGAATTAATTATTCATTTTCCCATTCGGCCGTTTTCAGAACAATACATTATTACTATAACCACAAGAAAATATTCACATTCAATAAAATATAATTTCGAACTTTCTTGGATAATTTTCAATCATAATGAACAGCAACAGCTACTCAGTTCAAGTAGCGAGTTGTGCTGTGTACTTGTTGTAAAAAAATTGAAACCTACATCTGCTTGTAGCTCCTACCGGCCCACAGATCCACCAGGCGTTATTCTGATGGTCCAGTCTGCCCCTGCCAGTGGTATAATGTCTGGGTCCTATTGCATTAGGCATCGGGGATTTTAAAGGTTGCTGCCTTGTTTCTCTGATAAGTTGTGTGAATGGTAATGGCGACCGATGGTGATAAGTTATCTCAAGGTGACTAATGTTACTAATCACTTTTTGGGCCCTCGAACGTCTCTCTTTGACACCAGTCCATGGGGCAGGATTTTAACCTCAACGCTACACTGTAATCTCCACACCCTTTAACCTCATTACTACACATTACACAGTAAGCTCTGTATGCTTACCTCGTGTACCTGCTATTTTTCCGCACTGACATTTGGGGTTTGTATGAAGTCACTGCAGGATTAAAAGTAAAGTAATCCTGATTTATAACCTGTGTGGTGTCAGACTGTGCCGAAGCACAGACCGACGTTCACCCACTCACAGTCTGTTCGTCAGTAAAAATGACCACTTGGTTCTGTTCTCGGAGTTAGCCTCAAGTGTGGTCGGCAACCACCGGAGTCGCGGTTATCTCATGGTTGTCATCCATGCGACAGTATTCAGTTGGAGGAATGTTTGTAATGGTGCGAGGAAAGTTTATAACTATGTGAAGAATATTTCATTGCAAGGAATATAATTTCATCCAAGGAATGTTTTTAACAATGGGAAAAATGTTTGAAAAAGTCGAATATTTTTCAGTCCAGAGAATGCTTAAGAGTGCAAGGTCCAACAAATAGTTTTGTATGACAAATGTTTGTTTTTATGAATGTATGGAATTATTTTAATAATGCAAGAAACATCTTTTTGTTCATCGAGATTCAATTGTCACCTTTAAAAAAAAAAATCGTCTGGTGGAGTTTCTTATCCAGATTCAAACTGTCTGTATCTCAACTGATAACATTTCAAGGGAAAGAAACCATCTTTGATGTGTAAACAACCAATGTAATGGTTTAGGCAGAGGGAGTGTGAGGAGTAACCGCTGACATTTGGAAATGAGGAATGAAAATGAGGCAAGGCATCGAAAACAAGAGGGAGGGCCGAGCCGCGTCAAGAAGAAGGACAGGGGAACACGACCAATGCACTTGGGTTTGATGGAAGGGGCCATGCAAGTGTACACTCACGCACACACCTACCCGCTTACTCCTGAATCACTCACAGTCCATATGTTGCCTTTAGGTATTTTATTCCCTGGTAAACTCACAATTATCCAAACCAACTTTTTCATTTACTAAGGAATGCAGATTTGCTTGATTGCTCACTCACAAGGATTGTGCTTATGAAGTCTCCCCCTATCCTATTGTATAGGGGGAGGCCCAGACCTTTTGAAGGGGTTGTTTCTACAATTAGTGCACACAATATTTAATGGTTCCATAGTTTCTTCGACTCCTAGGAATACTAAACCACTTTTTAGGTTTTTATGCCTCCGCTAACGAAGTCTCCGGAGGCCTTATGTTTTTGGGTTGTCCGTCCGTCCGTGACAGGTTTTTCGTTACAGTGATAACTTAAGAACGGCTGAACGGATGCAAGTCAAACTTGGTACAAGTGTGTATAATGATGCAGAGATGAACTGGTTAGATATTGGGGTCAAGTGGTCAGAGGTTGGAGATCCCATGAGGTAAAACTTCTGTTACCATGCTAACTTGTGAACAAGTGATGGGATTTTTGACCAAACTTGGTTTAAGTATATTTTATGATGCAAAGATAAACTGATTAGATTTTGGCATCAAGAGGTCAAAGGTCATGTCAGGTAAAAATGTAATATTTGAGAATAGTTGAAGGGATTTAAATCAAACTTGGTACAAGTGTGTATAACGATGTAATAATGTGGGCTGTCGCATATCGGTCGACGTTGTGACGTCGAAGAGCGCTGTTCCAGTTCTTCCTTTATTTTCATCAATAATGGGAATACAAAGTACGTGGGAATGATATAATTTTTTTGACCTCCACATATTAAGGTCATGACCTAAATAGAGACAATTTAACATTTTCACCATAACTTGACAAAGATTTGGGCGATTAGAACAAAATTGCTCTTACTAGATAGCCAAGAGCAAGGCACATCTACGTTAAATTTACATCATACCCCTCCGGGTTAAAGGTCAAGATAAAATTTGAAAAAACCCTCATTATTTGTCATTGTTAAATTTTGCCAATGTGGAGTCTGAAAGACCGCTTGGCCTTCAATGACGTTCTCGTATCATAATAGCACACCTGCATTGAAGTTGTACACCTGATATTTATTTCCTGTCCATGATCTACTTTTTTCGGATTGTCAACTAATTAACAAAAAACATCTTTTTGATCATAACTTGAACAATTTTCCTCCGATTTTCATGATGCTGAGTTTCATGGATAGATTGTAGATGGGGACACATTTTCTTAATTTACATTCTCTCCCTAAATGTTGAAGGTCAAGGTCATACGACGGTCCGAAAAAAAAACAATATGCCATCATTCGATCGCAGGCACCAGGGGATGGTTTACCCTTGGCGGTCGCTGTGTGATCGCAGGTGCCGTATTTAGTTATTTTTGCCTTCATTTTAATTACCTATTCACAGTATGCTCATAAAACTCTGGCCTCACAGAGTCAATCATGGTGTTGTTGCTTTCATCAATCCCCAGCATGTTAACGTATTTCGTTAAAGGAAGAAAGAAGAGCAAAATCATCGTGAAGGAAAAGGTTAAAGACTTGCAAGGGGACGATTGGAAACGAGCGAACAGGGGACAACGAGTGGGTGGTAGTATGGTCAAGGAGGGTAAATGATGTTGTAAGTAGGATGAACAGAAGCTGAGCATGAAAGGATATCAATCAGCTCGACCTTCAAGAAATGGAGGGAGTGGTAAGTTGGGACAGACACAGGGAGGTGGGTAGCTCCACAGACAGGACAAAAAAAGGACAATGGTGTCTATATTACATCTCCAATCATGAAATGTGAGGCTAAACTCAAGTCATGATTTGTCCTCTCAGGCAAATATAAACTGTCTTATCTTGGGTTCCATTCATTTAAAATAGTTGTGTGTTGGTTGTCTCATCTGCAAATTTAGGAATCTGATAACCTCAGATCTAGTGTATAAATTACAAATACGAACAAAACCTGCAATTAGCCCTCTTAGTTAAAGGATTGCTTTGTGGTTTTCTCGGATGACAGGATAACCTAGAGGTATGCATACTTTCCTCGAAGCTGTGTAGCCTTGATTCAAATCCTGACCCAGCTATAAACTGTCATCCCGGTGCTTCACAAGCAGGGTGATTTCATCAATGTGTATGCCATCCCTCAGATGCATGTTAAACTGGTGTCCTGTCCGCTGGCATTTGTTGGTGGATGTTAAAGATCCCATGGTGTCCTTTGTGAAGAGTAGTTGAAGTATCACCAGCACCCTGAACTAATTACAAATTCCTGCCCCAACCAGCAGAGGGCACTGCATCAGCGGCACAGCTGTGCTCTCAGCCAATGATGCCACCCTGAAGTTTTGTGCTGCATATGAAAGAAGAAGTAAGTGGTTGTCTCATCGAATTTTTTTACAATGTGCTGCTGATACTGTTTCCTATTGTTTACTTTTTTTCTTATTCTTCATGCAGTCTACATCACAAAGGAACAAAGGGAAGAGTTTTGATTGGTCTGAGGATGTCGGAGTTCAGTATGAACATCGGTTTGAGGCAGAGAAGCAATCTCAGCCTACTCATGCTTATCGTGGTGATGTAGCAGAGAGTAAGCGGGAGATGCAGGAGGCACTGGGGGAATAGAAGGAGATATTCGGGAAACATGGACCGAGGACGAGTATGGAGAAGACTGAGGTGATGTGGGTAAGCAGTGAAAGGAAATTAACATCAGGTTAGAAGGGAAGGAGATCAGACAAGGAAAAAGGTTTGAGTATCTGGGGGAAACAATGACCTGGGAAGGTGAGTTGGAGACAGAGGTGCAGAAGATGATCCAGGTGGGTGCGAATGCATGCATGAGGGTGGAGGGGGTAACGGCAAACAGGCTGGTAATGTGGTGCTGATGGAGGAAGAGAGAATCGCAGTGAGAGCAGACAGGTTAAGGGAGCAAGGAAGGAGGAAAAGAGGTAGACCGAGGTTGAGATGGGAAGATTGTGTGAGGAGGGATATCAATAAGGTGGAGAGTTGGCTAAGGACATGGGGTAAATAGAGGAGTATTGTGGCAAAGGCAGGGCAGAAGTTTGGTACGATTGGACCTCACCCCTTATAAAGGGAAGAGAATGAGAAGAAGTCTACTTTACTCTCACCTGGATTCGATTTCCAAGCTCAATCCAAAAAATAATATTTTTAGATTGTTTCTGAACATCAAGGTTTAGAACTATAACTATGCTGAAACAAGCCCAGCCAGGTGCTTATTCTGAATTCATGGATTATCTGAATAAGGAGGGATTAAAGTAAATAATATCTTGAAACACTTTTTTTTGGGGGGGGGGGGGGAAGGAAAAAGTTGCTGCAGAGCATTACAATTTACTTCTACCCAAAGGTGATGTTATTCCTCTGTGCAATGGACTTGAGAATTTTCCCCAACTCCACATCAACACTGGCCCTTGTGGTTTACATTCGCCCTCCATTTCCACCTGAAGGTTTCAACGGCAGCCACAGCTTGTGCAAAAATCCTTTTTCACAACCCTCAAAGCTGAAGGATGTCATGAAAGTAAAGGTGCTAAAATTACATAAACCTTTAGTGTCACGGATGGAAAGAAGTAAAGATGTAGGCCAAAACTAGAGAGTTCATGGAACGAACACCTTGCCCCCCACGGTCTTAAGAAAAAAGGACATGGGTGGGGTCTGTGAACAGCAAATTTGATTGGTTGAGATGATGTAAAATGTCATAATATTTTGTCCAAGTAATGCCAAATGGAAGGTTCTTGCAAGTGTCAAAAAGGCAATTTGTGTTCTACATTGTTCAAGTGCATAACTCAATTGAAATAAAAATTTTTTTTTAGAGTTTTTAGAAAAAAAACACCTTTTTTTGGAAGTTTACCGCCGTAGATGCAGTGTCTTTTACACCACCTTATTTAACATGTTACATCAGTTCTTTGTGCCTGTTGTTTGTGTCCTTTATGACATCATTAAAAACAGTGTTTTCTGTTTGGAATGATTTTTAATTTTGTTTGATTGCCAGACAAGCAGACCGACTACAAAAAAAAATTCTCACTCCTCTCCGCGCATGTGCGATCAGGACGGATCCAGAGCCAAAGTACTGTTAAACTACAGGTTTGTTTTCTGATTCATGTTCAAAATATAACATTCAATTTAAATCAAGTTATTCCTCGATCATAAACTGATGTCTGACAGTTTACAATCGGGTTGGGAATCAAACCCAGGCTAGAAACTTGTCAGAAGCCAGTGTGCTACATTTGTACCCTACTGTCGCACTTGGAATGTAGTTAGATTTAAGGAAAAGTTGCCGTTCCGGTGAAGTCCTACCTGGGGGTGCTCGGTCGTGGACATAAAAGATCCCACCGTACACTGTCAGTACCCCGGTTAAATTATCTTCAAGATGAAATTGTTAATGTAAGTAAGTATTAAATGGACGAGGATGCTCAGCTTATGCCTGGTGTTGGCTTAATGGTTAAGGTGGTGGGCTTCGGATCGTCGCGTCCTGAGTTCAAATCCTGCTTTCCGTTGAATTAATACCAGGTGGGGTTGACTCAGCCTGTCATCCTTCCGAGGTTGGCAAAAAGGGTACCAGCTTGCTGGGATGATTGAGCCATTCGAGTATCCTGTGCTGGAGTGGTGACCCGTCCAGGATTGTGCCCAATAAGCCAGGAGACTGCTTGGGCAGCACCGACGCTCCATGTAGAGTATGGTCCCGATGGATGGATGGATGCTAAGCTTGCTGAGAACATCTTCATGAGGATACGATGACAATGGTAAGAATGTCTCAGATAAGCAAACGGATTGAGTAAGTAACGGGGCTGTGGATACGTCCCACACAGACACAACCTCAATGTCCTGCTGGCAATCTCGGGGCTTTTCTATTCTCGGCGAGCATATGAAACCTTTATGAGACTTTCGACAAAGAGGAAGAAGGCGGAAGAAAATATGTGATTGAATGTCACAAGGAACATCATCTTTAACTCCAACACAAAAGGGACGGTGTGCATCGGCTGTCCAAAAGCTTGCAGACATGAACAGTCAGACAGCTTAATGGTTTGAACTTCATGCGTTTATGAACAGTTCAGCTCGAATGACGCTTGACTGATAGAAACAGAGCCAGTAGCAGTAGCACTAATTAACAAAGTAAGAGTCATGGTGTTCGCGGCTCACGGAGGTTTTGCATCACATTGTGGACAGGTGTGATGGATGATTTGGCAGCGACGGTCAGAACGTCCGATGCCCATGGACCTTTGGTTACGAATGCAGACGGAAGGAGCACATTCTGATTCATTTGGAATATCAACCGGGCTCTCGATGCATCGCAGCACTGTGGAATGTGTGCTGTTTCCATGGACATTTAATATCAAACTCTGCCGTTATTGTTTGGCACAGAGGTGACTCCACTGCCATGATGAATGGCAACTTTGCACACACACACAAATATATTAGCACATGAAGCAGGCCTCGTTTTCCAAATAAACATTAATTTATTGTGTTATAATCTACAATTTAATAAATATGCCTACAGTACAGC
>CM068954.1:22728056-22748497 GCA_035128595.1 Eptatretus atami
GTGGAAACGGGTCATGCCCTCAACATGAGGTGTTCGCATAAAAGTAGTGGAAATGTCAATGGATGGACAATGGTGACACGTGACACACATGACCCTGTGAATATAGCTGCAAGAAACATAAACCTTAGGATTAATGGCTGTGCTGTGTCCGCAGAGGATAAGACTCTGCTCCGAGTTTTCACGGACACCGGCTTATTTGGCCATCCGTCTCAAGGTAAACACTCATGGAAAAATCTTCATGTCAGTGATCCCAAGTCACTTAGGCCATTCACCTTGACGAAGTGGACAGGAGAAGAGAAATGCCAAATGTTGAAGACTGTCATGTGCACTTCATGACGTGAAAACAGCAGACGACGAATCAGCCGTGAAGCATGGTGTTCATCAGTAAAGATGCGCTATCCTTCACCTGAAGAACCAAAATCGTTTTGTCATCTTAAGCACTAAATCGATCCACAAACGCCTTTCTTTGGCTGTGCAAGTCAAGGGGAGGACATCGCAGTGGCGGAGAGATGCTTTGTTTGCCGGCACTATGACAAGCATTAAAATACAGAGACAAAGAAGTTGCTTTGGGATAAGGCAGGGGTTAAAGGTCAGTTCTATGCAAGCAACAAAACAGGGGGAGAATCGGCTTTAAAACAAAGATAACTTACAGAGGGGAACAGATTCAAGATTAAGATTAATAAGTGTATTAAGAAATGGTCCTTCTCATCTGGGGCCTGAGGAATCAGCCGCTTGCCTCTTGTCCTTCAATGTGACAGTTTCTTGCCATATCAAGTCATCCCACATTCGTTGATGATGCTCTTTTCTCCTAACTTTAATCCAGATCATTACCTCTAACCCCAACTAGTCTTTTCTACCCAGTCCTTAAAACTGACCATGATCCCGAGCTGAGCATTAACGTCAGCACGAACCCGAACCGTGTTTTTTTTCTTCTTTTTTTTCTGCTCATGCAAACCCGACATGTTATATCAACAACGTGTTCTAGAAGGGCAGCCCACTTTTACTAAACGTTTATTTCCTCCATCTGTTGTGGTCTTGATCTCACATACCAGGTCTGTAAATGATCCAGGCCGTGCTTTTTGGATGCCCCTGGCCACCTGAAAAACATCCATGATATTCTCCTCTTCCAGCTGATCCCAAAGTGATGCCAAGCCACAGAATGCTGCGGCAGATACGCCACCAAGTCTGCCAACACAAGAACAAAGACAACGGTTGGAACACTTGCTTCAAATTTGATAAACAAAAGGATATCTTTCCCCATAAGAGCATAACTGTTGATTGTTTTGCTCCAATCACCATTCCCTTGTTATACAAGTCAAATTGGGATCCAACTGAGAACCTGGCAAACCCGGCAAGCTCGCCAATGACTTTCCCCTCGAGGAAGAGCAGGTTTTGTTTTCAGGTTGTCCATCCGTCCATCCGTGCTAGTTTATTTTATTCTTATGGTGATCTAGGAAGGAGCTTGTACAAATCACAAGGACATTATCAGTCAATAGATGTATATAACAGCACAGTAGATGTGGGATTTTAACTGGGGCTATAAGCCATGGGCTTGGTGCTCATATGAGGACATCGAAGAGGCCAACCCAAGTTCTAGCGGTCTTATCAGTCGGTAAGACGCTATGTTGGCAATCAGCGGATGATTGTCAATAAACTTACTGATCATGAACAATAATGGGACGTTCAGAGGTCATCTTCTCGTCATTCATGATGGTGATGAGTTCAAAGGCTCCACTGATTGGTCCGTCGGGGTTAGGCCATCGCGGGCACTTGATGAGCTTTAGCTCCAGAGGCCTCTCCGACTGTGGAATGGGTAATGGTGAACATATTATGGATTAATGCTCGCTAATTATCAGTGTGGTTACAAAATACATTCAATGTGCTTAGGTATGCAATGACAGATTTCAGGAAACGGGGATGTAATGGGAGGGATAAGAAATGGGTTTCTGATGACAGGTGTGATTGAGAGGAGTGGTGGTGTGAGAGAGGAGGAGGAGGAGGAGGAGGAGGAGGAGGAGGAGGAGAGAGAGAAGTGGTCTTGTGAAATGATGCTGAGTTGCTGCCATGGCTATATGTGAGTGTGAGTGTAATGTGTGTGTGTGCACATGTATGTCGAAGCGAACCTGCCGTCCAAACATCAGCAGGTTGAAGACAGCCAAGCGCTCTGCACTCGCAAGCTGCAAGCAGTCTTCCTTGAGCAATTTCACGCAGAAATTGCCACAATTCAGCGCCTTGTCACGGATTGGCCAGTAAACGTATTCCTCCTCTGTCTGTATATGCGTCAAAGGAATGAATTTGCCAAAAGGACAGAGAGGTGTTGGGGGGGGGAGGGGTGGTTACAGGAAAAGGTGTTGGAAGGAGATGGAAGGCAAAAGGTGAATTGAAATTCATGCATGAAGTCTCCGAACGTGGGCACGTCACAAATACACATTCAATGTTTGTGTGTTTGTGTGTCATTGTGCCAAGAACTAGCTACAGCATGACAAAAACAGCAACGATGCTCAATGCTTTTATATAATAACAAGAACAATAATAATAATAATAATAATGTAACAATTGTGCAGCCGGAGAGGTTGACTGGAGTGTGAATTTTAAAGAAATTAATTATTTATCAATGTGTGAGTTTAAACAAAGACAAATTACCCATTTCAAAATGCACAGCAAGTTGAGGTGCATATTTGCAGGGACAGGCCTGGAGTGCCCTTGAGAAATCACGATGACCTTGCTGCGGGATGCTGAAATGGACCCCATTACAGCAAAGCTGCCAGTACTTTGGTGGATGGGCAATCAGTAGGTGTGAATGTGGGAGGTATACGGCTTCGTAATGTCCCAGACTAGTGTTGGATGGTCCATCTAGCTTGGAACCTTCATTTGAGCACAGGCATGATGCACCATGGGCTCTGAAATAAATGTTAAAATTGCAGCACTCACCACCCCCTACACCCCATCCTTTCCCTCCCCTCTCCCCCGCCTGCATTCTGCTGTATTCAAACGTGCAAACCTCTGCAGTAGCAGGTGCACCACGACAGCATGCTAATATCAGTGCATTTCTGTTATTTATTGGGTGTGTGGACTTGCGCACACACACACACAGGTGGCATATTACCAGCAGCTAAGCTAACTCAAGTAATGTATGCTAATTGTATGTTGGTTAAAGCAGGAGTGTAACATTCATTACAGTGGTATCTTTTTGTGGATATTGTACTGTGCAGTTCCAAAATGGCCTCTTCGGAACCTTTCCAAATAATGGATCAAAGACAACCAGTCAACCACGCTACACCGAGTAACTTCCACTCAAATCTTTTTTAAAAGACTTGAAACAAGAACACCATGGTAAAGGATTTTCCAGCAGCGAGAAAAGTTTTCTCATTTCAAGAAAACTCATTATTGTCAGAAAACATTTTCTTACGAAGAAAATTATATTTTGCAGTGTACCTTGTGGAAATACAAGCATATGCTATTGGGGTCTGGAGTCATGTTTTCTGGGTAACATTCTGAGCCAATTATTTCATCAAGGTACAACCAGACTCAGTGGCGTAATGGTTGGAGCATTCACCCTGAGTCTGGGAGGTTGGCGGTTCGACAATGACCCCAGACCCAGTCAGATCGAAGACTAAAAATGGTATGTACTGATTCCTTGCTTGACACTCAACAATTAAAAAGGATGAGCACAGACAAAAAAACAACATAGGTTGGCAACCATTCCAGAAGATTGATGGGCTCAAGAGCCCCCCCCCCACCTCTTGTGTAGTTCCTTGTAAGGGAACTCAATATAAAAAAAATATACAACAAACAAAGAGCAAATTTCAAGAGAACTATTTACACTTTCTCTCCTCCAAATGTTGTATCTGCTTGGTGATTGTTACAGCAGTCAGCAGGCCCTTGGCCACCTTCAGCCGGTGCTCGTCATCAGTGGTTTGTCTCACGACAGATGTCAGTTCATGATCGAGGAACAACTTAATTTCAACTGAATGTTATATTTCGAACACGTATCGGGAAATGAACTTGTAGTTTGGCAGTGCTTTGGCTCTGAATTTGTCCCGATCGCACATGCACAGAGAGGAGCGAGATAATTGTTTTGCTCTGTCTGCCCATCTGGCAGTCAAACAAGATACATATTGTTTATCAGGACGTTATAAAGGATACAAACAACAGGCAGGAATAACCAATGTAACGCGTTAAATAAGGTGGTGTAAAAGATGCTGGCTGCATCAATGGAGGTAAACTTCTGAAAATTATTTTCTACAACCTTTAAAATCTTTATTTTATTTCAATTGAATGCTAGACTGGAACACAAATCGCCTTATTGTCACCTTCAAAAACCATTTGTTCAGCAGTACTTGGACAAAATATTACGGCATTTTACGTCATCACGTCCAATCAAATTTGCTGCTTGCAGACCCCACCCATGTCCTTTTTCTCCAGACTGCGCGGGCTGTTAAGGTGTTCTATGAACTCTCGAGTTGAGATTCGTGCTTTGACTTATTTGTACTTGTATCACCAAAATGGAACCACCCCGCTTGAACGGCTTCACTCTTCTGCACTTGTTAGGGTACCAAGCCTGTTAAGGCTGATACGTTATTGATTTTTTTTTTTTTTTTTAGTCCCCTACCCGTTTCACCAGGGGGGACTATTGGTTTGCTCGCTGGATGTCCGTCCGTCCATTCGTCTGTCCGTCTCACCTGTGGTTTTTCGGACGTTTTTTTCCAATACCTTTTTACATATTCAACTGAAACTTCAGACATGGCTTTTTTTCAGGGTGTTTTGTCAATTTTTCAGAGTTATGCCCTTTTTGGACTTAGAAAATATCACATCGGTGGGGGATATGGATTGCAAAGCAATTCTCGCTCTCATTCTACGTTATTCTTCCGCCGTGGCGGACATTTTTCGGATTTATTCCCTTTCAAATTCATTTTCTCGACAACTACTTGTCCGATTAACAAAACAAATTCCATATAGGAACAACTACTCATGTGGAATTTTGTAATGATAAATATGACGTCATAGGTCACATGGTGTGGCAGCCACATTGGGAAAAAGGGGAAAAAATTGGACCTCTTTTTCTCCGAAATTGCTCATTGGAAAAAAATTAAACTTTGCGCATGTCAAGTACCCCCCATGGGGAATAAGTGAGGTTAACAATCATGTCATTAGTGAAGTGGTGTGCCGGCCAAAATTCGACATGTAGAATGCTTTATCCAATTAGTATGAAAATTGAGGGTCATCTCGGGCTAATTTGGCAGAATTTATTTATGATGTCATCAGTGATGTGGTTCAGCAGTTATATTGGATTGAAAATAAAAAAAAACTTTAAAAATATTCTCCAGAACGGCTTACTACACTGATCCAAAACTTCATGCACATTGTGTAGTAGCCTTGAGGAATATAAGGTGTAAAGTTTACCATCATAGGTCACATGGTCTGGTAGCCATATTTTTTTGAATAATAAACCTTTAAAAAAAAAAATTCTTCGCCAGAACGGCTTGACAAATCGAGGGGAAACTTCATACACACGTCCCACAAACCTTGGGGATACCAGGGTGTTCACTAATAAATCATAGGTCACGTGGTCTGGCAGCCATATTGGATTGAATGAAAATTAAAATATATATATTTCTCTTGAACCGCTTCATCGATCGATGTGAAACTTGACAAATATTATCTAGTGGTCATTTGATTGGTTGCAGGGTCTGGCAGCCATAAATATTTAATTATTTTTGAATCTCTCAAAAAAAACTTTTTGAATTGAATTTTTGAATCTCATTCTAAATTCATTTTCATAAAGAGGATGTCATGGGGTCACGTGTCTGATCAAAGTGGGGCGTCTTGGTACCCGGTCATAACTGCCCGCAGTTATAAAGTGGCACGTCTAGTTTTACTTAAAGCCGGTCATTATCTGAAACATCTCGATCAGATTACAGGGGTCACAGTCTGAATGTAAAGAAGAGGAGAGTTAGACCATGACTAAGGCAAGGTTCTTTCACTTAGAGTAGTTAATGCATAGAATGGTCTCCCTTGTAAGGTAATGGTTGCAGAAACAGGAGATAAGTTTCAATTGGAATTAGGTTCCTGGAAATATTGGAGATGGAGGGGTATAGGGAGGTTGGCAGGATTTTTAGGTAGGTAGCGTGTGTATGGAAGTTTGATGGTAACTGCTGTTCATGTAGCACAGGCATGATGGGCCAAACGGCCTCCTGTGCCAAAGTTCATTGTTGTTGTTGTTGTTGTTGTTGTAAAATATAGAACAATGGCTTCTCCTTCTTTGTGGTGATATGCACAATGACCGATAGTGTTCTGTTTCCACTGCTCGAGAGTTTTAACTTGTCAAGTGAATGAGGCACATGTGCTATAAAGCGGACTGAAATTAACTCAGGAGGAGGTTTTCTCCCTCTCGCTTATGGCAGCTTGGCTGCCGGGTAGCTATCATTTTGGTGGGGCACGACTATGCCGCTGATGCTGTGCCCCTATACCAGTACACTGTTTCTTGAAGAGTGCTCACCATGTGGCTTAAGCACTCAAGCAAGGGTTGATAAGGAATGGCTGGATTGGCAAACACACACCCAAAATGTACGAATCCAGACAATAAATGTAAAAATAAACTCACATTAATGATTTTTCCACATAAACTTTGTTATGAATGCAAAGGGAGTTATTCTCCATTATAATGAAAGGAAATCTCCTATTGTCACAATAATCAGTGTCCGTCTAATTGGGGTGAGTATTGTTAAAGGGGGAAAAAAGTTTTTTTTATCACTTAGCACCAAACTATCCCTCAACCCAACGTTCTCCCTCTTGTGTCACATCCCTACCCACTCAGCGAAGCAACAGCAGAGGCCGATGCTCCAATCTCATGGCTCTTTCACAATAGGTCACTGCCTTTCCCTAGATGTCACCTGTCCAACACAAACCATTCTTTCACAGCGTACCCAAAAAAACATTCATCTCCCTCTCTGGTTATTCATTGTGCTGATTTGACAGATCCAACACTCACGTTGGTGACAGTGTTGTGGTCTATGTCAGGAGCTCTTTTCCCCCAAATCCCTGCCAGCCCAGTCTTCCCAACAATCTGTATGGAATATATTCGGATCCAAGTCCCTGTCTGCAGCAATGTTTTGCTTATGTGTGTGCTATATTGCCTTCCCTACTGTGATTATGCATGAAGGAATGAAGACCTCTCAGTCAACTTAATCTCTATTATACCTCTTTTTATATAAACATTTAGATTTATTGATGACTGAGGTGAAAGAGGATAAAAAGGAAGTGTATACAGTATACAGAGAGTGCATGTGGCAGTGGGGCCACTGTTGAACACAACAAGCAGTGGAATGAACAAAGTGGAAGCAAGGAAACACAGTAACCTGCAAGTAAGAGGGTTGGGCTCAGTAGAGTTCATGAGGATAGAAAGGATTGTGAGTAGGGATGGGAGATGATATGAGATGGTGCTGCACCACTTGCTTGAAGCACTGGAGGGAAGAGTGCTTTTGAATTGCATGGTGCTGCAACAAGTGTGTGACGCCCTGGAGGAAAGAGTGTGTGTTTTAACTGCCTCCGGAAGACAGTTCCACAATTACAAGCGAAAAAAAGGAACAAAATAATGGAGGTGGGTGGTAAGCCTATATCCTGGGAGTTTAACCATGAGGAGGTTACCGGGCCATGCCGTTGGGATTTTGCAGTGTGGAAAGACGCAAGATCTCAGTGCTTTTGGTGAACTGAGAAAGTTATCCAACTATTTTGCGGTGCAGAGGCAGATCCCTTTCTCTCGGGTACTTTTCCAAATATTTTAAGTTTCTTTTAGAAGCTTTGTGAGCCATTTCACTTCACAGTCTTTATCTCACATGCATGATACGCAGAAATATGCCCGATACAACATTGCTGCTGAGGGGTGATGAGCTTGCGCACCAAGCATTCTGGGGTGGATTATGTTATTTCTAAAGTCTCATATTTGTTTGTAGCTTCTTACCTGCAGCTATCCTGCCCAATTTCCTATCCCTGGTAGAACATTTCATGCAACGAGGTAACAGTGCCAGAAAGCATCTTACCTTTTTTCTTGGAAAGCCAACCCCACTGATGGGAACTTGCAGTTTCTTTGTAAAGGTTGCAATTATTCTGTTTCAGATCACAGACAGTCATCAGACCTCAACTCACCTGAGGTGCGATCTCAAAGGCCTCTCATAAATATTGGTGTGAGTTGATCAAGTCCATCTCTGGAGCATGTAACTCTCATCTGTACCTTCACTCTTGAAGGACATAGTCATGACAGCCACTGTTCTTGTTAAAGGTGAGTATCTTTAACAATATGTTTGAGGAAATGGCCAAAGTCCTAAATCCCTCTCTTTCTATACAAATCCTACTCACCCTATCCCCCTCCTCTCATCACTGAAACCCTCCTTCAGCTTGTGAATTCTCCTCCTGCTAAGGTTCAGAAAAACTCTGATCCAACCATGACTTCTCCAATGCTCCTGGACTTGATGGCATACGCAATTTATTACTCAACACTTGGTCATCTGCTCTGTCTACTTATATTTCTCTGATTTTTCTTCCAAGTCTTCATCTGAGGGCTGCCTGCCAGCTTCATGGATAGTCACCATTGTTAACCTAATTCAAAATAACAACATACACTCATACTTGTAACAGAGTGTTGGGGGTGCTCACGGCAAATTGTGAATGCTTCATGGCTAGACTAAATCTGGACAGGTCACTCCATTGTAGATTGTGGAGATTGGGGGAGTGTAACAAGGTAAGGGTTTCTGCGAACTGTTGAGCAGCCTTGGGAATCAAACAAACACCAGTGAAGGTAATGAAATAAGGCTATACTTACTCAACCACAAAAAACGGTGACCCAATTCATAAGAAAAGTACCAAAAGTGACCCTCTCGGCCATAGATTGGTCAGCCTGGCCCCCATTTATAAGAAAGGTCATGGAATCAATTTTTGCAGCAGACCTCAAGACTCATCTCTCATCTAACTGTCTAATCTTTATCATCTGTTTGGCATCTACTCAAGGTCATCAAGCAATGACATGCCGCTTCTGCTGTGTCAATAATGGAAGGATTCCCTCAATCTCAAACAAGGGGTCAGAGCTCTTTCACCAGACACCCCCAACGTATTCAATGATTTCTGGTACCCTGCTCTGCTTCCCAAAACATTAGTGAATTATGTCATGGGTCCCCTCCTAGACTCTGTCTCAGATATCCTCTGAGTTGGAAAACAGCAGGTTTCTTTCGATGGCTTCTTTTGCAAGCTCTACCGAGAGGCTAAAATCCTTCAATAAAATGTTCTTGAAGCAATTCTCTTCTATACCTACATCAATGACCTTTCTTGAAAATCCCTTTACTATTTAATGGAGGATTGAAGCTTATGCAGGACTATTCTTAACCACTACATGACAAGCAGGTTGTGATTGCATCACTCACTGGCCGATCTAGAGAAAATAAGATATTGGTCAAGTCTTGGAACAGGCTTTCCTTGGAGACTTGGAACAGGCTTTCAACTCACCTCCAGGTTTTCCATTTACTTGGAACAGGCTTTCCACTGACCTCTAGGTTTTTCCATTTACTTGGAACAGGCTTTCCATTGAACTCCAGGTTTTCCATCGACTTGGAACAGGCTTTGTGTTCCTCTTTCCTCCAATTTGTGGAACTCCTTTCTGGAGACTGTTCAATCACAAACTTCTATCCAGGGTTTTAAGCAAGTGGTGCACCACCATCTCTTCATCCCTCCCCATTATATTTTCCACCTATGTTAATCCTACATCACCCAACCCTCTTGAAGGTTACTGCATTTCCTCACCTCCCTCCCCTTTTACTGTTCATTTTTCCCTTGCTTGTTGTGTCCAACTGTGGCCTCATTGCCTCACTGTTAGTTGGTTGCTTTTTACCCTCTGCCTCCTTGCTCTTCCATGAACTGACATATTTTTTAAAAAACAGATCTTTTAATGCAGAAAAATCCGACACCCTCACCTTATCTCAATATAACGACTGGCTGTTACAAATGTGTACATCGTCTTAATTACAAATTCCATGGAATATGGCTCCCCACTAACAGCTGCTGGTCATGGAGTGTTAGGCTATTCATATCAAAGGATTGTCATAAAAAGAAGGCTGAGTCTTAAGGTCTGCTCTCACACACTTCAGGAAAGTTGGTGGTCTTGCAGTCTTTTACTATCTCTCTTCTGCTCTTGCTTCCCCTGCCTTCTCACCTCTCCATCAAACCCTCTCCAGGCCACAGCAATTATACCAGAAACCCTTACCTTGTTGCACTCCCCAAGTCTAAGATTAATGATCACATTCGTTCTTTCAGTCCCCTTTCCTCTCGCATGTGGAAAGGTCTTCCAGAGTCTGTTGTCTTGTGCCCTTACGTCTAGATCGTCAAGTCTACTGCTCAATGCCATATCAAGGTCTTTCCCATTTCAACCTCCAAGTTTTTCGAAACCCATTCAGACCCTGTCCCTTTAATATTTGTAACTCCTCTCCCTATGTTGTTGTGCAACTGTGCATTCTCATCCAACTTTCTTATTAAATTCACTTTCTAGATATCGAGCCTTTGCAGTCTGTTGTTCTACTCTTCCATGAGCCTTGACACCTGTTTAAAAAAAAACACGATAATGAATAAGCAAGCTTACTATTTCAATCTCAAGCTACAATGTATGTGATATCATCCGATTGTGTCATGGTGTGTTGCCCTGTTAGCCCGGTTAATGGTCTGTTGGTTTAGGTAGTGAGCACTTGGGAGTAGTTATTAAGCTCGGTGGTATATAAAATGAATCCGTCGTTATGCATCTTTTGGATTCTTCCAGTGTAGCAGCCATTTGGGTTGTTCACTTTTCTTTTTTAAATACCCCCAAGATAACAGATAATTCAAAGCTTTCATGCCACTTGTTTGGTACATTCAATAGCCACTAATTTTTAACTAAAGGCCACAGAAAAGGAAGCAGTGAGAGTAAAAACGAGCCCTGGGCCAATCTGATGTCGATACTTTCTTGTTATGAGTTGTGCTACTGTCAGCTACGATTTACAGGGGAATAAACAAACAGCAGCAAATACTTTGGATGAGAGAAAAAGGGTGCTGAGTAATGGTGGTGACCAGAATGCCGTAGAACTATCATGTGTGATCCTGTGGGATTATTCCCTTGAATCAAGAGAAGGCAAAAATTAGCGAGGACAGTCAAACGATCAGGGATGGAAGGAAGAGATTGTGAAGGATATATATACTGATTGTTCATTTCAAATCTCAGCTCCACTCACCAAGAGCAACAAAGGAATGGCCAAGCTTTTAGGTCGTTTGAAGGTGTGCGTGTGCGTGTGTGTGTGTTAATGCGATTTATCAAAATTGCTTTAACACTCCGCCACAAGTGATGAACTGGCCTGGCCATAAAGGGAGGCTTTGCATTTCATATCTGGGACTGCTTTACATTCAAAACTGTGGATGTCAGAAAAGCAAGGTGTTATATATTTAACGAACTCTTGTCAAATCCCAAACGAATATACATTTGAGCCAAGGAATCTGGGTTTTAGGACTTAACTCAATGGAAATTGCTCCAGTGTGTGTCATTATCCAGAGAAAGCTAACACGGATTTAATCACAAGCGATTTCTGCGCACTTCTCCCCAATCATAGCCACTCCGAAAGAATGTAATTGCTATTTGATAGAGTTATGAAAGTGGCTTTAGGCGTTTGATGGTTCTTTGTACCAAACAAAGGATTTAATCAGCTACACTCGAATAAAGTGGATAAACCCATCCATGATGTGTCGTGGTGACCCTTCCCCTCTCTGGCTAGTGGATGCGATATAATCATGCGACACGGCTGGTACTTCATTCGTGAAGCAAAAGTCAAGAGGGGGTGGACGAGATTGAATGCAGCAATGGAACACTGTGGGTGTGCTGCAGCGGTACGCCCATAAAATACAATGATCCGTAAAGAGGAGAGCGACACACCAATAATTCCATCAAAAAACTGTCATACAAACCAGGTCTCGGATGCTGCACAGCAGCACCTCTCATACAATACCAAAGAAAACAATGATTTCAATGAACGCATTCTATTATTCCTTCCAAATTAGTTTTTCCATCGAAACTCTTCCAAAATAAGAATGATAGCCAGGTATGGCTTCTGTTACCAAAGGCATGTCTTCGGCCATTGAGACAATGAGCTGAGCCTTGCGCTCCCACACCATCCGCCAAAAGCCTCCTGTAGTGTGCGGCGCCGGGCGCTGCGTCACAATGTACTCGTGATCTTGGCGGTAACCCTGAAAAAAAAAGAAAAAACACATTCATGAACGACATCGGTACTGAAGCTAGGGGTTCGCTCGAAGCCTGGCCACAGAGGGAGGCAATTAATATGCAAATATAATGGACAGCAAACGAGATAGGGCCTCGTTCTCAGAAATGCCATCGGAAAATTGCCGAGAATCCTGAATTGCCTGTGTGCGAGCCAGTGCGATAAAAGTGCCTTTTGGATTCCTAATGCTCAGTAAATATTTGAAACAAAGCGCTTGGATCTGATAAGGGAGGAAGGTGTTGAGACCAATCGGCTGAATACGGCTTTGCAAGCCTGAGCTGGAACACACCAAATTATCGACACAAATAATCCTGCAGAAAGTGATGTTTCATCATCGATGTACAAAGCTGCCAGGATGGCCTAGAGGTACGAACATGCGTTTCTAAGCTGTCTAGCCTGGGCTCAAATCCTGACCCAGCAACAAACTGTCATCCTCGTGTTTCACAGGCAGGGCAATTCATAAATGTGTGTGCCGTCGCTCGGATGGAGGTTAAACTGGGCGTCCCATGTGCCGGAATTAGTTGGTGGATGTTAAATATCCCAAAGTTTCCATCGTGAAGAGTTTACGAGCTATCGCCGGCACCGTGGATACAAATTACAAATTCCTGCCCTCACCTACAGAAGGCATCACATCAGCGGCACAGTCGCACCCTCAGCCGATGATAATCTTGACCACTTACAATCCGAAGTAGATCTTTGAAATTACAGTGTGGTTTGAAGAGACCCACTCAGGGACAACATCACCGTTTCAGGCAGGAATTTACAAACTTAATCGTGCCACCAAATGGAGCTTAGAATTTCTACCTGTAAGCCTGGAGCCAAAGCAGTACACATTCAGGAGGCAATTGTAGCTTTTGAAACATCTCCAAGAAAGTCATGATATGAAAATTAAAAAATTGCCACCCTCCTGCTTGATAGGGTGCTGAACAATTTACTAATGAATGGGTTTCTTCAAACCACAAAACGCAAAAGCTCTGATGTGGATTGTGATTGGTTTAGACTTCATCTTCTATAACACTGCCCAAAACTAAAAGGGCATTCGTTAGAACGCATACCTCTGCCAGGCTGATTAGTTTATGTTTTGTATCCCACTGATCGGCCGAATCTGGATTCGGACCTGAACTAAAATTTAATCGGCTTGTTCTCGTTACCTAACCAACTCATCCACCAGGTTTTGTCCGAACCCGACCATAACTTTTTGAAATCACTTGCTCCATGTCGTTTTAGCGCTATCTCTCAATGGTGAAAAATCTCTTTAAAAAAATTATCGAATTCAGATCCGAATCGGAATCTTCATCAAAATCTAATAATTTAATCCTCATCACATACCAAAGCTCACCACCAAATTTTGTCCAAATCCGGCCACAACTTTTTGAGATATCCTGTTCACAAACAAACAGACAGACAGACAGACAGGTGAAAACAAAACCTCGATCCACCTTCGGTGGCGGAGGTAAAAAAATTTTTAGAAAAAACTATTTTCTTGAAATGACAAAAGTTTCCTTGAAACAATAAAACCATGAGAAACTTTTTCCAGCCGCAAGAATAATTTTCTCATGGTTTTGTTGTTTCAGGAAAATTTATCTTATTTTAAGAAAATAGTTTCTTACAAAGAGAATTTATTTTTGGCAGATATTCCTGTGGCATGAGAAGCACAAGCAGAATCAGATGCGACAGTCTATTGTTTAAATGTGCAAGATAGTAATGAATTTGGAATCTTTTGTTTAAGCTATTTAAAATATAAATCGTTCAGTCTTATCTGGGATAACCCGAAACATTATTAAATATTTCCATCTCTGTTGCTGCTTCATGAGCTCTGGCTTTTTCTGATAACCAATTTGCATCAAGCTTTGAATAAATTCTTTAGCTTGCCACGAATGTCCATCCACCTGCATTTTAATGTGGGTGATCCGAAAATGTGAACCTGCCTGTCTCTGTCGCGGGCAATGTGTTATTATTTATAAATACATGTGTGGTACAAAAACAAACAAATATGAAAAAAGACTCGGGGAGGAGGAGATGTTCCTGTTGGGAAAGGTGGGGTTTGCCCCCCCCCCCTCCACCCTCTTGGATATATATATATATATATATATATATATATAATATATATATATATATATATATAATATATATATATAAAATATCCTCCAAGGTCCTTTTGTTCATTAAGCCGAGCATTTTAAAATTTAAAATTACCTGTTATACGCTCGGCCAGAGACCCCTCTGGTGTGAACGTTCAGGATACTCACTGAACATCAACAGGACTGAGGAGGTTATACCAGGGGGAAGGATGATGGGTTGAGGGTGGGGGAGGAGGGGTTGGAATCTTCCCCTTTTCTAAAAGGTGGGAATATGGGTCTTTCTTGCATTAAAAGCCATGTTCCAGGTAGATAACATTGGCTGAGAGAGATGCTGCGGAAGCCTGCCTTAGTAGGGTCGATGTGGGCAAGCTTTGGGGTACACGTCAACATAGTCGTTTCCTTTTCTCCACCCCCCCCCCTTCCACACCTCAACAACTTGCTCATGCTGCCTACTTCATATGTAAATGTCTCCTACACTGCACAATTAACCTGTCGATGTCAAAGATCCATCAGCATCATTTCACAAAAGAATACCACCATTTCTGGTACAACTGCCTTTTCAAATTTCCTGTATACCTTGAGCACAGAGTGACCACCTTGCCTTATTGGACCCTTTCCTAACCCTAACTGCCTTGATGAGCCCATCACGGGGGGGGGGGGGGGTGAGGAACTATCTCACACAGAAGCAAGGGTAGCCTACCAAGTCGTATAATGGATTTTCCAGTGATTAGTGAAAGTCATTGAACCGTTTGACTCGTGCCCATGCTCTACCTACCTACCTACCTATCTACCTGCATGTCAGTGCTTAGACCACGTGTATCTATTGTTTCTCATTCCTCCCTCCGCCACTCCACATTAGGCTATTATTTTCCTAGTTTGCTTTGTTTCAGGAGAGTGATAATTCGACCAGGTACACACATGTGCGAAACCCTCCTGATGAATGCCAATCTGCTGAAATTGGCAAGATTTGATGACTCATGAAAAAATAACGATGTTATTGGACGAGGGACCACGAAAGGCACAATCCAGTTGTGGTCAGCCATTTTATAGTCGTGTTGTGGCTCAAAAATGCGACCGGAGGGTTCGCTCTCCCAAAGAGTTCTCAGCAGGAGGGGCCGTTCCAGCTTGTTGTGGAAAGCTTTGTCTGAAACGTGTGGAAACACAGACATGATGCGTCATGTCCATCTATTGTGAGCCTCATTATTATGGAGCGGACACTAATGGTAGAAGCAAAGCATTTTCACGATTACATTTTCCATGATTGCATTTGAAATTGCATTGCTGTCCATAATATTAGGAGCTGCTTTCAACACAGTACACATAAAGAAAGAGCAATCATTATCAATTGCAAGCATACACAATGTGAGGAATGTAGGTTTCAGGGGGAAAAAAAATTAAATGGCGCATCCTTGATGTGAGGAACTTTGGAGAAGCTGTGAAGGGAGAGGAAAAACCATCGAGATATTCTATTGTTGGTTCAAGGAATAAATGGTCTCTTCCAGTCTTGGATGCCATAAACATCCGATACAAAAATGAGGCCCAGAGCTCAGTGTCCTTGTGCATACAGGTCGGTGATCTCTCTGTCCTCACTGCCTCTAATTACGATTCTCGTGCCACCCGCTCATTCTGTTATTCCACCTTTGTCCAGAGAATTGTACAAGTATCCCTTCATTGGGAGGATACCGATAGGCTATACGAGTCCGCAAGGACAAAAGCAGATGCCATTCACTCCGATGGGTGATGCAATTGTTCCTCAATGTTCATCATGCTTTTCCAAGGACAGCTCCATATTGTGGAATGACATCTGCAATTTCTGATTCTGTGTATAGATGAAGGCTGAAAGAGTAAAGCAGATATTTAATTCTAGTTTGATGAGGTGTATATTATAACATTTGAAATGGCACACAAAATGGAGCCTGAAGGGAGAGTGCGAATCGTTTGCCAGTAGGTGGCGTTGTGTGCCATGTGGAAGCACAGCAGGGTTAGGGTTCTTAGCACTTGTAAAAATTCGCTTTGAGATTTCAAAGAAGTTTGTAACATCTACGCAACATATCATCTACGTTCTGTCCTTGCGTATGGTAGCTCGGCTGCCAGGTAGCTATCATTTTTTGGAAGCGTAGCTGTGCCACTGATGCTGTGCCCCTATACCAGCACACTGGTACTCATTTCGCCAACCTCAGAAGGATGACGGACTGAATCAACCTCACTTAGTGTTAATTCAGCAGAGAAAGAGCAGAGGGTACAAGACAAGAAAGGAGGGGGTAGAAGACAGAGAGACCACCGACCTATCTGCGATGTGAAAGGGATAGGCCCAGAGATTCAGCTTAATTGCAGGAGATTCCAATTATTTTGATGGCCTTGGTTTTCATGGTATAAATTCTGGCTGAAAATTTATCGGCCCAAAAGATTGGATGACTGAACTTCTTTAAGACAATTGTTGAGGAAGTATATTGGAATATTTACGAGATGTTTTTTTTTGGAGCGAGAGAGAGTAAGAGTGTGACATTTGTCAGGATGGAAAGACATATGTAATATTAAATATTAGAATGATAAGATGTTACATTAAACATTAGAATGAGAAGATGCTATATTAAACATTAGAGTGATAAGATGTTGTATTAAACATTAGAGTGATAAGATGTATTAAACATTAGAGTGATAAGATGTTATATTAAACATTAGAATGATAAGATGTAATAATATACATTGGAGAGATAAGATGTTAAATGAAACATGATAATGAGAAGATGTTATATTGAACATGAGAATGATAAGATGTTATATTAATTATTAGATGATAAAAAGTTAGGTTAAACATTAGAGTGAAAAAGATATTAAATTAAACATGAGAGTGATAAGATGTTATGTGAAACAATAGAATGATAAGATGTTATATTAATTATTAGATGATAAAAAGTTATATTAAACAAAGTGAAAAGATGTGATATTAAACATTAGAGATGAAAAGATGTTATATGAAACATTGGAGTGATAAGATGTTATATTAAACATGAGAATGACAAGATTTTACATTAAACATTAGAATGATAAACAGTTTGAGTAAACATTAGAATAATAAGATGTTATATTAAAAATTAGAATGATAAAAAGTTAGATTAAACATGAGAATGATAAAAAGTTAGATTAAACATTAGACTGATGAGATGTTATATTAAACATTAGAATGATAAGATGTAATATTAATTATTAGATGATAAAAAGTTAGATTAAACACAAGAGTGAAAATATGTTATATTAAACATTGGAGCGATAAGATGTTTTATGAAACAAGAGAATGATAAAATGTTATCTTAAACATAAGAGTGAGAAGATGTTAGATTACACATGAGAGTGATAAGTTGTTATATTAAACATTAGAATGATAAGATGTTATATTAAACATTAGAATGATAAGATGTTATAGAAAACATTAGAATGATAAGATGTTATGTGAAACATTATAAATGAGAAGAAGTTATCTTAAACATTAGAATGATAAGATGTTACATTAAACATCGGAGTGATAAGATGTTATATTAAACATTAGAATGATAAGATGTTATATTAAACATTAGAGTTATAAGATGTTATATTAAACATGAGAATGATAAGATGTTATTTTAAACATTAGAATGAGAAGATGTTATATTTTCCATTCGAGATGATAAGACGTTATAGTAAACATTAAAATGAGAAGATGATAGAGTAAACATTGGAATGATAAGATGTTATATTAAACATTAGAATGATAAGATGTTAGATTAAATATTAGTGATAAGATGTTATATTAAACATTAGAATGATAAGATGTTAAATTAAATATTCAATGAGAAGATGATGAGAAACATTGAATGATAAGATGTTATATTAAACATTAGAATTATAAGATGTTAAATTAAACATTAGAATGATAAGATGTCATATTAAACAATAGTGATAAGATGTTAGATTAAACATTAGAATGATAAGATGTTATATTACACATTGGAATGATAAGATGTTAGATTAAATATGAGAATGATAAGATGTTCGATTAAACATTAGAATGATTAGATGTTATATAAAGCATGAGAATGGTAATTTGTTCGATTAAACATTAGAATGATAAGATGTTAGATTAAACATTAGAATGATAAGATGTTAGATTAAACATTAGAATGTAAGATGTTATATTAAACATTAGAATGATAAGATGTTAGAAGAAACACGAGAGTGAAGAGATTATGAATGATACAGAATGATATCTAAAGCAAAAAGTTAGTTAATGGCCTTACGGGAATGAATGATGCATTGATGTAGTCAGAGCCTTCAACACCAGACCTCGTAGTCAGGCAAACACGCCATTGCTCAGCTGTGGTTGGAGAGAGAGGGGGAGGGAGAAGGAGAAGGAAAGAGGAAGACAGAGAGAGGGAGAGATGGGGAGAGGGGGAAGGAGAGAGAAGGAAGAAATCTTGAGAATATGTTCAGCTCACTCAGGATCTGAAAATGTCATGACATTGGGTTACAATTACAATGATCAACTTTAAGAAGACCAATGGGTAGATTTGATCGTAGTTGGGTAAGGTATAAACAAAAGAAGCCTCACATTATTATAAAAGCAATACAGATGGACAATAATATGTCACTTCATCTTCATGGAAATTGTAGCAAAAATAATACTTCACTAGAAGGTGTGGTTCACAACCAAAGATGAAACTTTCACCACTGGAATACACACACTCCAGAATGTACTCCAACAGCTGGAACAGCACTTGGTGGAGTGCATACCTTTACCAGGCTGAACAGTTTACGTTTTGTATCCCACTGAACACTGATAAGGCCGGATCTGCATCCGGACCTGAAAAAAAATTCGAATTGGCTTGTTCTTGTTACCTAGCCAACTCATCCACCAAGTTTTGTCATAACCCATCCACAAAGTTTAGAAATATCATTCCATATATTGGATTTGGCCCAATCTCTCAATGTTGAAGAATCACTTTTTTTTTTTTTTGTGTGCAGTGTCGAGGCTCGTATGAGAGTGAACACACAGGACATACAACAAGGAGAGCAGGAGACAAGAGGGGTGGGAGAGGGAAGGAAAAAACAATGTGGAACAGAGACGTGAGAGATCTGTGGAAGGGAGCGGGATGGGGCGGGGATACGGGGTAAACAAGATGAACACGACAGGGACTTTCAGGTCCTTAAACGACAGGGACTCTCAGGAAGGAAAGCAGGGAATTTGAAGGAGTGGGGTTTGAGGTGGATTAGCGGGGATATAAAAGATTGTGGTTTGCATGGGGGAAGATATGAGATGGTGGTGAACAGCTGTTTTGAAGACCTGGAGGGAGGAGTGGGATTGAAGAGTGTGCAGGTGTTTGTTACAAAGGTGGGAAAAAGAGGAATGAAAGAGTGAAGTGAGCAGTGATTATTGATTTTGGTAGTGTCACCAGAAGGGGGTTGCTGGGGGACCTTGAGCACCCTGCTGAAATATGGGGGGGGGGGGGAAATATCTCAGACAGAGCAGGGGGGCAAGGCTGGAGAGCAGATGGTAGAATACAGAAAGACCACCGACCTGCCTATGGTGAGAGAGTGAGAGGCCCACAGTCTCAGCCTCATCACAGGAGATACCAATGATCCTAAATGCCTTGGTTTCCACAGTGTGAAGCCGAGAAAGGTGAGACGTGGGAGCACCAAGCCAAAGTGGAGAGCAGTACTCCATCAGGATGTGGACAAAAGCTTTGTATGTGGTCAGGAGCTCAGGTGTGCCAAGGAAGGAATTTGCAAACGGAGGATGCACAATCGGCAACTGGCTTGGGAGGCCAGCTTGGAAATGTGGCTTTCCCAGTAAAGAGAGGGCTGGGGGGGGGGGGGGGGGGGGAGGGGTTCCAGACGGTCCTTTTGGAGAGACATAGTAAGAGTGTGAGATTTGTCAGGATTGAAAGACATGTTCCATGTGTTGGATCATCTTGTGATTTTATCCAAATCTACAGAGAGTAAAGAAGCTGCTACTTGCCGATCTGAAGGATGACAGATGGTATGGCAGATGGTGGAGTCATCAGCAAAGACAATTTTCCAGAGAGTCGGAGAGATCATTGATGAAAAC
>CM068954.1:22772401-22786753 GCA_035128595.1 Eptatretus atami
TTAAAAATATGAAAAACATTAATTGTTTTACGAGGAAAATAAATTGAACCTAAATGTGGACTCATCCAAACCAGGCAAGGATTGGGGGGGGGGATGGACAGTGGACAGAACCATTCCAAAAGTGATACATATCCCAAACCATCACTTAAATCAACTGAAACAAGTATTAAAACAATTTAACAACATAGATGGATTTAATCCATACCAAAAGAACAAAATATGTGAAACATTAAGCATTTTATTACTTTAAAAAATTGCATGCGAAAAATAAAATTTAAAAAATATATAAAACACGAGAAAGAAAAAGCCATCTGCATCCACTTTAGGGTTATGTATAAAAGTCGGCGGTGTGAGGAGCGAAGAGGGGGAGATTGTTCGTGTGATATTCATCACAGCCTTTTTAGATGCTCAATACTGAATAATATACAACACACTAAGAGGAAGATCAAAGTAGAAATGCAAAATATAAAGCCCGTCCGCATTCAAAATGTGTAGCTTTTTATATTCAGTCTTCTTATTACCTTCGCAAACTTTGTTGCGAAGGTTATGTTTTGATCGCTGTGTATTTATTTATTTATTTAGTTTGTGAATATGTGTGTTTGTTTGTTGTTTGTTATTCGCATAACTCCAAAGTATTGAACTGAATCGCAGCAAATTTGGTGGGATGATTGGTATTATCCGAGACCATTGATTAGATTTTGGGAGCGATCGGGTCAAAGGTCAAGGACAAGGTCAATGAAAAGGTTTAAATCGTCTTTTTACCATAGCGCGGTCGATTTGTATCCAATTTGCATGCAACTAATGCCAAAATGTTCAGAATTCAATGCCCCATCTTGTGATATGTGACTGACACAATGACGTAATAACCCTTATTAGCGGTTGGGAGTCAAAGGTCAGGGGGGTCACGACATTGCAAAATGTGCGGTTTTAGTCACAACACGGTCAATTCTTATTCGATTTGTATGAAACCAACACCAAAATATTGACTGTTCTGTTCCCCACACTCTAATACCAATTATAAATTAAGAGTACAAAGGTCAAGGTCGAGGTCATGAAAAGGTCAAAATCGTCATTTTGCCATAGTGCGGTCGATTTTTATCCAATTTGCATGCAACCAATGCCAAAATGTTGTGAATTCAATGCCCAATCTTGTGATATACGATATGACACAGGAAATTTAATGTTTTTAAGCCATCATAACACATATGAGATGGCAGATGTGGTTATGGGATTAAATACCTCAGAATCAACGGTTTCTGGGGGGGGGGGCAAAATGTAGCGTTGGCGAAGGTATGCGCTCTACTGAGTGCCCGTTCTAGTTTTTATTTTTTTTGAAGGAAGCAGGTAGCATGCACACCGATACTGAGCTGGAGTTACTTTTGTACATATATTAAGCATTTTATGAAAATAAATCAAACGTACAAATCGACCCCACCCTCTTCTAATGTCATTCGATTTTTAGCTCGCCGAGAACGTAGTTCTGTGTAGCTTATGGGATGGCGTGTCGGCCATCCATCCATCCACAAATACTTTCAACTTCTTCTGTGAAGCTACACATACGATTTCGATGAAACTTTAACAGAACATTCATCACCACATATGTACCAAAGTTTGTTCATGGCATTAAAAGAAAATAAATAAATAAATAAATAATTAAATAAATAAATCGGGCCCCAAGGGGGTCCACGGGGTTGTCCCCCAAAATAGGTATTAGCTTTCTTCTCAAAAAACTACACATGCAATTTTGATGAAACTTGACCACAATCTTCATCACCTGTGAAGTACCAAAGCTTGTTCATGACATTAGAAATATCGGGCTCTGTGGGGGTGTAAGGAGGTTCCCCCCAAAATAGGTATTTGCTTTCTTCTCCGATATGACAAATACAATTTCGATGAATCTTGTCCACAACCTTTATCACCCATGATGTACCAAAGTTTGTTCATGGCATTAAACAAATTGGTGTCTAAGGAGATCTACAGGGGGGGTTGCCCCACAAAAGAGGTCTTTGCTTTCTTTCTCAGAAATTACAGTACACACACAATTCCAATGAAACTTCAGCACAACCTTCATCACCCTTGAAGCACCAAAGTTTGTTCATGACATTCGAGAAATCGGGGTCTAAGGGTGTGTAAGGGGGGTTGCCCTCTAAAATATGTATTTGCTTTCTTCTCTGAAACCACATACACACAATTTCGATGAAACTACATATCCTATCATGTTACACAGAAACCACCGACTTATGCTCGACATTTATTAATGACATAACTAGTCTATCTTACTCCCGCAACAATATAGTTGCAGTAAGTGACACGGTTTAATGAGGAGATAAATTGGAGGACAGGAAGAGACTGCTTCAAGATGTGTAGATGTGACAAGAAAGAGATTTCTTTTGTTTTGTATACATAGTCGAGGCTCAAGGAAGAGCTAGATTTAGTACCCTGAATGGACCAGGACATAACAGGACAAAAGGAACAGTTGAGAGAAGGGGAAACACGATCAGCAGAGTTGAAGGCCAAGATAGAGGTAGACGTCGACAAACAATGGGTGTAGGGTGGTTTGAGGGGCAGAAACGATGCATAGGGTGGACAAGATGGATACAGCTAAGGGAACTCTCAGGAGGGAAAACTGGGAATTTGGAAAGAGGAGGGATTGGAGTGTGGTTGAAAGGGGGGGGGGAGATGTTAACTATGGTGGAAAAGATCATGGTTTTGGATTGGGAACGATCTGAAATGGTTGGGAACAGCTATCTTGAAGACCTGGAGGGAAGAATGAGACCGAAGAGAATGTGGAAGTTGGTTCCACAGGTGGGAGAAAAAAGGAACAAATGAGTGGAGGTAAACAGATTTATAATTGGAGGAAGTGAGGCAATCGGAATAAAATATAATATTGTATTTAGAGAAAGAGATGACATTAAGGAGTGAATTAATGTGGAGGAGTCTGTGTGGATAACGATTTGGGATTGCAAGAAGAGCGAGGTACTTGTAGGATGCTTTTATGTGGTTCCTGGTGTGAGGAAAGAGCAGGAAAGAGGGATTCGTGAAGAATTCAGAAGGGCGTGCAGTAACAGGAGAGTATTGATGATTGGGAATTTTTATTTTCCAGGGATACATTGTGTTCAGGAATAGAGAAAGGGCAGAGTCACGCAGGATTTTTGAGATGTAGTCCACAATTGCTTTTTAAACCAGTTTTTAGACCTCTTTTTTAAGTAATGATCCCATTTTGGTGGAAGAAGTGGAGGTAGGAGAGCATTTAGGGACAAGTGATACACAACATAGTGTGTGCACAGATTCTGTTAAGAGTTGGGGTTCAGGATAGTAGTGTAAGGCTATTCGATTTCAGGAAGGCAAATTTTGAGGGCATGAGGAGAGATTTGGGTGCTCGAGATTGGGATAATCGAACAGGAAGTAAATTAGCATTAGATATAATTGGGAAACTATGAAGCAGAAAATGTGTGGGGTGCAGAGTGAGTATATTCCAGTGAGGTATAAATCCAGAGGCACAAACACCCAATTATGCATAAGGCATTTATCAGGTACAAAATAATGGGATTGCATGGAATTGGACCCGCATTAGTGAAGGGGTAAACAGAGGCCGGTTAAGAAAATAATAAGACAAGCCAAAAGAAAATATGAGGGTTATGACCAAGAGTATTAAACATCATACCAAGGTATTATTTAATTACATCAGAGGTAAAGAACAAGTTAAGATCGGTGTGCACCCCTTGAGGAATAGCACAGGGAGATTGGTGAGTGATAAAAAAATGAGGTGGTAGGCATATTAAATAGTTCTTTTGCTTCAACGTTTATACAAGAACAGACAGGGGAATCACCAGTAGTGGCGACAATTTATCGACGGAGTGAGGAATGGCTTTTTCGAGAAATTCCAGGTAGTAGTGGACGAAGTTAAGCAATAGGTAGGAAAACTAAGGGATGATAACTCAGCTCCAAGGCCAGATAATATGCATCCTTGAGTTTTGAGGGAGGTGGCAGAGGAGATAAGCATGATGTTAGCAGATATCTTTAACATCTTCTTGGAGTCAGGACAGGTACCAGAGGATTGGAGAGTAGAAAATGTAACCGAAATTTAAGAAAGGATCGAGAGAGGAATTGGGGAACTACACAGCAATTAGATTAACTACAGTTGTGGAAAGGTGTTAGAAACATTAATTAAGGAAAAGATAAGGTCTGTCTGTTTGTCTGTCTGTTTGTTTGTGTGCAGGATATCTCAAAAAGTTGGGGATGGATACGGACTAAATTTGGTGCAGAGCTTGGGCATGCGAAAAGAACGAAATGATTAGATTTTGGTTTAGATCTGAATCCGGATCTGGATAGAGAATTTTAAAGTGATTTTTCACCATTGAGAGATCGGGCCAAAAACGACATGTCGCAGGATATCTCAAAAAGTAATGGGCGAAGTCGGACGAAACTTGGTGGATGAGTTGGTTTGGTGACACGAACAAGGCGATTAAATATTAGTTCGGGTCCAAATCCAGATACGGCCTATCAGTGGGATACAAAACGTAAACTAATCAGCCTGGCGGAGGGATGGCGCTCCATCGAGTGCCCTTCTCGTTATTCATCGATTTAGATAGTGGGGGTAAGAGTAAGCTTTCCCAAATGTGCAGGTGATACAAAGTTTGGAGGTAAGGCAGATTGCAGCGAGGGTGGTGATCACATGCATGAAAGTCGAGATACGTTAATAGATTGGGCCAAAGATTGACAAATGCAGTTTAACGTAAATAAATGTAAGGTTCTGGGAATGGATAGGAATAATGAAAATATGGATTACATAACACATGGGGCAGTCTTGGAGCATGTGACATAAGAAGGATCTGAGGATGGTAATCGATGCGGGAGAGGGAGGGGGAGAGGGAGAAAGTTGACGGCAGAATGCCAGGTAGAACTACAGGTAAAGCTAACAGGGTTTTAGGTTGTATTCATAGGGGGGTAAATTATAAATCAAAAGAGGTAATGTCATCCAGGAATTTCGTGAGACCTCATCTCGAATATTGTGTGCAGTTTTGGTCATCACATGTGATGAAGGTCATGACATCTCTGCCATAACGAGGATTCAGTGTAGAGAGACGAGATTAATTCCATGGCTATTTAGACTAAGCTGTGAAGAGCGGCTGATGGAGACAGGACTTTTCCATGAGAAAGGAGATAACAGAGGAGATATGCAGCGGTAAGGGAGACGATTCCATGTGTATTTGGTTGAGATGTTTAAGATAATGAAGCGTGAAGATAAAATAAGTGTGAAAGTGTTTTTCAGCAGAAGGCACAATGACAGGACCAGGGGCCACAGCCTGATGGTGAAAAAGAGGAGAGTTATGATGGTGGTAAGACAGTGGTCTGACTCGCACGGTAGTTAATGCATGGACAAATCTCAATGGAAAGGTAGTAGCAGCAAAAATAGTATGTTGGAGTAAATTTGGCTTAGATGGGTACCGAGTAGCATTGGATGTTTGAGAGAGAGTATCGTCACAAAACGTGAAGGTGTTGTGTTTGTTTATTCCTCAGCTTACAACCTTATTTGCCCCCCCCCCAAAAAAAAACCCAATAAATATATACACTAACAGAAAAAGTTCCTGTGCATCATATACACCTACGTGAAATGAGAAATGAAAACAAACACATCAAGTTGTTTGGTCATATCAATATTTAGTGTTTGATAACCGTAAAATCGACATGAGAATGGCAAGACATCTCCAGAGGCTTGAAGAGGGGTGCAGTCAAAAGTCAGTTAACAGCTCAGTATCTGGTGTGACCACCATTTGAGGCTTGAGAGATATCATTCCAGATCTGTACCAAGACCTGCCACAGTTTGGCTAACGTCGCCGGCTGGTTTTGAGGATGGCACAATCTCCGTTCTATTTCATCCCACACATGTTCTATGGGAGAAAGATCAGGTGAAACAATTGGCCGGGGAAGTGTGGGAATGTTCTGTTGTGCAATGAAATCAGTGACCATTCGTGTGATGTGATGGCACGCATTATCCTGTTGAAGTCTGATGTGACGTCCATAAATCTGCAGGAACGGGAGGACGTGAGGAAGGAGAACTTAATCATGGTACTGAATACCCGTTGAATTGCTACTATTGACTTCAAGCTTGGTTATGTGATGTGCGGTGATGCCTCCCCACACCATCATGTTTCTGCCGAACGTTGCACAACACATGTGTCAGCGTAACGTTCCCCTTCCAGTCGATAAATGCAACAACGGCCATCATTCCTGCCAAGATGGAACCTTGACTCATCTGTAAAGAGGATAGCAGCCCAATCTTGTCTCCTGAACCTCAGACGTTGTTTACACCAAGCTAGGCATGCATGCGATGACGTGGCAACAAAATTGGATGGACTTCCGGATCATCGTGGCTGGACTTGCTGTCTGGAACTGATTCCTAAGGTGCACCAACCAGATATGGTTATCCTGCCAATGTGATGTCACACGTGGTCGCCCAGAACATGGACGGTCTCTGATGTTGCCAGTTTGTTGATAACGTCTCCAGAGTGACTGTGTGGTGTTCCAATGAATGCCAAAACTCCTAGCCACAACGGTTTGAGGACTCCTGCCTCAAGTATGCCAACAGCACATAGACGTTCATTTTCGAAAAAGGTATGGCATCACTGCTACGATGTTTAGACGTCAATAAAAATGTTCTTCACAGCTGGGATGGTTCACCGAATCGTGCTGTGTTGTAATTTCCTCAGTAAAACATGTAGCACTGTCAGGTAACTCAATCCACGTGCATGGCAATTTGTGCGTGCAGTGCACAGTATGCACGTGAAAATTCTGGACATTCAGGGGTAAACTGGGGAACATTTCAAGACACAAGTTGGTTGACCATTATATTACTGGGGTACATGCCAGTATCATTTTGTGTATTTTTTTATGCTGCACAGGAATTTTTTTCCCATTAGTATATCCATAATAATAAATGTGTGTTTGTGTGTTTGTGTGTGTGTGTATGTGTGTCCTCCGTAACTCCAAAACCATGAAATCTAGCGGCCCAAAACCTTGCAGGCATATGAAGGGAACACCAATGGATTGCATGAATGAAAACTGGGTATTTGGGAAAAGGTAAACACCCCTTTTGAAGAGAATTTAAGGTAAAACCAATAAACAGGCTTACCTTTGGTCAGCCTGCATTTAACTCACTCAGCTCAGGGTCTGAATACACCATTTTGGCTGCTCAGCTCAAAAATTCTTGCCTTGGAACAGGTCGGTTTCTCTCCGATAAAGCTTCATACCTATGAGTCACAGTATAAATCGCTGATCGCTCATCTCCATACCTATGAATCGCTGGTTACATCGCAATGCGTACAAACATCCGGAGACGCCAGTATTCGTGTCTTCATTTAATTTCTGCACATGCAATAAGCTCTCAAATCTCTTAACCCAAGCTGAATTTCAAAATTTAAAATGTGGAATTGACCTTAGCAGCAGTTCTGACTGCAAAACAAGTTGCCATTTGTCCAATTCACACATTGTTTGACACTCTGGACACTTCTGGATGATGTTTCGCATGACCGATCGCTAATGGCTTGCCAAGCCTGCTGGCCATTCCTTATCAACCTTTTTGCTTGAGTGCTTGCTTTAGTGCTTAAGCCACTGAGCGAGCACCCTACAGTCGATAGCAGTATTACACACACAGTTTGCATCATCCGGTTCACCCGATGAACCGCATTGTTTCACCTTATTCTGCGATCTGCTTTCATTATATTAATATATTTATATTCCATCCATCCATTGGGCCATACTCTGTACAGAGCGTTGGTGCTGCCGAAGCAGTCTCCTGGGCTATTGGGCACAATCTTAGACAGGTTACCACTCGACACAGGATACTCGAATGGCTCAATCATCCCAGCAAGCTGGTACTCATTTTGCCGACCTCGGAAGGATGACAAGTTGAGTCAACCCCACCTGGTATTAATTCAATGAGCCAAGCAGGATTGCAACTCAGGACCCTCGGATCCCAAGCCTGCCACCCTAACCATACAGCCAACACCAGGCATATATAATTATGTTGATATGACTACAAAAAAAAAAAAAAAACCTTCCAACGTTGAATCAAACTTTGTGTTCGGAACTCCGCCAAGGAGGAAATTGTGGCAAGTATGGGGAAGAATGCATGGGCACATGGGCACACGAGACCCCACAGGAAAGCACATCCATGCAGCGGGAGCAGGCTGTGGATCCCGGCGGGAGGTGCAGCCGGCAGTTACTGCAAGCACAAATAGGTAAAAACACAGCCCACACGGACGTGGCACAAATGGGTAGATTGGGATTTGTAAAAGAAATTCTCTGTAGGGGTGTGTGCATGCCTGCATGCTTGCTTACATGAGTGTGGTGCATAGGTTTTGTGAGCGCATGGACTGAACTCACACCGGGGTCCATTGTGCAAAGTGCCATGGGGGGAGGTCACGCAGCTATCTTGAAAACCATGTGCTTTGGCACGTGGGGATCAGACGTGCTGTGGCACACAGGACGTGCCGAACAGTGCGGCTATGCGGAAAGTTGAGTGTGTCGGTGAGAATCCATGCACGTGTGCGAGTGAAAGGATGAGTATATCTTTGGTGTGTGTGCACTGTTCGCATGGACTACAAGGAGGTTGGAGGAATGCGTATTGGGGGCTGTAAATGACTGACGATTCAGTTTTGAATTTAAAATGGCTTCCACAGAGTGCAGCATGTATGAATCAGATTTGGAGTGAGCTGACCGCAAGGGTGCAAAGGTCACTGCACGTACGAGTATGCATGCATGCAGGTAGATAATATGGGTTTCAATGCTCCTGCCCAGTTATATATAGAACCTGGCAGTTAAAAAGAAAATGTTGCTGTTTGGGTATGTTTTATTAGTCTGGTATAGTGCCTCCATTCATTCATATTCATATAGTGCCCTCCCCTCACACTGCCTTCCCTTCCCTTCCCCTCGCCTCACACTGCCTTCCCCTCACCTTCCCCTCATGCTGCCTTCCCTTCCCCTCATGATGCTTCCCTTCCCTCATGCTGCTTTCCCTTCCCATCCCCTCACGCTGCCTTCCCTTCCCATCCCCTCATGCAGCCTTCCTTCCCTTCCCCCTCATGATGCTTTCCCTTCCCATCCCCTCATGCAGCCTTTCCTTCCTATCCCCTAACGCTTCCTCCCTTCCCTCATGCTGCTTTCCCTTCCCATCCCCCATGCAGCCTTTCCTTCCTATCCCCTAACGCTTCCTCCCTTCCCCTCACAACCTTCCCTTCCACTCCTCTTCATGTTGCCTTTCCTTCACCTCTCCTCCCTTCACACTGCCTTCCTTTCCCCGACCTAACCTCCTCCCAAACCCCCTCCACCACCAACCCCCTCCAGAGGTTGAGGAGAGAAAGGGGTGTCAAAGAATGCAAAATGGACAAATTAAATGAACACTATTTTGCAGTCGGAACTGCTGCTAGGTTAAATTCCACAGTTTAAATTTTTTCATTCGGCTCAGGATAAGAGATTCTAAAGCTTATCACATTGTAGTTGGACAACGTGTGCGGAAATTAAGTAACGGCACAAACAATGATGTGGCTTTTCTGATGATTGAAGGAAAACACCCTTCCTTCCCTTCCTCTCCGCTCACCTCCCCCCAAAGCCCCTCCCCCTACACCCCCAATGGACGTCTCCGGGCGGTGTCTAGTATGACCCATTTGAACATGCTGTTTTAACGTACCCATTTTCAATCCTGTACTAATGCTGGCAAACGGCACAACCCCTCCCTCCACCCCTCACCACTTACCCTCAACTCCCACTACCAAACACAAGTCGAGAACCCCTCCCCCTCAAGTCCCCTCCCCACTTCCCACTCCCCTCTCCCCAATCCTCCTTGCTCCCATCCCCCTCCCAGTGTGTAAAGTGACCCATAACGTTATGAAATACTGCATTGTGCGATATATCGTTTTTGGCCCAACCTCTCAATTGTGAAGAATCATTGAAGAAATTATAGTATCTGGATCCGTAATATCACCAAAATCTAATCAAATTTCCTTCTCACACATCAAACCAATCCACCAAGTTTCGTCCGAATCCATCAATAACTTTTTGAGATATCCTGCTCACAGACAAACAGACAGACAGACAGACAGACAAACAGCGGTGAAAACATAGCCTCCATCCACCGTAACAAAAAAAGGTAGAGCCTCCCTCCCGAGGAAGGAAAATGAGCAGAGCTTGGACTGTATATTTTATATCTGCACCGACGAGGAAAACACACACACACACACACACACTTAACCCTCACAAATTGGTAAAGCAGTAAACCACAGTTCTCGTCCCATAACAGCCAAAGCTGCGTGATCTGTAAGTAGAAATGTCCATCTGCCACACGAGAACATTATCTCTCCTTTACTCCTCCACCAACCAGGAAGTGGATATGTGGTCGGGAGTAACAATCAACCAAAATAAGGCCCTTTCAACCCAATAAATGCATTATGGCATGAAATGCCATGAGCGAATGTGTACCACTTCACTTTCTGCCTGGATAGCTTCAGCAGCACTTACTCGAGTCTATTTTAAAGAGTTAAGCATCTTTAAAGAGCGAAGTATTGGGAAGGAAGGGCTTTATTTTGTTATATGTATGTATGTATGTATGTATGTATGTATGTATGTATGTATGTATATATATATATATATATATATATATATGTATATACTGTATATATCAAATACTTCGCTAATTAAATTTTGGATGTCTGTGCCAACCACACTGATCTCATTTCCACTCCTCTTCCCCTAGTAAATTGAAGCTGGTAAACTGTTGGATTGAATTGATGTGGTGTTGATGCAGCACAGGCTTGATGGGCCAAATGGCCTCTTCCTGCATAAAAGTTCCTTCTGTATCCTATTGTTTAACGTTAGCTCACTTTCACAAACGAATTAGTGAGAATATTAGCTCACTTTAGAAATCAAATTAACGAGAAGATTAGCTCACTCACTTTAGTCAACGAATGAGTGACAAAGGTAACAAATTATAACAATTCCACAATTCTTAAACTAGGGCTGGCAGAGCAGACTAGGCCCGCGTGGTATGTGCCCTTGTCTTAGACCTGTCTAGCCTGGGTTCAAATCCCGGTGCAGCTGTAAGCTGTCATCCTGGTGTTTGTCATTGTGAGACATCAATGTGTGTGTCCTCCATCCGATGGATGTTTAGCCGGAGGACCTATTTTCCAGCAAACGTCGTCTATGGTTCTGAAACATCCAGGGTGTCTTTCACAAAGAGGAGGCACATGATGATTATCATCGTGACCCTGAAAAAAAAAAAAACATGGGAATTGCAGCATTCCATCCTGAAAACAAGTAGAGTGACGACCCAGATTTCACAATAACCCTTCTGTGACAATGAAATTAATGGTTGGACCCTAACGGTTTATGGCGAATGGACAAGATGTGTTACTAGCAATCCTGTACAAGCGATGAAATAAACTTTCGTTAGTATATCACAAATTCCCAATGATACCTTGTATGATACCTCGTCGAGCGGCATAAAACAGCCGATTGAAAATTTCACAATGTTTGTTGTCTCAATTTCATCTCAATGTCTCAAATGTATAAAAATAGGAATCACCACCTGTGTCGGAACTCAATTAGAGGATGCCTTTGAGAAATGAGTCATTAGGAAGTGACAGTAAGCCACCATGCCAAGAAAACAACAAAGTGACAGTGTTGGAAAACAACAAAGAGAGATTGTTGGAAATGAACAAAATAGTTGGAATTAAATAAAAAGTTGTGGTTTCACTCTGCGCTCTCAAGGTTACGATTACCTGGCAGGTGAGCCAAGCTCCGGTTCTTCGAGCGGTTGCAAGGCCTGTGTGCGCTGCTGTAATCAGCATCAGCAACTCGACTCTGGCCCAGAAACTACAGGAAAGGGGGGAGGAAAGATACAGGAGGGTGGGGATTGAAGGGGGGTAAGAAACAACGCTCTCCATACCAAATAAATAAATTGTCACATAAAATGTCTTTCTGAAGTTTTAGGCAATCTGCTTCAAATGTTTGTCTGAGAAGAGGCTTTAATGCTGAAAAATACCCACCAATTAACCATTTATTGCAATAAAATCCGAGAAATGTTGGGTCAAAGATGTTGAAGGTCAAAACAAACTACAGGGAGGGCAGTGGCTTGCTATACAAAGGAAGCAGTGGGATCCTTGTTAATCCTTGTTACGAATCACAGTGGAGAGAGAAAGATGTTCAGTGAAACCGCACATCAAGTGAACATGAAAAAAGGAAGAAATCAAGTTTCTGTGACATTGATAAAAACGTAGGAGGTGATTAAACGGAACAGATCCACGACAAATTTCAAACCGAGAACTATGGCAGAAATACAAGGATTGGAATAATGACAAAAGCCATACACAATCCCACACCTGGAGTGATTGGATTCAAGAGGTGGGAGTGGAGATGTTTCACCTTGTGAGGACGATCCGCATGGTGATTCATCTTCTGTGGATACTTTACATTTCAATGAAACCGATTTCACGACAATACCTATACTTTGTCAGTGAAAGTGGCAAAACATTGGCAGCTAGAAAGTGCGTGATCCCGCCAGGTCTTCAAAGCAATGCAGATTGCATTCCGATTCGTGCTTCTTGGATGGGAGACCACCAAAAAAGGCCATTGGTGGAAGAGGGATGGCGGAATAGCTCGGTTAGTATTATAATTGTCTCTGAGCCATCTGGGGTTGTTTGTTCTTCCCGGTGTAGCGATTTCAGATTACCCCCCTCAAAACATTTATTTTTGTATGTTTATTTACAAAAAATAGTAACACGAGTAAAATGGCCCTCCTTGGAACCTGGGGCACTGAAGTTGAGATTTTTGCGATGGCAACAATCCTCAACAATCGGATTCACGTGCACTGTAAATGTGGAAATGACAATAAATGGTTAGAGTATAAACCACTCAAGACAGATATGAAAGACATTCATGCTGACGAAGCTGTTATGATCAGCAATTTGTCACACCACTTTGAGCCTGCGATTTGTTAAGTTTTTGTTATTGTTACTTTTGTTGAATGAAACAGTGCAGTGGACTGTATTTTTAATTCACAATTTAGTTGTAATTCTGTATCCCGAATGAATATTCACTCTTGTAATTATTATACTTTTTCCTTCTAAATTTCTCTTGTGAGGTTGAATCTTTGTATATATTTGGTTTGTATATAATATGTCATGCACTTTGAACAAGTGTATGAGTGGTTTTAATACAATTAACATTTTTGTTACATTTTTTATGTTTCCAGACTTTGAGACGTGCTTTCAATCTTGTATGTTTTACGTGTTCTCTTCAATAAACGTATCATGAGTTGTGGGCATAAGAATATATCATTTCAGCTAAATCAGGGAGGGGGGTAATGTCAAAGTGCGGGGGTAATATGAAATCGGGTTCAGGCTACCCCCGGGGGTAACTTGAAATCGATTTCAGATTACCGGGAGGTAACTTGAAAGGGGGTAGGTTGAAGTCTTTACACCGGTTCTGGGATGGCTTTGCTCATCCCAGAGCTAAATTCAATGAAAATCTACCATCCTGGCGCAGTGCAGGCAAGGGTTCGGCATTTTTGAGCACATCGTACATTCACCTACGGCCATAAAGCCTGCTGTCTTGCCTGCATGTACAAGATGAGCACATTGATAAAAATGATGGATAGTGTGGATACAGTACAGATATCATGCGCCAAACAGCTGAGGTGCACAAAGTGTATGCACACACACGCACACACGCACACACCCAATTATTACAAAATGGAGGGGATACTTTAATACATGGTAGGTCTCCATTCTATCTCATGAAACATATATATATATATATACATATATATATACATACGTCATACATATATATATATATATATATATATAAATACATATATACAGTATATACATATATAATATATATATATACATACATATATATATATATTATACAATACATATATACATATATAAATACATATATACAGAATATACATATATATAATATATATATATACAGTATATATATATTAATATACAGTACTGTATATATATATATACTGTATATATATACTGTATATATATATATATATTTTATATATTATATATATATATAATATATTTATTGTATATGTATAAATATATAGTTGCGGTTCTGCAAAACTGCATGCCTCTAAAGCAATGGCACCCAACATATACAGTGATCCCAGGCAGTTATTTCATTAATCTTCGTGTAGTTCGTCCTTCCCTCATGTCTCGTGGGTTAACGGGATGAAGTACGTTGTATGGGTCTTGTAGTTCGGCCGGGTAACTATCTCCGATTCATGAATCTGATTCCTACTCTAACCCTTTCCTTTTAGCCATAGTACATAACAAG
>CM068954.1:22823632-22848720 GCA_035128595.1 Eptatretus atami
TTGACAACAAACTCTCCACCTTGTCAGGAGAAAAAGACAGAGTCCAGGAGCAGCTGGGTGTGACTGGGTAAGGTGGGTGCATAAAGTGATGGGTTTGGGACACAAGATTTAGAAGCAAACACAGAGTTTAGGCATTCAGCCTTTTCATGTGCAGTGTCAGTTGTGCAGCCATTTGAGAAGGGAAGGGATGGAGGGGGAACATACACCAGAAACAGACTTTACTAGACACCACCAGTATTTGGAGGAGGGAGACAGGTTTGATAGTTCCGACTTGAGATTGGAAGGATGTGTTTCCTGGCTGTCCTTACGGTAGACACACTTGTGCCGAGCTTTGTGAAAGGAACTGAGATTGTCTTCAGTAGGATTTGCCTTCCATGAGGTGAAGGAAAGCTGTTTCAGGCCAACTGCCTTGCCATAAGCTTCAGTGTCCCATGGGCTGCAGGAAAGGTGGGACAATTGAAGATGATAAGGGATAAATCTGGGCATGAGGGAGAGCAAATTTCTTTGAAAGAATTCCCAGGATGAGTTGATGCCAGAGAGAGTAGAAATGGGAGACCAGTCTTGAAGTTTGATGGCTGCTTGAAGCCCCTGCCTGTCGGCCTGAGTGAAATGCCAGACTCGTTGGTGCTGAATTGGTTCTCTAATAACAGCCAGAGAGATGACCACTTTAACAAGCATATGGTCAGATGAATGTATTGGAGAAGAGGAAGAGCAGACTTTTTTCTGGGAAATTTGTCAAAATCAAATCCAGGACAGATGGAGTGATTGTGTGACCATTGACTGAGAATCGGGTCAGGAAGTTGGCAGATGGTGTCGGCCCCAGCCAACTGGCATGTCACAGAAATTCTTTGCTGAAGTGCCACGGCAGGTGAGGGAGGTATCCACACCCAGCCAACTGGCATGATGGCAATTGAAGTCACCACATATGAGGAAGAGAGAGTTCGGATGAGTTGATGGAAGTTGGTCCATGTTTTCAGCAAGCAAGTTGTCAATGGACTCATCACTGTTTGGTGGATGGTACAGCACACATATACACAAGAGGTGGGAGTAGAGGGGAAGCTGTAGCCAGAGGTATTCCTGGGTGTGTGGAGGAGTGAGGAATAGAGTTTTTGATAAAGAGAGCAACTGCACCGCCAGGACAAGGCTCGGGTCTATCATACTGGAGGAGGGAGTAACCAAGGAGAGAAACTAAGGAGTCAGAGATGTCTTCAAGGAGAAAGTTTCTGTTAAGCAGAATATGTCTGGTTTGTCAGTGGCAACCTGTATGGAGAGATTAGTCAGGTTAGATCGAAGGCCTCAGATGTTTGAGGTCCACACTGTTAAGGAAGAGGGAGGGGAGGAGGCTTTGGGTGCAGGTGAGGGTGAGGATAGGACAAGGGAGGAGAAGTGGAGGTAAGGAGAGTTGTTGGCATTTTGTCGGAGATTGCAGAAGAGCGAGAGGTGAGGGTTGGATGGGGAGGAGGACAAATGGCTAGGTGGTGAAGGAATGAGTCGCAGTGGGGAGTAATAAGAGAGGGGGCAAAGGGAAGTAGGAGATTGGAGGAGGTGGGGGAATGAGTTGGAAGAGAGAGGGTGTTGGAAGGTGGCAGCTTCGTAGATATGATGGGGGGCAGCTTTGAGAAGGGACGAGAGGGGGGAGATTTGAAGGTTGAGGGGGAGAATTGAGGAAGAGGGTCAGGGCGGAGCTTTTTGAAACGGTGAAGGGGAAGCTCGGAGAGGGAAGAGAGAGAAGTTTGCTTTGAAGAGGGAGGAGGTGGCAGATTTGAGGGAGGGGTGAGATGGAAGCTTGGAGGGTGAGGGGAGACAATAAGAGCAGGTAAGTCCATGGGGGAGGAGGGAAAAGGGAGGGGTGGGAAGAGGGAAGGATGAGACTGGGTAGTGGTATTGTGGAGATGGGAGCGGGTGGGTGGAACAATATTGGGGGGGGGGGGGGAGAGGAGAGGTGTGATTAGAGGAAAAAGAGCATATTTGAGATATTGAGGAGTGTAATGAATGAGAGAGTAAGATACTTGTTCGGTTGGAAGGAGCCCACGGATGTTTGAAAACCATACAGTTTGGTATTCCAGAGAGGGAGCTGTTATTAAAGCAGCGAGAGCAATGGAGAGGAGCGAAGTGAGGAGGTAGGATGGGGAAAGATGGAGGAGTCAGGAGGGGGTATAACAAGGGAGGAGTTAGGAGGGGTATATTTAAGGAGGTGGGATGAATTTGCACTGAAGTTGGAAAAAATAATGAATGGAAGATGAAAATGCATTACAAAATGGATTTTTTATAAATGTTATCGTCAGAGATTCGTTTAAATATGTTGGAGGATGGATGGAGTGCAGAAGAATTGAGAGAATGAAGGAAGGAAGCATTGTAACAGATGCGATTTTTTTTGACATGGGATGAAAGGTTGAAAGTAACTCAGGTGTTTGAAGAATTAGAGCACAGCAGAGAGAAGTCAAAACATTTTGAGACTTTTTTTTTTTAAGAAGATGAGGGAAGAGGGGGGTGGGTGGGCAGACTAAAGGAAGAGTTTGAAGAAAAAACATCATCAAAGTGGGATTTGAAATGTGGAAGGCAAAGAAGATGGACGAGAAGTGTCCATCGAGGAAGCCACGTGGTTACGGGAGGAAAGGTGAGAAGGAAAAGATTCTTTTATTTATTATTATTATTTTTTATATATTTTAAGACATGAAACACAGGGTATAGTTGGGAGGAATTGAGGGAGTGATGGAGAGATAGTGGGGGAAAAAACTGAAGGTGATAAGGAGAAAACACAACAACAGATCGTGCGCACAGATGGGAAGAAGGGTAGGCCTCAAGGAAGGCCGATATGAAAAGACGACGAATACTCACCAATTGGCACAAGTTTTAACACAAAACCGAACTAGAAACCACAGTAAACACAGAGATAACAAAATAACAGTAAAAGTGACAAAAACGACTGGAAAACTTGTCTTTGAGAAAGTCGACAGAAACCTGAAGTGGAATCACCACCGTTGCTCAAGAACTGGAACTGGGAGGGTATTGATCGCATCAATATCTGCACTCATTATGAGGGTTTCCGGGGGGGGGGGGGTTGATCCTTCAAAATAGGTATTTGCTCTCTTCTCCGGAACTACACACACAATTTCAATGAAACTTGACCACAACCTTCATCACACGTGATGTACCAAAGTTTGTTCCCACCATAAAAAATTAGGGTCGGAGGGGGGGGAGGTCTGCAGAGGTTGAGCCCCCAAAATAAGGATTTGCTCTCTCCTAAGAAAATACACATACAATTTCAATGAAACTTGACCACAACCTTCATCACTCATGATGTAACAAAGTTTGTTTAGGGCATAACAAAATCAGGGTGTATGGGAGTCTGCAGCAGATTTGACCCCCCCCCCTCAAAAATAAAATAGGTATTTGCTATCTTCTCTTGAAACTACACACACAATTTCAATGAAACTTGACCACAACCTTCATCACACGTGATGTACCAAAGTTTGTTCACGGCATTAAAAAAATGAGGGTCTAAGGGTGTCTGTGGGTGTGTGTGTGTGGGGGGGGGTTGAATGACTGTTGCTCCTCATCCAGGTGAGCTTCAGGATGCACAGTCCTATTTTTACTTTTATATGACATCGTGGCTTTGCAAATCATCAACAGGAAAGTCATCCCAGCAGTGACAGGTATATCGAAGCAAACCTTGAATTGTCTCTCGAGAGCTGTGAAGCCAGTGGAGTCAGGGATGAGAAGGCTGTCCACGTACGCGTGGAGGTTCTCAGCCGATGCCTCAGTGTCCCCACACACCACGGCATGTACCAGCACATCATGGATGAATATGTACTGCTCCTGATTTGGACAGCAGGTGGGGAAAATAGAGGTGTATACTTGAAATTAACTGTTGTCATTTTTTCTTCATCATTTTACCACCACTCAAGCCTCTACCTACATGTTGTACACAACTTTCCATAGTCATATCACTCATGCAAAAAAGTTTACTCTCCTTCCTTAGCCACACTCTGATCACTTTCTCATTGGATTATCTTTCTTTCCACAGCATCAAGGCTCATGGAAGAGCGAGGAGTTGGGGAGTATGGACTGACAAAAGTGCGGTGAAGAAAACTCTCTTCCGGTTTCCAATCCATTCCCTCTCATTCTGAGTGGTGGAGTACGCCTGATATATACACCTCATTTGTTCAGGGTGCCAGAACTAACTTCCTTCTCTTTGCAAAAGACACCATGGAATCTTTAACATCGACTAAATAATGCCAGCAGATGGGACACTCAGCTTAACGTCCACAAGAGGGATGCAACGAGCTGCTTGCTTTGTACTTTGTGATGCAACCTTTCTGCGAATCACCAATCCAACAGTTTATAGTCGGGTCAGGATTAAAACCCCGATGAAAGAGATGAAAGGAACGTGCAATCCTTCTGCACAATCCCGTCGGGCACTCATGCTATCAGGAACAACAAATGGCAATAAGTGGCAAATGTGGTATGTGGAAAGAAAGATCCAAAACAACAACATCAGAAACAACTGGAACGACACTCGAGAGAGCACATACCTCTGCCAGGCTGAACAGTTTACGTTTTGTGTCCCACTGATCGGCAGGATCTGGATCCGGACATGAACCAAAATCAAATCAGCTTGTTCTTGTCACCTACCCAACTCATCCACCAGGTTTTGTCATAATCCATTCCACAACTTTTTTGGTATATTGTGCCATACAGTATATTGTTTCTGGCACCATCTCTAAATGGTGAAGAACCACTTATTTGTTTTGTGTACATAGTCGGGGCTCGTGGAAGAGCTAGAATTAGTACAACGAATGAATCAGGACACAATAGGACAAAAGGAACAGTTGAGAGAGGGGGAAACACCAACAGCAGAGTTGAAGGCCAAGATAGAGGCAGACTTGGACTAACAATGGGTGTGCGGAGGAATGAGGGGCAAGAGAGGATGCATGGGGTGGACAAGATGGATACAGAAGGAAACTCTCAGGAAGGAAAACTGGAAATTTGGTAAGACGAGGGATTGGGGCAAAGGGCGGGGGGGGGGGGAGTTAACAGGTGTATAAAAAATCATGATTTTGGATTATGATAATCTTATTTTGTGATTAACAGCTGTCTTGAATACCTGGAGGGAATATGAGATATAAGAGAATGTGAAGTTGGTTCCACAGGTGGGGGGAAAAAAAGAGGAATGAATGAGTGGAGGTGAGCAGTGTTTCTGGTGATAAATGAAATGAGTTTCATTTGAAGTAAAGGCACACACACACATACCTCAGTCTGTACGAGGTACTTGCGCTGAGTGCGGACGTGCTTCAGGAAGCCGAGCACATTTACCGTGCCCTGTTCCCTCATCTGGTGCAGCATGCTGTCCAAGACAATGTACGTGCCTGTCCGCCCAACGGCTGCACTGCGCAAACAGATGTACCGAAGAAGTGTGGTTAAAAGGTGAAATCTGTATTGGAAGAAGGTAGCAGTTCAAAATATAAATTGTATCTTTCACCTTGGTTTATGTCTATGTGTCCTACTAATAAAAATCTCAGTCAAAATGTATTCAGTCAAGGGATAAGAGAGACTTTGATTAAGGTTTTGTACTTGAAGTACATCCAGAAACTGCACAAGAGAAGCACTTCCGGGCAGGGTCTGAGACCCATTCCACACAAGCGAACACACAAGGAAGACCAGACACAGGAGGTCACTTGACCCATCATGTCTGTGCCAAATGCACACCACTGAAACTCAATCTCAACAAGGTAACACAGGGGTGAGGGTGGAGTGGGGTGGGCGAGGAGGAGAATTGAAGTGTTGCAGGATAGAATGAGGGAGGTGGGGATCGAAGGAGGAGAGTGTAGAGATGGGAAGACGGAAGGGTAATGATGGGGGCAGTGGAAGGAATACATTTAAGAGATGAAACACCATCCTTCACAACTCTGTAAATACCAATTTTTGCAAATAATACATTTTTGTTTTATTATATAAATATCCCAAAATCCAAAAAACACAGTATGCACATAACACCCAGAAATCCCGAGCTACAAACGAGTCCTGAGCTAACGACCATTTAAACCGATGTCCCTCTACACCTCTGTCCCCTATTATTCCAAGAATCCAATTCCATTAGAAACCATCCACTGTCCCTGCTGCTACCACTTTCCCAGGACGACCGTTCCACACACACGTTGACAACTCTCTGCGAGAAACACTCCTGCCATGCCTTTGTCCTAAGTCAACCTATAACCACAAAGTCCGGTCACTGTCCATCCTGGATAAAAGCTTTTGTGTATCTACTTTATCTTTACCCTTTGTTATTTCTAACATTTAAATCAGATCCCACTGTAATCACCTCCTTTGCCAATTTTTTTAATTCCAGTCCGCTTGATCGGGTCCACATTTGCAGTTTTCCATTCACTCCAATCACAATGATTATCTGAGTTCACTGCACATGCTCAGCTTTTTCCACCAGACAAAAATCAGATGCCAAGTTGATTCAACCAACCTTGCTTCGGATTAAAGAATGTTCAGCACATCCGGTTGTCTTGGTGGGTCTACATGTGTAATGTAAAACATGCAGGTGTGCATTCAAACCCAGAGCAATTATTATCTACGTACAATGGATGGAATGATTGGAGTATGCTAACCGGAGTGCGAGGCAAGGAGAAGTTTTGGGGTTTTGCCCTTCATCGAAATAAAACTTTGTGTATACAGAGTCGAAGCTCGTGGAGGAGCGATAAAACAGAATAGATCAGGAAGCAACAGAATAACAGAAGAGAAGAGGGCAGGGGTGGATGGTGGGAGGGTGGGTGAGACAATACACCAACAGCAGGTTTGAAGGACAAAATAGAGGGAGACTTGGAGAAGCAAGGGATGCTGGGAAGAATAATGGCAAGTGGAGGACGCAGGAGGTGAACAAGATAGAGACTACCGGATACTCTCAATCACATAAGTAGAAATAAAAACTGCAAACACGGAAAAAAGGTGGGCTTGGGGAGGGTTAATGAGGGTAGAAAAGATCATGGCTTGTGATGGGGTATGACATGAGATGGTGGTGAACAGCCATCTTGAAGCCCTGGAGGGAAGAAAGAGATTGAAGATATTGAGGAAGTTGGTTCCACAGGTTCCACAGGAAGAGGAACGAATGAGTGGAGGTGAGAGGAACAAAAACTGAGCTCTTTTGCTCCAACGAAGGGTTAACATGTGAAATTTCAGCTTCTCCTTGCTTTCTATCATGGTTACCACACTTTGATCAACACCTTGTTGATTCCATCCATTGTTTTACTTGTTCTTCGGTGAAGATCAATACAAGCCTTCAAGATCAAGACTAGTTCTCCATTCGATTTTCTGCTTCAAAGTAAGAAAATAAATGACACACTTCACATAAAAAGCATGAATACAAAGTCAGAGATAATCTCAACTAACACTGATCTTTGATATTATAGTTACAAGCATTCAGCGCACGTATAATGTAGATGCAACGTGAATGAGGAAAACCGCAATGAGGTTGGAAATGGCTCAAAGAAGTCACAAACAGATGCAGCACTCAGCGGGACGTAACGACGGTGGAGAGAATGCACGGAGCAGATTGAGATGGAACATAATTCGAAATAAATCTCCAGAAATGACAAGAGAAAATTGTTTTGAAGAATAATGCATTGTCGAAGTCCAAATATGAAAATGGAGCCAAGGAAGACCATATTAATGCAATTGCAAAGCACATCTGTTTTGATTACGGTTGTCTTCCTTCTTCATGTGCAGCATTCGTCGGCAATCCAAATGTGCTCGGCCTGCAAGCTGAGCGAATGCCACATTGCGCACGGTAACAGTGTAAATAAAGACAGATTATCAAATTAAACAGATTTGTGTGGGCAACCTCTCTGATGGAATTTGCGGCGAGTGGCCAATTGAGTTGCGCTTGTCACTGTGGGGGATGGCGTGCATATAAAACGTGACGGGCGACATGCCTGATAGTATACCGAATACCGATTAGACACCCAGGCAGATGTACACAAGAGATGGTAGCGCAATGTACATCCTGCAGCTCCAACCATACGCATCACCAATCGTAAGTGGCAGACGATGATGGGACAGCAAATTGGAATATTGAGATGTTCTCACATACTTTTGGTTGGCTAAAGAAAAAAAAAGGAGAAGAAGATACATTCGCCTCTCATCGGGTCTTTAACACGGCAAGCCCAGTTCAATTTTTAAAAGCTGATAATATGACACGGCTTACTTCCTGTGAATCAGATTGCGATGGCAGTCGGATAAGAGGGCAAGAGGTCCTTTTAGGGATGAGAGAACAAATATATAAATACACACACACACACACACACACACACACACACACACACACGACATTGTTGGGAATAAAGTTATCCTACTACGGAGTTAATAACCATGGTGTTGATGAATTAAATGAAGGATGCTTCAGTAAGTGGTGATGGTGCAGCGCTTTTGTGTGAGAGAAACAAAAGACAACTGTGGAACATAAACTTTCCAGAACAGCAGATTGCGGATGAATAGCATCGAGAGGTCATCTAGTTTATAAAGGTCACAGACAGAACAATTTTTGGTTTTGTTTCCAAATTCAATGCTCATGGAAGAGCAATGTAATTGGAGGGCAAAAGGCAACGTCCTGACAATAGGGCAGTGGGGGCAGTAGGTGGATGCAACAAGTAATGGAATGAATAAGCAGGCAAAAGAGGAGAGAAAGTAGGGGAGCAAACAACATAACCTGCAAATAAAAGGGTTGTGCTAGGTCGGGTGTGATATTTGAGCCTTTTCATAGTTTATAGAAATAGGACCACTGGACCTGTAGCTTATCTGGGCCCTGGCCTAATAATGTTGTAACCCAAATTTGGTAGCATTCTGACTGGTGGGTATGGACAAGAATATTATTGAAGGAATTTACGGATATTGCCGATAATTTACTGTCCGCCATTTTGACACACTTTCGGTCATGTGACCGACATGGCCTCTGAGATTTAACATCAGGACCCGGCTTCTTCTTCTCCAGACCCTCCAGTTAGAATGCTCCCAAAGTTGGTTACAACCAGGGGTTCACATAACTGGTACACAGGTACTCATGCACAGCAAAAAAAACAAACAAACTACATGCGTACTTCAAAGATGCTAAGAAAGCTCAAAAGCGTATCACCACAAGAGATGCTTTTGATGGAAGCTTGTCAGCTCGTGTAGGTGAGATTCTTCCATGATAATTCTGATATACAGCTGTGATTTAAAAATTTAAGTGTACAAAATTAAGTTTATAAATTTTAACAATGTAATTTATGAGTCATATTGTAAGTTTATAACTTATAAGATAAAAAAAAAAGTATCAAAGGAGAATGCGTGGTTGTAGAGGAAGAAGAGGGTGTCAGGAGTGTCCGGAACGAAAAAAAAAAGAGAGCGGCTTACAAGTGTCTCGTCTGGAGCGGACGTTCCGAGAGAGCGCTTACAGAGGAGTCAGATGCGTGCAAAGCTTAGACGCACTTTAAAAATCGGAGTGGCACTTGGGAAAGCAGACGAGCATGCTTGAAGCTGACAATAAAAAAAAAATTCCGTGAAAGTAAATAATTTCTAATGGTATTTCAATTTCATTGGAGAACCGAAGAAAAAAAAAATTGTGTGAACCCCTGGTTACAACATGAGGATGAAGTACTGATGTTAAATTGCAAAGGCAATGCTGATCACGTGACCGAAAGCGTGCCAAAATGGCGGACTTGTTCAATTTTGGGGAAAATCCAACAATTCCTTCAAAAATCTTCTTCTTCTGACCCACGAGTCAGAATGCTACCAAATTTGGATTACGACAATAGGCCAGAGCCCAGATAAGCTGCAGGTCCAGTGGTCCTATTTTTTTTATTATTATTATGATTGTTCAGCAAAAGGACCCAGTGACATTGTAATTAGTAAAGAGTGATTGTGGTTATTTATTGAAATTCACAAGGTTTTCGATGTTGACATTAGTCACTCTGTTGTGCCTTGCCATCAGGATGGACGTTTAGGTTTGTCAATGGTGTGATGAGATCAATGTTGATGTGAATGTGATCTTTACAAGATGAAATTGTTGATCTATGATTGGTGTGTGGACTTCCAAGCTGAGGTTATTTTAATTGCTGGCATGCCGCAGGAGTGCTGCTGGGAGAATGATAATTTTGCCAAATGTGTGATATTGTGGATCGACAACTACACAACTGATGCTGTAACTAGTAACTGATTGACATAGTAACCAGCCAGTAAGTGAATCCTGGTGCACATGATAAAGTGACACATAGTAGTGCATGGGAAAACAGGCTTTTGCAGGTGAAGGCCGACTCTAGTGTTTCACTTGGCCTTATTTGATCTCACCGAATTGCTCGTGAAATTGGAAACTGGCGACAAGGTAGCTGGAATGGTGTACTGTGGTCATAATTTTTGCAAAGAGTTTAGAAATGATGTAACTACACAAATGACTTGTCAAAATTAAGTTACCAAAATATTTTTTAGATCAAATAGGCGTGCCTCCCATCGCGTCGCTAATGGGTTTAATGAAAAGGCTGCATGTTGTGTTTGACAAACATATTGCATGTATATGTACGAGTGTCAACGAGAATGTAAAATGATGTTGAACAGGCGAAAAAGGATCTTTGACAACACATAAGTTGTTGTTGTTGTTGTTGTTGTTTGTGTGCTCCTCTGTGTACTTTTACAAATTCTTCTGTTGCTTCGAGAAGTATTACTGTACAGTATTTCCCCCTGTGTGATCCTCCTGTCTTTTTGTAGAGGGTTTCTGCTGTGGTATAATAATAACTGTAACAAGCCGGTAGGTGGCGATGGGTCGCCGAGCATGGAAACTATAAGATATAGAGTAAAATGGATGTCATATAGTGGAAGGGAATCACCTTAAGATTATGCATATCAAATCTCATCCAGTTCCATCTACTGATAACTACTCGGTATCCATTTGAATGAAAAGTACCGAAAATGCGGTTTGAAATCGAAAATCCCCAAATTTTGAGGGGGTGCTGTGGGTGAACAAAGATCTAAATCGAAAATCCGGCTCGATCGTTTGTGCACAATGTATTCCAGACGATTAGTGTGAATTTTCATGACCATCCGACCATAACCCGAGGAGGAGTAGCATTTGGCGCGAAGGCACCTCCAGCTCTCGCATATTATCGATTTTTGCACTAATTGACCTTTGACCCCTGACCGAAGCGAATCGGTCAATATGTCCTGAGGCAAAGTTGTAGTACTCATTGAGTACCATGAACTTGCAAAGTTTCATTCGTATCGATGCACTCACCTGGTCGCCAGGGGCCTTCAATTTTCGCCAATTTTCGCGCATACCCTAATTGTAGGGGGCGCTGCGGTAAAGTATTCCATATATCACAAAAACCGGAATATATTTGATAGAGCATCACCTGTAGATCATTCGTGCCAAATAGCATAACCCTACGTGGGATAATGGCTTTCGGAATTATTTCGCGTGAACGGTACCGATTTTGAAGGTTTTTCGGTTGTTGCTAGGGAACCAAAGCGTCCCTAGCAACCATCACAATTTCCAAAGCACTAGGTCATAAGATGTACCTACCACCCGAGTTTGGTCAAAATAACCCCCGTTTACTACCAATTATGCTGATGACAAACGAACAAACATCCAAATAAACAGACAGAATTACTGACAATAAGGGTCTTCTATTTTGGCGACCCAACAATAAGGGTCACCTATTTTGGCGACCCACAGTTGGAACCACTACATTAAAGCTCGAGCTCCTGCTTCTTCTTCTTCCCCAATCTCAGAAACATGGGCTTTTAATAGAAGCAAGTAGTTGTGATTAAACAAATTTTTGTTCAAATTAAATCAAATAATCAATTATTAGCTTTCCAATAAAGTAAATGGATAAAGAATTTTCCAGCGATACCATTTGTATTATTGTAAAACAGCAGAAAACGCAATGGACAGAGAAAGTGGGAAGCTTTTATATGTAGATTAGATGAATAACTTTGAACGACAGGCCTGGTCAGCCAGTTCATGAAGGACTTGGGCCACCCTTCCCCCAGGCAACCCCACAAGTGAAAATAGCAGCTGTTGAAGAAGAAGAAGAAGAAGCAGAGGAGGAGAAGAAGAAGAAGAAGATAAAGATGAAGCAGATTAGAGTGTGAAAGTAATTTTTCACAGCAAGTTTGGGGCAAATGCGCAGCACAGTCCGAGCTTTCTGGCAAGATCATTTGTCGCATAAGCTGTCAATCATTTTAGTATTATAGATGATATTATTCACATTTTGTTCTGGATCGGCAGGTTGAGCATCAACAGCAGCATATGACGCCATCATGGCTCACTATAACCGAATGAATCAGTGCAAGTGACCACACCGACATTCAGATGTTTACAAAAGTGAAAATCCAGCATTTTTTTTTTCAACACAATTAAACCATTCTGTGGCCGGCTTATGATCATTCATGAAATCGTCGGTTTTTCAGCATTTCTCAAATCTCGGTTGGTTATGTGAGAGAACACACATGTTAGCAAGCAATGTGATATATGTGGATTCGATTCTGTGAACTGTTCACTCTTTGAGTTGGAAACAAATTGCTTGCAATGTGAGCTTATTTACTTGTAAACTTCATTACGTCCGTCATGAAACATCATTAGCTCCCACACCGTGTATAACTGTCCCACATGGATCAAAAGCTTTCTGTTTTTAAGGGGAAATAAATATCATGCTGGGAAGGCAGACATGATGCATCCGTAGTTACTTACAGTAGTCAGAATAAACAAATCACAACGCAAACTCATGAGACTGAATTGCTTAAAATGAAACTTGAAAAAGACTTTCATAAATTCCCGCAATACCAAGACACCTGTTCAGATATTACCTAACGGAGCAATTCCAGGTGACGAGGTATGAAGGACACAACGCGAGTGAAATGCCAATCACGTGAAGTGAGCTGTGGCATTTTCACCGTTTGTGAGTGGGAACAGCATGTTTGCATGAGCTAACCATCTCTGTGAGCATTATGGAGGTGCTGAAACTCTTGGGTCAGCAGCATGATATTATGCATGTGTTATGCCATCGCAGCAGTAGCAGGTGGTGTTTGAGGGTAGTGAGGGGTGTGGTGTCATTACCTGCAGTGCACGAGGGTAGGGCCCATGGCTTCGGTCCGACTGGCTCCAGAGCGCCGGATGAAGGCCAGGAGAGCGAGTGCAGACTCACAGCTCACGCTCTTGGGCCACTTGGTGCAATGGAACTGGGTTACCATCCTCTCAACGGGTCGGACCTTCTGCGAGCCCTTGAGGGGAACACAAAGCCACATATAAAGCCTTTCGTTTTTGTGCTTCCTTTTCAGCGGTCTCACTCAGCTTTCTCTCTGTGCCGTTTGACTCATCCTGCGGGTGTCTGCTCGACACACTCTCTTTATCCATGCCCTCCCTTCACCTTTTTTTCCAATCTCTTCTACAGCCATCTTTGAACTTTCGCTTACATTTTCGTCACGTCACTCGGAATCCTCTCAAACCCACAACCTGGCTGCAATTTTTCTCCTTTAAAGAGCCATCATTTCTGTAAACATGACACTCTCATACTGAGTCCCCAGGGTAGTGTGGGTTGAGGATGAGAGGGAGGAGGTTGGGGGAGGGCACAAGTGCGAATCAAATCATCACCATGGAGTCATATTCACATTATGATAAGGCCCATGAACTGGTTGGCTACTACATTGCAAGAAGAATTATTTGAGGTCACTCAGTACTGAAACATTATTTTATTATTTTAAATCCATTTTAACTGCATTTGTATGGGGGAAATTAAAGTTGATGAGCAGAGATTGACCCATTGTGAATCATCCAAGAAGAGGGGGTTATCATTAAATTTATAACAGCCAGAACTCACGTGGAATGAAATAGGTATAAAAACAGCCAAACAGAGTTTCCTCCTGTTTGTCCAGAGTTTTTATGACGGTCCAAATGTGGACATGCAAATGGTGGACCAAAGGAATGTCTTTCGGAGTATATACAACTTATACCCTATATAACGTACAGCTGGAATATATTGATAAACATCACAGACTTTCCTGCCACTTGACCTCAATGTACGAGGAAGTGGGTTCCAACCCCATTTAGCCATTTGCGATGAAGAGGTTTAACCATTAGCTAAAGGAACTAACTCATCCTGGGATATAAAATGAACCCAACTTTCACATCTCGCACAATACCCAGTGCAAGACATGAAGTGGGATGGCTTTTATTGGCCTACTTCTTCCCCCGCATGTCAACAAAACACACGTTTCACGTTAAAAAAAAACCACGTGTCAGAGTTGGACTGTGTATGCCTGCCTTAAAATAAAGATTTGATATTCAAAATTTAGCAAAATTTTCAATTTGATTTAGTAATCCCACCGATGAAATGCACTTTTGACTGGTATTTCGTTAAGAGTTGAAACAATACGGGACTTCTGAAATGACGGATGAACGCAAAACGAGGCCTTCTTCGCATGCGCCGTGTGAGCGGTTTCAGCCCAAAGAGCTCCCGATCCCACCTCATTGGGTGGGTTTGTGTTTTGGTGGGTCTTCATTTTTCATTTACATGTTAACTGCTTTTGACGTTTACATGTGGTACATGCTTGGAAGCCTCGATGGTATGCATTTCTGTCTGTGCCGGCGTTGATGATTCGCCAACAAGCGATGAAACCGGTCTGGCAGCTGAGGGTGTGTGTAGCATTGGGATTCTCATGTGTGCACTATTTGTGAACGTCTTTCGAACTATGGAGGAACTCTGGGAAGGGTTTGAAACAGCAAAGGGCTTACATTGTGTATCTCTCCTTGGTTCCTTTATGCAGCTTCTTCGGTTAGAAGAGCATGGGAGGAGTCGATTTATTTATATAATCACATCCACATGGGTTTAATTGATGAGGTGAGAGGTATTTGGTTGGTCCCTCCATTCATAAGTGAGAGATATGGGTGGGTCTTCATTTTTCATATATATAGAGATAGACAAGTGGAATGTGACAAGCACTTCCCCGATCCTCGCTGGACATAGTCCTACACCAAGGTGTCATCTCCAACCAAGAGGTCTCAGCCCAGCAACTCCACCAAATAAACAAAGATTACATGGTCAACATTTAAACAGCAAACGGAACCAACCATCAAGACTTGGGGCATATTTGCCCCCATCAGGATGACATACTGATAAATATCTGACCAATGATGACCACATTCGTCGTTTATACATCAGACATATACATACGTTTATACGTTATACATATAAACATATATATGTATATATGTATATACCAGCAAATACACCTCGTTACTTCGCTGATGGGGACAATAAAGGAAGGGAAAGGGGGGAGAAAGAGGGATGCAGAGAGAGAGAGAGGAGGCAAGTGTATGGTGAGAGGGGGGAGGGGAGGCAGAGAGGAAGAAGAATGGGGAACTTAGGGGGAGGTGGGGAGAGCGACACCTCACCAAACGTTGCTATTCACTGCGGGAGGGAGGGGTGTGTACGAGAGAGAGAGAGAGAGAGAGAGAGAGAGAGAAGAGAGAGAGAGAGAGAGAGAGAGAGAGAGAGAGCAGTGATAGAGGTGTGGGAGGAGAGTGCTGCATTTTATGAGGTGGGGAGAGAGAGAGAGAAGGGTGGGGGAGAGGTGGGGAAAAAAAGACAGGTGAAGGGTGGAGGTTGGGGTAGCAAAGAAAATGATATGTGACGCTTAATGATGAACACGCAAAAAAAAAAACGTCAGAACAGCTGTACACACAAGACAACAACAGAGTTTGTAAAGTAACTGCCTGTACATCGACAAAAACTTTGACATTCCAGTTCCAGAAAATTTGTGGGAAATTAACCAAAAGCAATCACTGAAAACATTGAAGTACCGCTCACGTCCGACCTAATGATTCCATTGGGCGTGAACATCTTTAACAAAGCATTGCGACCAGATATCACACTGAGTTGCAAAAAAAAAAAAGAGAAGAAGGCATTGCTAAGTGAGGTGTTAATACCAGTGATTTTGGACAACGATGCAGAAATCAAAGAAAATGACCAAATACCAAGATCTCAAGCATGAAGTGAAAAGATCCTGGAAGCTGAAGAATGTCAAAGTAGTACCAATGATGATGAAGAACCTCATGGGAATGATGAAGAAGAACCTCACAGATATTAAAAACCATCCCTGGGAATATCACTAAAAACAAACTACATTTGGAAGCCGCCATGGGCTCAGAAACGATCCTGAAGAGAGCTCTCGGCACAAAACTTTGAAAACAGAAAACTTCAAGCTGCTCCATGAATTCCATCCCCTTACTGAAATGAAGGTGGATAATTTTAGCTTGCCCTTGGAGGACTCCATTCCCCATTCTGAATCCGCATATGCAGAACGTGCGCACACACACACACACACACACACACACACACACACACACACACACCACACACACACACACACCAAGTTCCACTCTGGTAATACAGTTTATATACGTACACATGCATAAAATACATAAAAACGACAAACACAAATATTTACCTTGAAACAGAGTTCTTTGAAAGAGGAATTCAAGTGGGAAATTAGTAAAATTAAATTTAAAAATCTATCAAGCCACAGAACGCAAAATGTCGATCTCTGCTTTATGCCTTCACAGCCACATAAAGGCAAACACCTGGTCGGAAGGACCTTATTGTTTTTATGTATGGATTAATGTCGAAATGAGGGGTGGATTATGTTAAAAAGGAGATTGTACAAAGGTTAAACAAGACGATGTCCTGTAAAAATAAAATTCCACATCTTCAGCAGATGAGACACCTCCTGATGCACCAACCGCATAGCACCGCAGGGCCCAACACAGGCAGAAATGTACGCCGGTCTAATCAACGTTTCATTGAGAGCACGGGTACCTTTACCGAAATGAACAACCGAGCAGCTTGGAGAGCGCTCGCCAAGTCTGCACAGAACTTCAGTGTTTTCTCTGCAACCGCTTGTCGAATTGAGACTAAATTTTCATGTTGAATGTTTTTATTGATAATTATGAGGTCATAGGACACGTGGAGTAGCAGCCATGTTGGAAAAACGGAAAAACTTTGGACCTCTGTATCTCTGAAACCGCACAAAGGAAAAATTGAAACTTGTCATTAAAAAAAAATCACTTATTCCCCATGAGGAGAACTTGTCATGTGCCGTCATAGGTGTCTTTGTTATGACGTCATAATCATTGCATTTGTAGAATGCTACATCTGATCAGTATGACAAATTTTGAGGGTCATCTGTGGATAAAATGGTCCGCAGAAAAAAAAATAAAAAAAATGATGACGTCATCGGACACATGATTTGGCAGCCATATTGTTGAAAATTTTTATTAAAAAAATCTTCTCTGAAATGGCTGAACAGATCGAGGTGAAGCATTACACGTATGACCACCTGTACGTGAGAAACAAAAGGTTCTCACTTAAGACATCATAGGTCACTTGGTCTGGCAGCCATATTGGATTGAGCAAAAATCTTTAAAAAAATTCTTTCTCTTGAACTGCTTAATCAATCGACATGAAACCACAATTATGATCTTGTCGTCATGGGGAATACATGTTTTAAATTTCAACTTGATCTGACGCATGGTCTGGCAGCCAGATTTTTATGTTTTTTTTGATCTTTTTGGTTTTTTGATTAATTTTTTGAATAAGGCTCACTTTGCTGTGCTTGGATGGGTTTGAGGGTAGAGGAGTAGCAGCTGAAATGCAAATCCTATCCTGGTTCCTCCTGCTGACTCCATCTTTGCTTTTTGCTTGTTTCGGTTCCTCTCCATTGACTCCAACGCAGGATTACCTATTTGATGTTCCATTTGATTTGAATTGAATTTATTTCAATCCCATTCTAAATTCAATTGAATAATAATAATAAAAAATGTCATGGGTGTCCATGTCATGGGTCAGGTGTCCAATCAAAGCAGGGTTGCATCAAAGCGGGACATGTTGGCACCCCTTGATGACGTCATCGGTTATCACTGACATTAGTTATAAAGTGGCAGTTCTAGTTGTGTGTCATATAAATTATGTAACACATCAGTAGACAAACACGACACAAACACCACACAAAACAAGTCCTGGCGAGGGTCTGCAATCTCCGATTGCTCTTTTTCTTGTTTATTTTGTAATTATAATGCTATGCCATGGAAGGACCTATTAAACTGCTCTATACAGTATACACCTTAACATGTCAGGCATTTGGGAACGAGGGAATTATTGCAGATTCTTTGTAGTTAGTTAGCCTAATCAACTCAGGAGATAATGACTAAATCTAAATCCATTCTCATTTTGAACAGCTTCCAGGGCTCTGCTGCTGAGCCTGCTGGGGAAGCTGAGAGCTCCTTCATATGGCCCCCCCAATAGAAATTCCTGACTGTGCCAGTGCCTGTGTGGCAGTATTATTGACCTTTTTTCCCCAGGTTCCGCAAACCCTAACTACGCCACTGCCCACACCCCATTCAAAGATGTACATTTGGGAGTTTGGTTGATAAGATGTTTGAGCACTGGGTAATACTTCAACACTGGGTTATATACATCCCTCTTTAACTCGAACATGAGTGTTGTTTTTGTAACGATTTACAAGCACTTCAGTGAAATATGCTATGGCAAGTCAAAATCATTAAGTGATCCCATTAAAAAAGCTTTGCATGTGTACATAATACGCATGGGTAAATGGGCACAAATAGGTTCTGCTTGTATGCTTCCAGCAAGAAAATGACTTTCCACTGGTTACGAACAGCGCAGGTAAATAGAACTACGCCCCGCATATCATTCCGCTCAGCAAGCCATTCTCCCGTCATTGGGTGCTACCCTGAATATCTCATCAGACACATCACCTGGGTTTTACAAAATGGAGCAATATGTCGGTACGAACATTATAAGATGATTAAAGGTTACATTGAGGAAGCTTGATGACAAAGAAAGATGGATCTGAAAGCAATCAACACACAAAGCTGTAATTGGTTTGTCACTTAAAAAAACAGATATTATTATAATGTTTGATCCATTTCATTACAGAAAGTGCTTTGTGTGCTTTGTCGTTTGGCTAATGAACAAAGGGGTGATTGTGTACAGGGCTCTAATGGGAACTGTACTTACAAGGTTCTTAACGAGCTTTTGTAGAGCATGGTAAAATGGTAATGGCAAAATGGAAACGGCGGATAAATTGAGGGTAAAGATCTTTGTGAACAGAGAGACTGTATTAACCAAAGTATTCGCATGTAGCACAGCCAAACTTGAAGGAACTTTGCCAATTTGCACCTGCATTGCTCTCCATATGCAAAGCACAATGGTATTTTAAAAGGTGTCCTTTTGTGACGTTTCTGATAATGCTGCATGGCTCGCTTATGTGGAATACGATGATGATGATGGTCCCGGCATCAATCAGCTTAACAATGTCCCTTGACATACTGCTGGATACGTTTGGTAATGGTTCAAGGAGATAAGTTGAGTATCTGCAGTGACTCAGCCCAGAGCCCTCTTTTTTTTTTTTTTTGAGTTTAGACATTTACATGTACTATGATCTTTAGGAACGTTGTTGTTGAGAGCCAGAGTCATCAGGGCAATGCATGACTGAAATCTCCATTTACTTCTCACAGCCTCAATAACCTCACGGCTTCTGCTCTTGGGTGTCACCATTTGGTATATATTGGTGTATGCGGCAAAAAGAGCATTGGCCGTCATGTGGTCGATGAGAATTTATTGAAGGTGTAAGGTTGCGTGCTAAGACAGGCTCTCAAATACGTCATACAATGATCCGCTCAGTCTAAACAGCATATTGACCTCAACCCATATCAATTACTCACCAAACCCGTATTGCTCTCTAGATCATTCCTATACTACAAATCTAGTGTCAGGCCTATCGGTCACACCACACTACTACTGCACTATAGTGCTTCGCATAGTCGATCGTTTGGCTGAGGCCTAATATTGCAAGTGACTTATCCAAAACTTCTGTTCCTCCCCTCAACCCATCCTCAACCCCAATGGTGGATGAATGACAGCCATTCAGGCACTCAGACACGTGCACACAGGACAATAATAATGCAAACTCAATTTTTAAACGAAATGTTTTTCATAAACTGCCTCTGAGGACGGAAGCTAGATCGCTCCCAAAACGTCAGCGGCCAATAAAAGGTTTTTTCCTCTTAATGCTCAGTATGTGTTCTCTCCAATTTAATACGATTCCTGACCTGCAATTTTTCACACATTCATGTACTAAAGATACAAACTGTCACTTTACTCACAGGATTAGGTTGGGGGGGGGGGGAGAAAGATGGAGGGAGGTAGAAGAGAGAGGAGGGAGTGGGGTTGTGGGAGGGAGAGGATAGATGGGTATTGTGAGGAGGGGGTGCAGGAAGGGTGGGGGAGTAGGAGGGGATGAGGAAGGGGGGAGGTAGGAATGGGGGGGAAGGTGAGGAAGGGGGGGGGGGAGTGAAACAGCGACGCCTCACCAAACATCGCTATAATGGACACTCCGGGAGAGGGGGAGGGTGGGAACGAGGAGGGGGGGGGGGGGGGAGTGGGAGAGGTAAGTGTGAGGGAGGGGTTCTCAACTTGTGTTGGTGGTGGGACTGTTGAAGAAGGTGGGGGGGCTTCTATATAAAACTAGTTGGGAGCACTGAAAACCCACGCAATCTACATGGTAAATTCAAAACTATACTGCTAGTCCTTAACAGTCCCCTTAACAGAGGGGTGGAGTGGGGGAGTGGGGGAAGAGAGGGAGAGGGGGAAGGGGGGAGAGAGGAGGAAGTGGAAGTGGGCAGGGGGAGGGGGAGGGAGAGGTGGTTTGGGAGGAGGTAAGTATGAGGGGAGGGGTTCTTGACTTGCGTTTGATAATGGGACTGTGGAGAAGGAGAAGGGGGTGGGCAGTGGTGCAGGATTGAACGAAATAGGTTATGTTAAAACAGCGCATCAATACAACATGAGGGAACCGCCCAGAGATGTCCACAGGGGATGGAGAGGGGAGGGGTTTTTGGAGGAGGTAAGCATGAGGGGATGGGATGGGAAGGCAATGTGAGGGGAAGGGAATGCAGTGTGCAGGGAAGAGAAGGGAAGGCAGCATGAGGGGAAGTGAAGGGAAGGCAGTGTGAGGAGAAGTGAAGGCAACATGAGGGAAGGGACGATGGCATGAGGGGAGGGGAAGGAGAGGGCATTCAGATTTGGTGACTGAGAAGGCCATGATATGTAGATAACATCAGTGTCATGCTCATCCAACGCAAGGTGACCACATGTGCTTTGTGGATGGAGGCATTGGAGGGGGAGGGGGGGGGGGATCTCCTCTTGCAGCCATGCCAGCCCAGATTATGGGCAACCAGCCTGCACAGCAATTATATACATGTCTAAGCATGCTGGGATGTTATTTGCTTAATTAACACATGGGCCACACATGTGTGGAAGCCGTTGCTTGGTGTTTCTTGTGTACCCAGGTGTTTCCATGTTTTTTTGTCCACTACATATATTTAGTATATATGTGTGATATATATATATATATATATATATATAAATATATATATATATATATATATGTATATATATTGTACGGCTGTGGAAATTCGCAGAACACCATATAGGTCCTTAGTTAGTTATGCCGATAAGTCCGTGTTCAGTTAGATTTCCCACCGTTGTTTAATGGGAATATTCCGTGTGGACAGGGCTGTGATCTTTGATTAGCCGTTATTCTTTGCTATCGTTATTTTGGACCAACGCTTCACACAACCACCCTGCAAGGGACAAAGAGAACTACCGGCGGCGCGCGTCCCTAATTTGGCGGGAAACGCTTCCTTCGAGAAGTTTCCCACATGTTCTGGAAGTTTCCGCATGTTCTGGAAGGAGGGCGGGGCGAGAGCGGAGGGGCAGAGCGTGGAATAAAAAGGCGCACGGAGCGTTCGCTCTCTCTCTCTTGAGTTGCTGCTGGGGTTGCTGTCGTTGCTGGTGTGGTTGCTGCTGCTGGACGCAGAGTAAGGAGCTGTGCTGCTGCTGCCAGAGCTGCGTGGAGATCTGGGCTCGTGTCCGAGTCGGGAGCTTGGAGCGGTCAGTCGGTGGAGTCCGGGCGTCGCGAAGGAGACGCGGGCTGGGGCCAGCCCTGCTGTGTCGCGCGAACCTGCGCGTGCGTGGGGGAGAGCCGGAGAGAGCTCGCCTGCCGCTTGGCAAGGCCCGAGCTCAACCGCGGATATGCTGGCTGCCGTGGGGACGGACGTCGCGACTCGCCCCATCAAGGCACCACGAGGGTGCAGGTAACCTGCAACGGTCTCGTGGGGCCCTTTCGGTCACCAAAGCCCACGTTATAAAGGCCCACGGGCCCAGTCTGACTCCCTTGTCTGTGAGGGGGTTTTCTTTGCTTTTCTTTTGAGTGAATGTTGTGGCGCCGAGTCCCGTAAGTAAAACCTGTTTCAGTGATTGTAAATAATAACCATAGTCGGTTGTAGTGTTTTTGCCTTGCTCGTGTCTTGTCCCCTTCCCCATTGATTGCATACCCGCATACGTGCATCCCTGTTTACGTGTAAAATAAATGTGCTTGTGTGAATGTTAACCCGTTCGTCGTGTCCTTTTTCCCCAAATTGAACCGCCGTATTGCATTCGTCGAGATACTAGTTGGTTTTTGAATACCGATAATAGAATCGGGTCCGGCGAGGTCTGGCGATAATACCCGCTCGGTTATCCCAGAACGGAACGAACGCTTAAGCGGTTCCTGTCCAAACAGGCCTTCGCTGAGGTACGGTCCCTCGGTAGGTTACCCGCGCAATACTTAGGTATATTGATATTTGGCGATTGACCCTGTCGCGCGCGGGTAGAATACGGACTGGGCCGTGGTGTGCGTTGAAGGCACACCCGTGACTGGTTCTCGGCGTTGTTCCGGGAAGTCACGACTGAATTGCTCGTCGGTGGGCGTGCGGCTGCCATTGGCTAAAGCGGTCGTTCGCACGCCGCGGGCGTAGATTCGTAACAATATATATTTGTTTATATATATATATATATATATTATATTATATATATATATATATATATATACGTATATATATATATGTAAATGTATATATATATATATTATATATATATATATAAATCATGCATATGGACATATAGTGTATTACATAATCAGTGTAAATATAGCATTTTGTTTTTGTTGGCAGTTGCCCCACGTGGCTAAGGGCAATAATTTGTAATTTGTTCACGGTGCCGGTGATAACTTACCAACTCTTAATAAAAAGACTGTGGGATCTTTAACATTCACCATATCATGGTCGCAGATGGAACAACCAGTTTATCATCCATCTGAGGGACAGCACAATTTGTGATGCAATGCCTACATGTGAAATAAACCTATATCCCAGTTTATAGTCGGGTTGGGAATCTAACCGTGAGAAAACAGCTCAGAGGAAAACAGGCTATTTATGTACCATCCTGTCTGAGAATAATTTTTTTTAAATAACGCTTTACAAAGCAACGAAATATACAGCATACGTCTTAAATGATGCAGTACTTGCATCATCAGAACAGAGGTATTTCATCTCAAAATCTAACTGGATGCACACTTTAGAACTGCAAACAGTTATGCCGAGGCCCAAGCCTCCCTGCTTTGATCGGACACATGACCCATGACGTCATTGGTGTCAAAGTTGTTTTCTCCACGGATAGTCGGTCACATATATAAAAGTTTTGCATTGATCAGATGAGGTATATTTTTCTATCCAATATGGCTGCTAGACCACGTGACCAATGGCGTTTCAATTTTCAACCTATATTCCCCATGATTAGTCAGAAAAAGAAAAGAAGCTTCACATCAATCAACGAGAAGGGCACTCGGTAGAGCGCATACCTCCACCACGCAATGCCTGATCCACGAGAACAAATCGGGCCCAATACATTTTTGAGATATCGTGCTATGTTTCGTTTTTGGCCCTGTCTTTCAAAGGTGAAAAATCACTTGAAAAATTAAATAACTCCCGTATCCAGGTCTAGATTTGGATCTTCACCATAATCGAATCAATTCTTCATTGTCACACACCGAAGCTGTCCACATAATTTCATCCAGATCCGTCTACAACTTTTTGAGATATCCTGCACACAAACAAACAGACAGATAGACAGACAAAACATAAACTCCTTCACCTTCGGTGACAGAGGTAATAAAACGGTTCAAGAGAAGCAATTGTTTTAAGGTTTTACCTTCAATCCAAAATGGCTGCCAGACCACATGACCCATGAAATTTAAATTTTCAAACTACATTCACCATGGCTAGTCGATCATATGCATTAAGTTTTGCATTAATCTGGTAAGCCATTCTGGAGAAGAAGTATTTTTAAAGGTTATATATATATATATTATATTACAGTATCTCACAAAAGTGAGTACACCCCTCACAAATATGTAAATAATTCAGTGTAACTTTTAAACAGCTGTGCTCGAAGCAAAAGCTTAGAGTTGATGACAGAGTAGACATTCTTCAATATGTATGCAGGCACAAAACTGCCATTCCATAAAACAATGTGGCATATTACGAATATTTCTGAAAGAGGAGGCAACAAAAGTGAGTACACCCTGCTATTGTCTGCACAATAAGTAAGTAAAGCATGGTAAAACAGCTTCCATTTTCATCATTTTCTGCATATTTAAGTCAAAGAGTGTTAAAGGTACAAATATGCACCAAACAATACACACAATGTTCAGAGCTACAACCTCCTGGTATGTTAAAAGTGAAGACGTGTACTCAATGCAGTAATTGTCTATCTGCTTGCTGAAGAAATAATTGCATAGGAAATACTGTACCAATCGCCATTGAGAAAGCAGCATGGCTCCTCATGGTAAAGAGCTCTCGAAAGATGTCAAAGATCGAATCGTTGCCCGACATAAAGATGGCCAAGGATACAAGAAGATCAGTGCTTCTTTGAAAGTAAGCCCCAACACCGTGGCCAAGGTCATCCAGAGGTTCTCCAAGAAGCGTACAACAATGAGTTGCGCTCGCAAGGGCAGACCAACAAAGATGACTGCACGTACTGTTCACCAGGTTCAGAATCTAGTCCTCCAAGACAGATGACAAAGTGCCGCCAAGATTGCTGAAGAGATTTCTACAGCTCTCTGGTCAGTCCATTAGTGCGCAAACCTGAACGCATCTCTCTCTG
>CM068954.1:22871752-22884474 GCA_035128595.1 Eptatretus atami
GGGTCCGTGTGAGAGAGACAGTGTGTGTAAGGTCGCTGTATGTAAGGGAGATGTCGGTGGGCATGCGTGAGCATGCAGCCGCGTCTCCTGGTGTGAATGTGAGTGTAATGGAGTGGAGTCTGTGCGTCGTAACACGCAGGTGTGCGTGGAGGATGGGCGTTGGAGGGCAGGAAAGCGCTAATGGCGACGGCCGACGGCGACAGAGAGACACAGCCGGGTAGCGGCGTAGCATGTTTTTGGGGACGCGACCGGTTCACCCAGCAGGAGCGCGTGGTCCGTGTCTGTGCAGACGCACGAGACCACCACGTGCTCGCTTGCGGGAGTGCAGCCCTGTCCGGAAACGCCAGCGCGTGGATTTGCCGATCCCCGGAAACGACAAGTCTAGCACGGATTACGGATTGGACGGTTATGGGTCATCACGCGAGTTGTGTGATCTAGACGTCAACAGGAGCAGCGCCATGTTCGGTGGGAGCCGCCTCGGAGATGCGAGGGTTGTTTTGGGGGTGCGCAGGTGACGTCATGTGCTGCACGTGGGTTGATGATGATGAGGCGGAGGAGAGGAGTGAATCCTGCCGGATGGTAACTGTCAAGAGGGACGAGGTACACGTGAGCTGCATGACGTCACGTGGCATAAGGTGCAAAGGCGCGAGCTGTGAGTTGCCGGGCGTGGTGGGCTGCGCATAATTGGAAATAAAAAAAAAAAGCAAGCCTCGCTTTCGGGTGAACAGGATTCCCGGGCAAGGGGTGAAAGATCCCCTTGACCAGGGCACAGGATGGCACTAGCTAGGGGGAAGGGTTAGCTTAGCTAGACCGACTTTCATGCGGGGCAGGGGTAAGTCCTCATGGAGTCCGTGGAATGGATTAGGTAGAGGGATTTTAGTTGAGATTTAGTGGGAAATGGATATTTCATATTTGGGACAGTGACAGACTTTGGATGGTGAGAGGGACGTAGCTTAGCTACGTAGTGTTAAAAGAACGTGCTGTAATGTAAGGACGACGTGGGAGCACGAGGTAGGTAGGGATTTAGTGAGCAGGATGGCAGAGATTCAGCGGTGAGTTGAGAGTTGAAAAAATATTGAATGGAAAATGTACATGATGAGTGAGTGAGCCAGCGGGTCGTGTGAATGGAGCGAATGTGGAATGCATGGTGCGATGAGTGATTGGGGGAGGAGTGACTCCCGCCCAAGGGACCCCGGGTCAGTGTAAAGTGAGTTAGTGGGTTAGTTAAATTGACAAAATGGAGGTCGTTTTGTTGTTGGTGGGATGTAGGCTCAAAACCCGTTTGGAGGGTGCAGGAGCCCTGTTGACGGCTGGAGCGTGGCTGCGAAAGGTGAGTATCGCTGAGTGGGTACCCCGGGCACCGGGCTAGTCGGCCGCGGTAGGCCAATGCCCATGGGGGCCGGGTTAGCGTAGTGGGCACGGGTGCGCCCGCTTGGTGCGGGGCCCGGGGGCGCCATTAGCCGCGTGGGCATGTCGTGGGCACGGGTGACCCTCGGAAAGGGGCCCGGAAGCCAGCCTGCCACGTGTGCTTTCAGGGGATTGCCATGGGGGCACTCCCGGTGTTTAGGGAGCTGGTAGGCTCGGAGCAGTAGTGCCCGGGGTGCCATTGTAGGGATTCGGCAGAGGTCGTGCCTGCCAGGGGGAGCCACGCGTCCCAGCCACGAAACCGTGCAAGGGCACGAGGGAAAATTTGAGGGCGAGCCCGAAATTGTAAGGACACCACACAGGCGACGGGAATCTTGGTTGTTAGAACCGATAGCTTAAGCGCGAGGCGCTTGTTGAAAGCCCCGGGTAGTTTAACAGTTAAATGGATAGGGTAGATTAGGAAGTGTACCCCTCCGCACCATCCATCCCTTCGCTCTCGTTGTGGGCCGCTGGACCCACTTTGGTTAGATCGCTGAAGTCTGGGAGCCATCCTGAGGCTTCATTGGCCTCGACACAGGACGCTAGCCCTCCCTTATTCCCCTCCGGAAGGAACGTAGGGGTTGGGAGTAGGCTAGGGACGATAGGTTAGCCGAACAAGGACGATAAAGGGGTTAGGGGACGATTTCTAGGGGTAAGTAAAAATAAAAACAACAAAAAAAAAATTAGTTGGGGCTAAATTGGTTTTCAAATTAAGGAGTGGGTATGTACAGTGACAGGCAAAGGCGATAGGTGGGAGGGAGACAGGTAGGTAGGTCCGAGCCCGCCTTCTGTGTGGCCAGCACCACCGCACTCCCTCCACCAACCTGCACTGCATGACAAGAGGCCGGCCAACTTCATCGCAGCTGCTGTTTTGCTGCGACCTGTACCGGCCGGATCTGCCGGCTGTTTTTACTGCAAGCCTGTGCCGGCCAGTTCGTCTGCCGGCTCTGTTTGCCTGCAGCGGCCTTGTTCTGCAGGCTGTGTTTGCCTGCTCACCTTTGCCATGCCTTGCCTGCCTGCCTTTGCCATTCATGCCCACTGCCCGGTTCACCAGCCCCGTTCAGTTTTGCTTTGCCCCCCTTGTTCATTGCCATGTGCGCCAGGATCATCGAGCAACAGTTTGCAAGCTGCAGGAACTGTCCTGTTGGCAGCTACAACACGGGCCTGTAATGGAGCCCGTGCACCGGTTTCTGTTGGCTCTTTGTTTTGTTCCCAGCAGAGTCCATTGATCCTGGCCATGGTTTAGTGTAAATTTATAAGGTTAAGGTGTTAAGTTGTGTACTGTAGGTGTGAGTGCGCCCCGGCATGTCTGTCTAGCGCCGGCAATTTTATTTAAGTCGTCCGTGTGAGTGGGTTTGTTTATTAGTTACTCAGCCCTCAGGTATTTATTTTGGGGACACGAATACCATGAATGTCGCACTCAGGGATCCGTAGGTAAAACGTACTAGGGGAGAACTACACATTATGGTACACGAGAATTTGACGACTCGGGACGAGTCTGTAAAAAGGAGGGGGTAGTGTTACGGCTGTGTGAAATTCGCAACCACCATTCAGGTCCCGTAGGTGAGATATCTTTTAAGTACATGTATAGTTAGCCCCAAACCCGTTTTAGAGGGAATTATGTGATTCATTCGGGCTGCGATCCTTTGAGTTAGGCGTTTTTCTGTTCTACCTTTATTTTCGAACCAACCACATCTCAACCCCAACCACGCCACCACTACAACACGCCAACCACGCCACCACTACAACAACGCCGACCACGCCACCACCACAACAACGCCAACCACGCCACCACTACAACAACGCCAACCACTACAACAACCACCGCGTTCCGACTCGGCACACGGTTGCCAGAGGCCTAGCCTTCGAGGGAAAGCAGGCGGCCCCCGTTCCCCCCCTCCCCCGAACGAATGGCGCCGTCGCGGTGGATTACACCCTGCGAGGGAAGAAGAAGAATGCCACGGCAGTGCGAGCGTCACCGATTGACGAGACCACGCCCTTCTGGAAGTTCCAGCATGTTCTGGAAGGAGGGGTGGAGCCGAAAACGGGCGGAGTGGAGGGCGGGCCCCGCGATAAAAGGGACGGCGACGGAGTGCGGAGAGCTCGCGCTGTCTTTTTTCGACCACGGGTCAAGTGGAGTTCCCTGGTTTTTCCTCGCGTCGTGTGGAGCTGAGAGGAGTCGTCGGTCGCAAGGAACGGCGAAGGCACCGGGAGCTCGGAGTTACGGTCGCCAAGGACTCGACACACCAGGGAAGTCGCGACTTCCATTTCTTTTTGGTTCTGTGTGAACGTGTGTGTGTGGCGCCGTGTCCCGAAAAGTAGAACAGTTAAGTGTTGCCGAGTGTTCGCGTTTGGTCGTAGAGCTGCGTCGTCGTTGCTTTTCTTTTATGTGATATATGTGCATTCTTACTGTGTGACTATACTTGTGCCTGTGTCTGTGTAAATAAAATGCTTGCTTGTTGAATTGTTCCCCGTTTCGCTGCGTCCTTTCCTCTGTTGGGTCTCCATCTTGCTTCACGTAAAGGGTTCGAGTGGCGCGAGACGCCCGATAATTAATTGGAACCGTCAAGGTCGACGATAACTCCGCTCGGTTATCCCTGTAGCACGGAACGAGCCGCTTAAGCGGTTCGTGTCCGAAGTCGACCTGTGGCGTGGTACAACCCCTCGGTAGGTTACCCGTGCGCGTACTTAGGTATATCGACTTTCGGCGATTCACCCTACCTCGCACGGGTGGAATGCGACTGGTTGTGGTGAGGTTAAACCCCCACCCGTGACTGGCTCCCGGCGTTAGCGAGAGGGTCACGACTGAATTGTCCGTCCGGTGGGCGAGGCGGTCGCGATTCGAGTCACTGGCCGATCGCACGCCGCGCGGCGCGAATTCGCAACAATATATGGTATATATGTATGTATATATATATATATATGTATATTTATATATATAATATATATACATTTATATAACATCTATACATTACAGTATAACTGTGTATATATATATATATATATATATATATATATATATATATATATATATATATATCGCGTGATTTGGTATGACAACGTTAGCAATGACGCCACAGCGAGTTAACAATCTTTATGTGATGCAGATGCAGCTCAACACTGGCAAGCACGTGCTGCTATGTCTCCATCTCACCTACAATCTGTGTGTGATGCTAATGCAGCACAACATCAGCAAGCTCGTACTGCTATGTCTCCCTCTCGCCAGCAATGTCTATGTGATGCTGATGCAGCTCAACACTGGCATGCACATGCTGCTATGTCTCCATCTCGCCAGCAATCTGTGTGTGATGCCAATGCAGCTCAACATCGGCAAGCATGTGATGCTACGTCCCCATCTCACCAGCAATCCGTGCATGATGCCGATGCAGCTCAACACCAACTCCATGAAAATTGGCATCAATATGTTGCACCTGAGGCAATCAGGAATCTTTTGCAGTGACAATGCCCCTCTGTTGAATCTTTTTGTGTGGTACGGCGATACAATCTGGATAAAACCACTCTTTCTGATCTTGCCGTATATGAGCATACCAGTGGTCTTATGGACCAATCATGTAGTCATTGCGACGCAATGATGTAGAAAAAGGAGCGATCGCGTTTGTGATGACTATCAATAAAAGCCAGGGTCAGAGCCTGTGGTGGTGTAGAGTCCTCCTTCCCACCAGTGTTTTCACACATCAACAGCTGTACGTTTCAGCAAGTAGAGTAGGAGACGCACTCGATATGCGCATCTTTGCCAACCAGAATGAATTCCGGATAAGGAGAAGGACTGAACATGTTGCAGGCCTACGAACCCGCAATGTTATTTATCGTGAGATTGTATAAACTCAGGAGCAGATCCAGAGTGACATTTGGAGGGTCAATGACTCTCAAGAAAATGTTGTATTTTTAAACTTAAAATGGACGAATTCGGCTCAGTAAGTAAACAAAACCTTATATAATTCATGACAACAAACATAAGCTAAATGTAAAAACTGAATTACCAGGGGCCCCCATTCTCCCTTCCCTCACCTGGATCCGCCACTGAAATAAAACGTTTTAAAAAAAACTTATTATCACTGTTGTTTGTTGTCACAAAGCATAAATTAGGCCAATGTCGACAAAGCCGATGCCCCCAAAATGCTAATTCACAACGTTTGTTTCAGTGAGATGTATAAAACATGTTTCCTTCCTCATTTTCACCTTCATTCACCATTATTGACACTTTTATTTTGCAATTTATCATATATATTCACTTCAACGTCTGATCTCTAGGAACATAAAGCAAATTAATTATATTATATTTGGGCAATAAGCGTGCGGATGACTAAAATTAGCACAGAGTTGTTAGCAGTAAACATAAACTTCAGGGAGCATGCGAGGCAGCACATCGTTGCCCATACACCGCCCAAATAAATGGAGAGTTTTCTGCGGAACTCCGGTCCGTGGTTCCCTGCTGGTGTTCGTGAAATTACAGTTACTTATTACATGTCTACATCACAGTTAGAACTTGTTGTGCTGTATCCAGATTAACTTCAATAATTTCAGAATGTGGACATTATCAACTTTTGCCATGTTTTCCAACAAAATTTGATTTTTTTTTTTCATGACTCATGAAAAATGGATGTTTATTTGGTACTTGAACATGAACAGTATCCAGAAAATGATACTGCTCTTAATTATATATGATTTCCTGTGAATACATGATTACTTCATACATATTATGAATTACACAGTTGTTACTAAAAGTCCCAAATTTACACAAAATAATTAATATTGAAGAGCAAATAAAAATAAAACTGTCAAAAACATTAAGACGACAAGAGATATTGTCCACCATTGTCCCCCCGATTTGCAGCCATCACATGTGTGAAGCATTATACACTGTCTTTTATATTTAAAGTGAATAAATGTACAGGTGACATCTATATCAGTTTAATTTTTTGCATTTTTTACTGTTTGGTGTTGATTTTCTTTCCATTAACTGTTATAAAAAGACTGACTGAGGACATACGAGGTGTGTTCAAAAAGTATCCAACCTTAATTTTTCGTGTGTAAACAAATGAAGCTAGGGAGGCCGGGTTGGTGCACGTATGTAGGCGATCCTAATTCATATGCGTGAATATTTTCCCGCCTGCAGAAGCTGTCAGTCGCCGACAGACCGCCGATGAGTGAGGAAGTGTAAGAGAGCACCGTCGGATTTTCGTTTTTGACAAAATGCGGAAAACTTGAACAACGCTACTGCATCAAATTTTGTGTAAAGCTTGGCGATTCCCAAGTGGAAACGATCCGCAAGATTCAACAGGCCTTCGGGAACGAAGCAATGGGCACCACACAGATAAAAGAGTGGTACAACCGCTTCAAAGATGGTCGCACATCAGTGGAAAGTGAAGCACGTTCTGGTAGGCCCTCAACATCCCGAAATGAGATCGTCATTGACCAAGTGAGGACCCTGCTGATGCAGGATACTACCAAGAGGTACTGCGTCGCCTTCGTGACGCTGTGCGATGCAAACGGCCGGACCTGTGGGCAGCGTCAATTGGCAGCTCCATCACGATAACGCACCGCCCATTCTTCACATTTGATACAGAGTTTCCTGGCAAACACAAACACCTGTGCTTCGTCAGGCTCCCTACTCTCCTGACATGGCTCCGTGTGACTTCTGGCTTTTCCCCAAGCTGAAAATGCCCCTGAAAGGGACCAGATTTCAGTCCAGAGAAGACATCATGCGGAATGCAACGGACCAGCTGCGCGCCATCCCAAAAGAGGCGTTCCAGTGCTGCTTCCGACAGTGGCAGAACCGTTGGGAGAGTGTGTGGCAGCCCAAGGGGACTAACTTTGAAGGAGATTAGTGTAAGTTTGTTGTATCTGGATACGAGTATTTTTTATGAACAAAGGTTGGATAATTTTTGAACACACCTCGTATGTCATATGTGTGGGTAATATCCTTTGTTGAATTTAAGTATCCCCTCCTGAGGTCTCATTGTACTATTTCTGGATGACTACTCTTCTGAAATGAATCATTATGACATAAGGAACATTGATGGAAAATTTGGCACTTTTGTCCACCCAGCAACAGTATTTCCAAAAATTTCATTAGGCCACACACATTACTATACGAGTCTATCACTTTCCCATCGCAGACAGGTTGGTGGTCTCTCTGTCTTTTACCGCCTCTTTTCTGGTCTTGCACCTTCTGCTCTTTCCAGGCTTTGTCACCAAAAGACGAGAGGATCCTGTAATGGAGGCCCGTGCACCGGTTTTCTGTTGATCTTTGTTTTGTTCCCAGCAGAGTCCATTGATCCTGGGCCATGGTTTAGTGTAAATTTATAAGGTTAAGGTGTTAAGTTGTGTACTGTAGGTGTGAGTGCGCCCCCGGCATGTCTGTCTAGCGCCGGCAATTTTATTTAAGTCGTCCGTGTGAGTGGGTTTGTTTAGTTAGTTACTCAGCCCTCAGGTTATTTATTTTGGGGACACGAATACCATGAATGTCGCACTCAGGGATCCGTAGGTAAAACGTACTAGGGGAGAACTACACATTATGGTACACGAGAATTTGACGACTCGGGACGAGTCTGTAAAAAGGGAGGGGGTAGTGTTCGGCTGTGGAAATTCGCAACCACCATTCAGGTCCCGTAGGTGAGATATCTTTTAAGTACATGTATAGTTAGCCCCAAACCCGTTGTTTAGAGGGAATTTATGTGATTCATTCGGGCTGCGATCCTTTGAGTAGGCGTTTTTCTGTTCTACCTTTATTTTCGAACCAACCACATCTCAACCCCAACCACGCCACCACTACAACAACGCCAACCACGCCACCACTACAACAACGCCGACCACGCCACCACCACAACAACCCAACCACGCCACACTACAACAACGCCAACCACTACAACAACCACGCGTTCCGACTCGGCACACGGTTGCCAGAGGCCTAGCCTTCGAGGAAAGCAGGCGGCCCCCGTTCCCCCCCTCCCCCGAACGAATGGCGCCGTCGCGGTGGATTACACCCTGCGAGGGAAGAAGAAGAATGCCACGGCAGTGCGAGCGTCACCGATTGGACGGAGGACCACGCCCTTCTGGAAGTTCCAGCATGTTCTGGAAGGAGGGGGTGGAGCCGAAAACGGGGGCGGAGTGGAGGGCGGGCCCCGCGATAAAAGGGACGGCGACGGAGTGCGGAGGAGCTCGCGCTGTCTTTTTTTCGACCACGGGTCAAGTGGAGTTCCCTGGTTTTTCCTCGCGTCGTGTGAGCTGAGAGGAGTCGTCGGTCGCAAGGAACGGCGAAGGCACCGGGAGCTCGGAGTTACGGTCGCCAAGGACTCGACACACCAGGGAAGTCGCGACTTCCATTTCTTTTGGGTTCTGTGTGAACGTGTGTGGTTGGCGCCGTGTCCCGAAAAGTAGAACAGTTAAGTGTTGCCGAGTGTTCGCGTTGGTCGGTTGTAGAGCTGCGTCGTCGTTGCTTTTCTTTTATGTGATATATGTGCATTCTTACTGTGTGACTATACTTGTGCCTGTGTCTGTGTAAATAAAATGCTTGCTTGTTGAATTGTTCCCCGTTTCGCTGCGTCCTTTCCTCTGTTGGGTCTCCATCTTGCTTCACGTAAAGGGTTCGAGTGGGCGCGAGACGCCCGATAATTAATTGGAACCGTCAAGGTCGACGATAACTCCGCTCGGTTATCCCTGTAGCACGGAACGAGCCGCTTAAGCGGTTCGTGTCCGAAGTCGACCTGTGGCGTGGTACAACCCCTCGGTAGGTTACCCGTGCGCGTACTTAGGTATATCGACTTTCGGCGATTCACCCTACCTCGCACGGGTGGAATGCGGACTGGTTGTGGTGAGGTTAAACCCCCACCCGTGACTGGCTCCCGCGTTAGTCCGAGAGGGTCACGACTGAATTGTCCGTCGGTGGGCGAGGCGGTCGCGATTCGAGTCACGTGGCCGATCGCACGCCGGCGGGCGCGAATTCGCAACAATATATGGTATATATGTATGTATATATATATATATATGTATATTTATATATATAATATATATACATTTATATATACATCTATACATATACAGTATATACTGTGTATATATATATATATATATATATATATATATATATATATATATATATATATATCGCGTGATTTGGTATGACAACGTTAGCAATGACGCCACAGCGAGTTAACAATCTTTATGTGATGCAGATGCAGCTCAACACTGGCAAGCACGTGCTGCTATGTCTCCATCTCACCTACAATCTGTGGTGATGCTAATGCAGCACAACATCAGCAAGCTCGTACTGCTATGTTCCCTCTCGCCAGCAATGTCTATGTGATGCTGATGCAGCTCAACACTGGCATGCACATGCTGCTATGTCTCCATCTCGCCAGCAATCTGTGTGTGATGCCAATGCAGCTCAACATCGGCAAGCATGTGATGCTACGTCCCCATCTCACCAGCAATCCGTGCATGATGCCGATGCAGCTCAACACCAACTCCATGAAAATTGGCATCAATATGTTGCACCTGAGGCAATCAGGAATCTTTTGCAGTGACAATGCCCCTCTGTTGAATCTTTTTGTGTGGTACGGCGATACAATCTGGATAAAACCACTCTTTCTGATCTTGCCGTATATGAGCATACCAGTGGTCTTATGGACCAATCATGTAGTCATTGCGACGCAATGATGTAGAAAAAGGAGCGATCGCGTTTGTGATGACTATCAATAAAAGCCAGGGTCAGAGCCTGTGGTGGTGTAGAGTCCTCCTTCCCACCAGTGTTTTCACACATCAACAGCTGTACGTTTCAGCAAGTAGAGTAGGAGACGCACTCGATATGCGCATCTTTGCCACCAGAATGAATTCCGGTATAGGAGAAGGACTGAACATGTTGCAGGCCTACGAACCCGCAATGTTATTTATCGTGAGATTGTATAAACTCAGGAGCAGATCCAGATGACATTTGGAGGGTCAATGACTCTCAAGAAAATGTGTTATTTTTAAACTTAAAATGGACGAATTCGGCTCAGTAAGTAAACAAAACCTTATATAATTCATGACAACAAACATAAGCTAAATGTAAAAACTGAATTACCAGGGCCCCCATTCTCCCTTCCCTACCTGGATCCGCCACTGAAATAAACGTTTTAAAAAAAACTTATTATCACTGTTGTTTGTTGTCACAAAGCATAAATTAGGCCAATGTCGACAAAGCCGATGCCCCCAAAATGCTAATTCCACAACGTTTGTTTCAGTGAGATGTATAAAACATGTTTCCTTCCTCATTTTCACTTTCATTCACCATTATTGACACTTTTATTTTGCAATTTATCATATATATTCACTTCAACGTCTGATCTCTAGGAACATAAAGCAAATTAATTATATTATATTTGGGCAATAAGCGTGCGGATGACTAAAATTAGCACAGAGTTGTTAGCAGTAAACATAAACTTCAGGGAGCATGCGAGGCAGCACATCGTTGCCCATACACCGCCCAAATAAATGGAGAGTTTTCTGCGGAACTCCGGTCCGTGGTTCCCTGCTGGTGTTCGTGAAATTACAGTTACTTATTACATGTCTACATCACAGTTAGAACTTGTTGTGCTGTATCCAGATTAACTTCAATAATTTCAGAATGTGGACATTATCAACTTTTGCCATGTTTTCCAACAAAATTTGATTTTTTTTTTCATGACTCATGAAAAATGGATGTTTATTTGGTACTTGAACATGAACAGTATCCAGAAAATGATACTGCTCTTAATTATATATGATTTCCTGTGAATACATGATTACTTCATACATATTATGAATTACACAGTTGTTACTAAAATCCCAAATTACACAAAATAATTAATATTGAAGAGCAAATAAAAATAAAACTGTCAAAAACATTAAGACGACAAGAGATATTGTCCACCATTGTCCCCCGATTTGCAGCCATACATGTGTGAAGCATTATACACTGTCTTTATATTTAAAGTGAATAAATGTACAGGTGACATCTATATCAGTTTAATTTTTTGCATTTTTTACTGTTTGGTGTTGATTTTCTTTCCATTAACTGTTATAAAAAGACTGACTGAGGACATACGAGGTGTGTTCAAAAAGTATCCAACCTTAATTTTTCGGTGTAAACAAATGAAGCTAGGGAGGCGGGTTTGGTGCACGTATGTAGGCGATCCTAATTCATATGCGTGAATATTTTCCCGCCTGCAGAAGCTGTCAGTCGCCGACAGACCGCCGATGAGTGAGGAAGTGTAAGAGAGCACCGTCGGATTTTCGTTTTTGACAAAATGACCGGAAAACTTGAACAACGCTACTGCATCAAATTTTGTGTAAAGCTTGGCGATTCCCAAGTGGAAACGATCCGCAAGATTCAACAGGCCTTCGGGAACGAAGCAATGGGCACCACACAGATAAAAGAGTGGTACAACCGCTTCAAAGATGGTCGCACATCAGTGGAAAGTGAAGCACGTTCTGGTAGGCCCTCAACATCCCGAAATGAGATCGTCATTGACCAAGTGAGGACCCTGCTGATGCAGGATACTACCAAGAGGTACTGCGTCGCCTTCGTGACGCTGTGCGATGCAAACGGCCGGACCTGTGGGCAGCGTCAATTGGCAGCTCCATCACGATAACGCACCGCCCATTCTTCACATTTGATACAGAGTTTCCTGGCCAAACACAAACACCTGTGCTTCGTCAGGCTCCCTACTCTCCTGACATGGCTCCGTGTGACTTCTGGCTTTTCCCCAAGCTGAAAATGCCCCTGAAAGGGACCAGATTTCAGTCCAGAGAAGACATCATGCGGAATGCAACGGACCAGCTGCGCGCCATCCCAAAAGAGGCGTTCCAGTGCTGCTTCCGACAGTGGCAGAACCGTTGGGAGAAGTGTGTGGCAGCCCAAGGGGACTACTTTGAAGGAGATTAGTGTAAGTTTGTTGTATCTGGATACAGTATTTTTTATGAACAAAGGTTGGATAATTTTTGAACACACCTCGTATGTCATATGTGTGGGTAATATCCTTTGTTGAATTTAAGTATCCCCTCCTGAGGTCTCATTGTACTATTTCTGGATGACTACACTTCTGAAATGAACATTATGACATAAGGAACATTGATGGAAAATTTGGCACTTTTGTCCACCCAGCAACAGTATTTCCAAAAATTTCATTAGGCCACACACATTACTATACGAGTCTATCACTTTCCCATCGCAGACAGGTTGGTGGTCTCTCTGTCTTTTACCGCCTCTTTTCTGGTCTTGCACCTTCTGCTCTTTCCAGGCTTTGTCACCCTCCACCCCCCCCCCCCCCACACCA
>CM068954.1:22884499-22898617 GCA_035128595.1 Eptatretus atami
ACCAGGTTTCTGCAGGGCTCATACGGTCCACCATCAACCCCCTTCTGGTGAAACTACCTAAATCCAGGATCAACTGCTCACCTCCACTCATTTGTTTTGTTTTTTTCCCCACCTGTGGAAGCAATGTCCACATTCTCTTCACTCACATTCTTCCCTTCAGATGTTCAAGACAGCTGTTCACCACCATCTCAGATTGTCCACAATCCAAAACCATGATCTTTTCTACCTTCATTAACCCCCAACCCCAATTCCTCCTCATTCCAATTTTCCCTCCTGTGAGTTTCCTTCTGTGTCCATCTTGTCCACACCATGTATCTTCTCCTGCCCCTCATTCCTCTGCACACTCATTGTTTGTCCAAGTCTGCCTCTATCTTGGCCTTCAACTCTGCTGTTCACGTTTCCCCCTTCTCTCAACTGTTCCTTTTGTCCTGTTGCATCTTGATCTGTCCAGTGTACTAATACCTGCTCTTCCACGAGCTGCAACTATGTATCAAAAAAAAAATAACTCGGTTGGAAGCAAAATTACATGTTAAATGCAGTGGGTGGTAAAGCTATAAGGAGTAATGGTTATAATGTCCATTCTGAGTCTGGGAGGTCGGTGATTCAAACCCCGGCCAAGTCATACCAAAGACTTTAAGAATGGTATGTGTTGCTTCCTTGCTTGCTGCTCAGCATTCTAAAAGGAATAGAGAATGGACGAACAACCATAAGTTGGTAATAGTGCGGGCTTTGATGTGCCTAATTGCCTCCTCTGCATTGAAGTTACTTGTAAGGGAACTCATTATTATATGCTGACCTCATTTGGAAGCAAACGTATGTGCTAAGCATAGTAGGGAGGAAAGAAAAGGTTACAATTAAAAGTTTTATGAATGTAAAGGTTAACAGCATCTGCAGGATGTATTGAGGCATTTGCATCTGCCAATCACTAATCTTTGGTGCTTTTATTACGCGTCATTTATCACACCGAATGCACCATTACTTCCTCCGTATTTGACAGATTTTGTGTTTCGCGGACAAATGGCAAACTAGAAAAGCTCAGGGTTTGATGTGAAATGAGAAATGAGTGTTTAATGTGTAATGTGGTGGAACGTGCAGAAGAAAAAAAAATCGATATTTGAACGAGATGTAAAACTGTAATAGCCAATCACCTTGATAAGTAGCGTTTACAAAGATGAATTACCAAAGGAGGTTTAATAAAGCATATAAATGTTTATAAATATGACGTTTAAAATATCATTATTAATGGATTGTATCAGAGATGAGATGGTTGAGTTTGTGGAGTGGTTAGCAAGGTTAGGTTGGTGGGGTGTTTGGTTGCGTAGGTCGGGTGGTCTGAGGGATCCCACATGGATTGCACTTACAAGGTTCTTCATGAGCTTCCACAGACCATGGTGGAATGATAATGGCTAAATAAAAACATCGGATAAATTGAAGGTGCTGGGCATCCTCTGTCGATCTAAGACTTCCGTGGGAAAATCAAAGTGATTCACAGTGTACAAAGCCTTGTCGGTAACTCAATGGAGTATTTTTCTCCAGTATGGGTTGGTGCCCCAGCATTAATCTTGGATTAATCTGTGGAATCTAAAGCTCTCAAAATTATTGGAATTTCCCATGATGTGGCCGAAGCACAACGTATGTTGCTTTCATATAGCGAGCAGGTAGGTGGTCTCTGTTTTTTTTTACCGCCTATTCTCCAATATTGCACCCGATGACCTCTCACTCCACCGAGTCTCCTTCTCAACTGCAGCAGGATGCACACGTTCTCCAAGCAACCCAAACTTCCAAAATCCAGGTTGACTGCACACCTCAACTCTTTTAGTCCTCACTTCTCCCATCTATGAAATTACCTTCCAGAGGCCGTTCTGTCTCACTCTTCCATCCAGGGCTTCAAGCCAGCGAACCACCATCTGTCATGTCATCCCCAATAATTCTGACCCATGATCTTCATTACCCACATTAACCCTCCCTAACCCAATCATCTTACTTGCTACTCTCAGCATTTCCTCCCCTCCTCCCTTTCTTCTTATCCTGTTACCCACTGTCAGATATACAGTACTTTGCTCTTCCATGAGCCTCGTTCCTGCAAAGAAAACAAAGTAAAAAAGGAAATATCTGTGTGAGCACAGATATTATATCTACAAAAGTATTGGAACAGAACAACCAAACTTGAATGAACCTTGCCAACCTTCACCTGTGTATTTTACCACAACGCACAACAGTGTGTGCCATAGAAAAAGGCTTGGCAGGATTCTATTTTTATCAGTAAATGTTGATAAATATCAATTTCAAATCACACTTACCTTCACAGATCGACGATAAAGAAATTCCACAGGTAATAGAGGAAATTTATACAAAGGGGACATGAAATAATTTCCGTGGATGGTAAAAACTGCACTGTAACAATACCAGAGGTGTGTTAAGTTACCAAGCAGCGAGCGAGCGCTTGCCAAGCCAGCTTTTTTTTTTATCAACGGTTTCCAATGGAGTGCTTGCTTGAGTGCTTAAGCCACTTGGTGAGCACTCTACACGAAGCTGAACACACCCCACATAATGAAGCATGCAGTGAAACATACCAGCACACATGGATTCTTAAATAAATAGCCATATAAACATAAGAAAACCGATATCTTAGTTGTGCATATTGTTTGAATACCTGCCAGGAATTCACAGGACATAGACTGTTGATATTTAGCGAAGACAGGGAGGGAAGTAATTAAAGTATAAAAAGGAATTGTTTGCTTCGGCACATGTTCCACAGCGGTCTGTGGCACCATGAGTACTTCACATAAAACAATTTCCATTGGTGGCACAACTTTAAATCACCTCCATATAATATCTGCTCACAAAGCTCCACTCATACACACTGTTCCCAAAGAGTCCGAGCTCTCTCTCTCTCTCTATCGAGTGCAGCCTGTGGCTGTTGGTTGCATCATTGCTTGGGACGCGGCTATGCCGCTGATGCAGTGTCCCCCTTACCAGTACACTGGTGCTCATTTTGCCGACCTCGGAAGGATGACAGGCTGAGTCAACCTCCTGGTGTATATGAATTCAGCAGCCAACGGGGCTTGAACTCAGGACCCTAGGATCCCAAGCCGCCACCCTAACCACTAAGCCAACACCAGGCTTAGAGTCCCAGCTAAGAGTACATGATGCAAATCCCATCAATACAAACAAACCCCAGTGAATGGAAACAGTGGATCCAGATGAGCCTTGCCTTCTTGAGACGAGCGTTCTGCAGGATGAATTGGCGAACGGTGTAGTTGAAGGTGATGCGAGTGGATTTCAAAGTAACCAAGATGCCCCCGCACTCTTCGCTGGCTTCCGATGGCCAATACTGATCAGCCTTTTTCTGTGGGAAGAATGCAGGGTTGACAAAGGCCAGAAGTTACATTGAGGACCAAAGAACAAGCAATGTAATTGGCGAACGAATGGCAGGCAAGCGAGATAGAAATACAGGCAGAGATACATATGGGGAATTGAGCGACGGCCAGAGAGGTTACTAAGACACTGCGTAAACCTTTGGCAGATTGAGAGCATGCCAACAGAGCAGAAACACGATGGAAGAAGCTGTCTATTAGGCAGGAAGAGAAGTCAGAAGAGTGTAAATCACACACAAGCCACAAATAATGACTTGGCGATGGGATGTCTCTTGGGATGTTTGGTTTATTTGGTATCGGAATGGAGATGGAAACAGTGGGTGGGTTAACCAACGGCAAAGCAGCCGTTTTCAGGCTGGTGCAAAAATTAATAAGAACACAATTCCCTCACATAGCCCGAAGCTCAACATTTTAATTGAAAAAGTTATTTTTTTACTTCTTTCCAACCCATCTGAGACTCCATGAACACATACTGGAACGTAGAGTGCATTCCAGCCTCGATGCTGGCTTCTCTGTGTTACGAACATTATTCGTCAGTCAATTCAAGACAAATCCGATTTCCCAACAAATCAAACGCACTACAAAGAGGCTTTTTACTTTCAAAATAAATATATTATTCTTCACCCTTGCATTTTAACTTCGTGTCACTTGAGTTTAAGGAGGTTTCTTTGATAAAAAGTTTCAGCACATGAAGACCCGATGCTGTAGCTAATCAGGTGATGACTTTTTTTCATGACTAACACGTCTTAAGTGGCCAACAGACCGGAAATTGAACATTGTTAAAAAAGTGTTTTTTGACCATGTAGCATCCTGAAATAGGACTATCTTAAACATGGTACTGTATTTGTATACATAATCTACGAAGGAAAATGGCCAGGAATAAACAGAACTGTTAAGCAAATATGTGTAGCTGTTGAGCTCAACTACGTAAGCCTCCTCTATCAGGCTGGAGCAGAGAAGATCTTTACAGAATGAGAGACATCTGCTGAGATTGCAAGGCAGACGGTGGTTATACGAGTTTCCTTGCAAGGAACTTTGGTGCAGGAGGAGGCCATTCGGCCAATTAAAGTTTGCGGTATTATTACCAACTTGTGGTTGTTTGGTCCATGATCTATCCTTTTACATTGATCAATGAAGCAGCCATACCATTTTTAAAGTGTTTGGTATGACCCGGCCAGGGTTTGATCTCCCAGACTCAAAGCGGATCCTCTAACCCATTAGAGATATGCATCTTCTGCAGTAGCACAACACTTCTTTTCTAACAAGACTCATATATATATATATTGTTATGGTTGTGGAAATTCACAGATCACCATTCAGGTTCCCCGAAGATCAGTTATGTCGATAAGTGTGTCCAGGTTAGATTTCCCCACCGATGTATAACGGGAATTATTCGTGTGCGGGCTGTGAACCTTTGAGGTAGTGTTATTCTTTTCTATCTTTATTTTAAACAATCATCTCTGTAACGTATGTTGATTTCCGGTTGTGGTTGGTAGTGCTCCGTGATCGCAAATAAACGTCACTTCCGGTCTGGCCTAACATGGAGTCCTGAGTATTTTACATGGTGTCAGAAGAATCTGCAAACATCTCCGTACATCCCACGCCATCTGACGCTGGTATTTGAAACATATAAACTATGGCATCCGTGAACTTTGAACACCCAACTATTGACTGGGATTCGACTTCGCTGTATCAGGAATTTGTTCGATTCCGAAACCACGTTGGATTTGTTTTTGACGGTCCGTTGGCTGGGCTGCCTGACAAACACAGGCAGGGTGGCTTGGAACGTGGATCGGAGAACAAGGACGAGAGATATACAAGACCTTTGAGTGGATTGAAGGTGAGAAGAATGATCCCAACATAGTTTTGGACAAATTCGAATTGTATATCCGTCCGAGGAAAACAAGCGCATCGCGAGACATCGACTGCTCAGGAGGAAACAAAGCCCAGTGAATCGTTTGACAACTTTGTCAAGGACTTGCGGCTCATTCTCTTGGACTGTGAATATGTGCAGCCTGAAGATGTGCTCGTGGATGCCATCATACGAGGAGTTTATGAGGAGAAAGTTCAGGAACGCCTACTAGACAGAGGTGAAGAATTACGCTGGCCAAAGCTCTTGAAGTGGGTCAGCAGTTTGAACTTTCAAGGACTCAGATTCGCATTGTCCGTGATGAGGATATGAGTGTGGCCGCTGTACATTACAAACGAGCGAGGCCAAAACCACAATCTAACCCAGGACCATTACAGCCATCACACAGGAGACCTACCCCGAATATACAGCAGCGTAAGGACAGTTGCTATCGCTGTGGTAAGGATCCTGACCATTAATGGAATCATGGTGTATGTCCAGCAATTGGATCCACCTGCTCTTACTGCAAGAAGCCAAACCATTGGCTTGCAGTTTGCCGTCGACGCGCGAGCGTGCACTCGGTGGAAACTCAGTCGGACGGTGCTCCTGCTGATACAACCGAGTATGCAGATGAAACTAATGGAAAATTTCTGCGGATCAGCGCATTGCAGACAACGCTTTCATTACCTTGTGACAAATGGAGACAGGCTCTCTTGGTATCAGGAAAGCAAGTGACCTTCAGGATTGATACCGGAGCTCGCTGCAACACAATGACACTATCTGATTACCAGCGTCTTGATCACACTGGTGAACTCCGTCAATCGACCAAGGTATTGTGCACTTACTCAAATCACAAGTTAAAACCCGTCGCAGCCGTGGATCTTCCTGTTCAGTATCGTGGCAGAGTTAGTCACCACAACATTTGAAGTGGTTGCTCTCCAACAGGAAAACATAATTTCTGGTAATATTGCAGAAGCTCTGGGCCTGATCATCAGATTGATTCCGTGCAACGGAAGTGGATACCTGTGGTGTTCTTACTGAACTGAAGGAATATCCAGATCTCGTGCGAACCACAGGAACTCTGCCAGGCATGTATACAATTAAATTGCAATCTGGTGCAAAGGGAGTTGTACATGCTTCTCGGCGACAACCCGCTTCCCTCTTGCCGTGTATTAAAACCCGACTGGGGGAGATGGAATCGGACGGATACATTGCCAAAGTGAACAAACCTACAGAATGGGTCAGTTCAATGGTGGTATCTCTCAGAAACGATAAACTGAGAATTTGTCTGGATGCATCCCATCTGAACGAGGTCATCAAGAGGGAGCACCATCCATGCGTACTGTTGAGGAAGTCGTTGCTAATATACCTCACGCCAAGGTGTTCTCAGTGCTCGACGCAAAGTCAGGATTCTACAAATCAAACTAGATGAGGAATCATCCTATCTGACATGTTTCAATACACCTTTCGGTAGGTATAGGTGGCTTCGTCTTCCATTTGGACTGAAATGTGCACCCGAAATTTTTCAGAGGATTATGGACCAGATGATTGAAGGCATAGATGGAGCAGTCGCGATCATGGATGACATTCTCATCGCCGGTCCAAATGTGGAAGTACATGATCAAATTCTGAAACAAGTCATCGATCGGGCAACAAACTACAATCTTAAGTTGAACCTGCAGAAATGTAAAATCCGTCAGTCGTCGGTACAGTATGTAGGACATATACTGTCTGAGGATGGACTATCTCCTGATCCTGTAAAAGTTGAGGCAGTTCGCAGTATGCCAGCTCCAACCGATAAGGAATCAGTGAGGCGCTTCGTCGGATTCATCACGTATTTGTCAAAATTCATCCCTCGGTTGAGTGAAGAGTTAGCTCCACTCCGAGAACTGCTGAAATCTGATGTTGTTTATCAATGGCAACCGGTTCAACCAGAGCATTTGAGAGACTGAAGGAACTTTGCTGTCATCTGCCTGTTCTTGCATACTTCGATGTCAACAAGCCAGTCGAGATTCACTGTGATGCTAGCCGAAGTGGACTTGGTGCAGTTCTTGTCCAGGAGGACGCCCCATTGCATACAGCTCCAGGGCTCTCACGGAGACTGAGACACGGTACGCACAAATAGAGAAGGAGATGCTTTCCATAGTCCATGCCTGCAAAAAGTTTCATTGTTATATCTTTGGGAAAACAGTCACCATCTACAATGACCACAAACCTCTGGAAAATAATTGCCAAAAAGCCTTTGCTGTCTGCTCCAATGAGACTACAGAGCATGCTACTAAGATTGCAATGGTATGACCTCAATATTCGGTACAGAAAAGGGGAAGATATGCAGCTTCCGGACACGCTTTCTCGAGCCTACCTGCCAGATACTGGTTCGGAAATAGACAACTTAGAGCACATTTCAATGTTGGACTTTTTATCTGTCTCTGACGAGAGGTATGCTGATCTTCAAAGAGCAACTGAGTTAGAACTCAGTCAATTACAGTCAATGATTCTTGATGGATGGCCAGATGCCAGACAAGGTGTATCATTTCATCTTCGACCATACTGGGATTCCCGGAGTGAACTTTCCGTTATGGATGGCATCCTATACAAAGGCATGGAATCGTTGTACCACCTACTTTGAGACCACGCATGCTGAACCTGATTCACGAATCGCATCTCGGAATAGTCAAGTGCAAACAACGAGCTAGGGAAGTTCTATACTGGCCCTCCATGAATGCGGACATTGAGCAAACTGTTCAGAACTGCTCCAAGTGTGCAAGCTATCAAAACTGCTTGCCTGCTGAGCCCCTGAAACCGACTCCTACACCGGATCTACCTTGGAGTGAAATTGGGACAGACCTGTTCCAATTTGATGGTAAGACATACCTGATAACGGTTGACTATTATTCCAAATTCATCGAAGTGGACGAAGTGAAGGATTTACGCTGCAGCACAACGCTTGAGCGACTGAAAGCACAGTTCAGTCGCCACGGTCTACCAGAGACTCTACGGCATGATAATGGGACAATGTACAACTCACAACTTTTGAAAAAGTTCTGCAAAGATCACGGTATCTGTGTTAGAACATCTAGTCCCAGGTATCCACGTTCAAATGGAGAAGTTGAAAGGGCTGTACAAACCATCAAACGACTCTGGAGAAAATGTTCAGACAAGCACCTGGCCTTGCTGGATTATCGCACAACGCCATTGGAAGGCCTCCACCTTTCGCCTGCTCAACTACTGATGGGAAGACGTCCGAGATACCCTGCCCACTGCCCGTAGTCTTCTAGTACCTATGGCTTATGACCGTGTTGCTGTGAAAAGACACTTCGACCTGGAGAAAGCTAAACAGAGGTTCTACAATGATCGTCACACACACAAAGATCTTCCACCATTACATCCAAATGACGAAGTTAGAATGGAACCTTCTCCGGGTTCCAAATGGTGGATACCAGCTGTATTGTGAAACAGCATCGGAGCCACGTTCGTATGTGGTTCGGTCCCGAGACACGGGTGATACTTATCGCCGTAATCGTCGACATTTACGTAAGAGCACCAGTGTAGCCAACGAGGGTGCTAATCTCTATCGCCTTTCATTGAAGCTGATAATGCTACCTGTGAGGTCAGTGACGGCCCAAGCGGTTTGTCAAACCTGAAGCCTCAGATACCAACGCTGCGCGTTCTGTCGAGCTGCCTGAGCCAGACAGGGCAGTCACCCCGCGAGGCCTACAGTCTCCCCTTGTGTAACTCGTACTAGAAGTGGTCGTATCATTCGTCGACCAGATAAACTTGATTTGTGATGAATTGTAACTTTGCCTTTACCAAGTTTGGATCTCTGTCAGCACGAGTTGGTTACCATTGATTTGTAGTTGGATTTAAGAATTGAATTGGTCTTGACTCGGTTGGCTAGTAAGTTATCAAGTATATATTCATCTTGCTGAATCGCTTTGCGTTCCACGCTAACTTGTATAACTTTGGCCACTGCTTTTGCCACCCTGAAGGGGGAGATGTAACGTATGTTGATTTCCGGTTGTGGTTGGTAGTGCTCCGTGATCGCAAATAAACGTCACTTCCGGTCTGGCCTAACATGGAGTCCTGAGTATTTTACAATCTCCTCACCACCTTCTCCACAACCGCCAACATCTCCTCCACAACATCTTTACAACCACACCACCTCCACCAAAACGTCAACAAACTCCACAACCCGCCACCTCCACCACTCCTCAACAACATCTCTACAACCACGCCACCTCCACCAAAACGCCAACAAACTCCACAACACGCCACTCCACCACAACGCCACAAAGTTTACAACCACGGCATCTCTACAAACAAAAAGAACAACTCAAACTCCCGCCCCGATATTCTGGAACGGGTAAACAGAAGTGACGGTTACAAAAAGTATGCTCCGAAGAAAAAGAACCCGATCACTCCTAGGATTTTCCCCCGCGCGCCGAGAAAAGGGGGAGGGGCGAACACCCGGGGTGATAAAAAGCCGCGTTCGCTGGCCAGAGAGGAGTTGGTGAGAGAGTCGAGTTGGTGAGAGTCGAGTTGGTGAGAGAGTCGAGTTGGTGAAGAGATAGGTGGGTGAGAGAGTCGAGTTGGTGAGAGAGTAGAGTGGGTGAGAGAGTCGAGTTGGTGAGTCAGTCGAGTGGAGAGTTGGTGGAGTCGAGTGGAGTTCGGGTCTGGAGTCCAGAGTCGGGAGACGAGAGTCAGAGTCGGGAGACGAGAGTCAGAGTCGGGAGACGAGAGAGAGGAAGGCGCATCGGAGAGTTGGTTGGCGGTTGGAGGGCAGCTCGTCGGAGAGTCGGGAGACGCCCGTGGAAAGTCGGGCGCGCTGCTAGGCCCTGGACCAACCAAGCCGCCGTTACAACAGCGGCCGCTTTGACAACAGAGACATACGGAGGGTCGCCGACAAAAAGACCATTGAGTCGCCTCAAGGGCGACAAAGGTAACCTGCACGGCCTCGCGGAGCTCCTTCGGCCATCCCGGCTGCGAGGAACATCAATGGCTTACGGGCCCAGTTCTATCTTTCTTTTCTGGGGTTTTTGCATGAAAGTCTGTGGCGCCTTGTCCGTAAGTAGAATTGTTGTAAGTGCATGTACGTAATAAATAGATAACGGCTGTAGGTTTTTGCTCGTGTCATGTCCCATCCCCCATTCATTGCATACGTGTGAAAATAAATGTCCCCATTGTTGAAATGTTACTGCTCGTTGCGTCCCTTCCTCCATTGACTGCCATAATTGCGTTCGGAATAATTAGCTGGCTGATTAATAGCCGATAAAACGTACATCTGGTCCGACGGGGCTTGGCGATATAAAACCGCTCGGCAATCGCAAACGGAACGAACTGCTTAAAGCGGCTCGTTTTCGTGCAGGCTCCATTGAGGTGTAAATCCCCGCATTTGTCTGCGCGAATAATTAGGTACATCGACAATTCGGCGATCGACCCTGTAGCGCGGACAGAAGAGTTGGCTGATTTATGGTGTGGTTAACAACACCCGTAGCTGGGTTTCGGCGTTGATCCGAAAAGCTGCGACTAGATTGCTCGCTCGGTGGGGCGCGCCGGCCGCAATTTAGCTAAAGGCGGTCGCCCGCACGCCGGGCGGGTGAAAATCCACAACAACATCTATATATACATATATATATATATATATATATATATATATATTGTATAGACTATGTAGTGACTTAATTTTTCTTAACTCAGTAATTCATAATTTGTATTTTTGTGTGAACATTTGTAATAAAGCAAACAAATGAACTCCAGTAGCCAATCGGTTGCATCCTTTCAGAGAGCCAATCAATGCACGAGATGCTGAAAAAGGCCAAGGACTCATGGTAGTTCATCATCGTGACATGTCAGAAGCTCGCGCACTTTTTCTTGCAAGTTTTCCTCATCCTTGTTCATGAGTCATTCAACACGTCAATATTTAATAGTGATTTTTGTTCGACATCACCAAGGTTATTGAGCAAAGGGATTTCGTTTGTTTGGCTAACAACCATGATGACAATGAACGAGTCTCCTCTGCTTGCCCTCTTCGACGCCATTTTGAGCTGCAGCGGCTAACACAATAAATCCTTCTTCTTCACCAACCGCTGGAGAGACACGACGGAGTAATCATCAGCCGGACTTCATTGGCAACATGTCATTTTCATTTTAAATGTGAGTGAGATTTATTTTGTGTTGATTTAAGCATCATCATCATAACCAGCAAACTGAATGGAATAATCACCACATTATATGTGTGTGTGTGTGTGTGTGTGTGTGTGTGTGTGTGTGTGTGTGTGTGTGTGTGTGTGTGTGTGTGTGTGTGTATATATATATATATATATATATATATATATATATATATATATATATATATATATATATATATATATTATATTTTTATTATATATTCTTATTAGATACTTTTTTATAACTGAATAATTTTTATTACTTAATATAAATATGTATCAGGGTGAGTCAGAAGTAGCGCCGATTTCTGTCAGTTGATTGTTTGTTTGCCATTTATTACAGTGTACAAGAAGGTATAAATAAATGAATGACATGTTTATCTAACCATTTATTCAAGAAAAAATTATTACGGAACTGTAGGAAGTTGTTTTACTTGCAATTTTCAAAGTGCCCTCCTCGTGATCGATGCACAATTGCAGCCGAGCAGGCACAGAGCGGCACACACGTCTGCAGAGTTCGATATCAATTTCCTCAAACTTTGCAGTGATTTGAGCCTTCAATTCCTGAATGGTACGAGGCTTTTCACGATAAACAAGGTCTTTTATGAGCCCCCAAAGAAAGAAATCTGGAGGTGTAAGGTCTGGGGAGCGTGCCGGCCACTCGATCGACCGCGGCAGCCGATCCACTTTCTGGGAAAGTTTTTATCAAGCCACTGACGAATATAACGTCCATAATGAGGTGGAGCTCCATCATGCTGGAAATAACAGTCCTGATCTTGTACTCTGGGCCAAAAGAAGGTTTGCATTATATCCAGGTAAATTTCTGCAGTGGCAGATCCCTCAAAGAAAAAGGGTCCAATTATTCCTAATGGAGATATGGCTGCCCAAACTGTCACTCCAGGTACATTTACCTCCTTCTCAACTGTTACTCTTGGGTTATTCACAGCCCAGTAGACACATTGTATCGTTTAATTGTGCCATTAAGCTTAAAACATGCCTCATCTGACCACCAAAATCAAAATAAATAAATTACAAATTAATCTAACAGACAATTATTAACAACTGACTTCCCAGAAAGAATCTGACAGCCGAAAAAACAGAAATCGGGCACTACTTTGTACTACTGTATATACTGTGTATATCTATCTATTGTTATATGTATATATATATATTATATATATATATATATGATATGTATATGTATATAATATAGTATATCAAGCTCTTTTAAACCCCTGACTCACTGACTGATATTAAAGATGGGTACTTCTGGGTGATGTAGAAAGCTGAAATTTTGCGTGCTGATGGACATCGAAGCCAGTTCACCAGAAATAACAATCACGGAAGCATCGGACAGCATCCATAAATGAAATTATAAATAAATAAAATTTAAAAATGAAAAAAATGCAGGTGAATGACCGCAGACAAAGGGGAAGCACGGTAATTTTGTGTGCCAATGGACATTGAAGCCGATACACCAGGACAAATCACAGAACCGTTGGAAAGCATCCATAAATGAAATATATATAAAATAGAGATGGCAGACCTCACCACGACTACTTTTTTTTTTTGTATAACCTTGTCGAGGCTCTGTGAGAGCTAACACACAACGCACAGCAAGGGGGGGGGCATGAGACAAGAGGGGAGGGAGTGGGAAGGACAAAACAGTGGGGAACAGAGACATTAGGAGATCTGTGGAAGGGAGAGGGATGGGATGGGAACATGGGGAATAGAAGATGGACATTACAGGGACTTTCAGGAGGGAAAGCAGGGAATTTGAAGGAGGTGGGCTTGGGTGGATTATCGGGGCAGAAAAGATCGAGGTTTGGATGGGGGTCGGGGGATGATAAGAGGTGGTGGTGAACAGCTGTTTGAAGGCCTGGAGGGAAGAATGGGAATGAATAGAGTGAGGGAGTTTATTCCAAAGGCGGGGAAAAAGAGGAATGAAAGAGTGAAGGTGAGCAGTGATTCGTGATTTGGTAGTTTTACCAGAAGGGGTTGTTGGCGGACCTTGAGCGCCCTGCGGAAATGTGGTGGGACAAATCGCAGAGAGAGAGAGAGAGGCGGGGGGGGGGGGCGAGGCTGCAGAGGAGACGGTAGAAGACAGAAGACCACCGACCAACCGCGGTGATTGAGTGAGAGGCCCAAAGACTCAGCCATTGCGGGAGATGCCAATGATCCGAAATGCCTTGGTTTCCACAGCGTGAAGCCGAGAAGGTGGGAGGCAAGAGCACCAGCCAGAGGGGAGAGCAGTACTGCATCAGGCTGTGGACAAAAGCTTTGTAAGTGGTCAGGAGCTCAGGTGGGCCGAGGAAGGACTTTGCACGACGGAGGATTCCCAGTCGGCGACTGGCTTTGGAGGCGAGGTTTGAAATGTGGCTTCCCAGGAAAGGTCATGGCAGATAGTGAGACCAGAAGCTTGAAAGAAAGGACTTCTTCCAGAGGATTGTTGAGAAAGTGGATGGGGGGGGGGGTTCTAAACGGTCTTTTGAAGAGACATAGTGAGAGTGTGAGATTTGTCCGGATTGAAAGACATGTTCCACGTGTTGGACATTTGTGATTTTATCCAGATTGCAGTGAGCGAAGAAGCTGCTGCTTGCTGGTCTGAGGGATGACCGATGGTATGGCAGAGGGTGGAGTCATCAGCAAAGAGATATAGAGGATTATCCAGAGAGTCGGACAGATCATTGATGAAAACCAGAAAAGAACAGGGCCAGAACGCTAA
>CM068954.1:22916391-22933582 GCA_035128595.1 Eptatretus atami
TATAGAATAGGTGTACCATATTCCCTGTGTCGTAAGAGGCGACCAGGGTTGCGTCAGGAAGGGCATCCGGCGTAAAACCTGTGCCAAATCATTATGCGGATCATAACGGATGATCCGCTGTGGCGAGCCTAACGGGAGCAGCCGAAAGAAGAAGAAGAAGAAGAAGAAGAAGATATATGTATAATATATAATTATATACTCATATATATGTAATAATATATCATGCTCATATATATATATATATTATATATATATATATATATATATATATAATATATAGATATATAATATATCTCTATTATAATACCAAGCTTGCACACTTTAAACTCGGCTCGCCGTCACACGATCCCTATGAAATTGCTGTGGCACTTAGCGGACATGCCGACAATGTTTGGGAAGTCTTGGCGTTCCATAGTACCATTTGCATTTGCACAATGCATATTTTTGTCATTCCCCGTGTACGGTCTGTCGTCTGCGACCAGCTATGTTGTACTGCTATCCGTGCATGTGCACGGGTATCACTAGTAATTAATATTATTAATTATATACTCATATATATATATATATATATATATATATATATATATATATATATATATATATATATATACAGCTCTGGAAAAAATTAAGAGACCACTGCAAAATTATCAGTTTTTCTGGTTTTATTATTTATAGGTATGTGTTTGAGTAAAATGAACATTTTTGTTTTATTCTATAAACTACCGACAACATTTCTCCCAAACTCCGAACAAAAATATTGTCATTTAGAGTTTATTTGCAGAAAATTAAAACTGGTCAAAATAACAACAAAGATCAGTGTTTTCAGACCTCAAATAATACAATAAAACAAGTTTATATTCATTTTTAAACAACACAATACTAATATTAACTTAGGAAGAGTTCAGAAATCAATATTTGTGGAATAACCCTGATTTTCAATCACAGCTTTCATGCGTCTTGATGCTCTCCACCAGTCTTTCACATTGCTGTTGGGTGACTTATATGCCACTCTGGCGCAAAATTCAAGCAGCTCAGCTTTGTTGATGGCTTGGACCATCCATCTTCCTCTTGATCACATTCCAGAGGTTTTCAATGGGGTTCAGGTCTGGAGATTGGGCTGGCCATGACAGGTCTTGATCTGATGGTCCTCATCTACCCTTCATTAGCCTGGCTGTGTGGCATGGAGCATGTGTCCTGCTGGAAAAACCAATCCTCAGAGTTGGGAACGTTGTCAGAGCAGAAGGAAGCAAGTGTTCTTCCAGGACAACTGTGTACGTGGCTTGATTCATGGATCCTTCACAAAGACAAATCTGCCCGATTCCAGCCTTGCTGAACACCCCCAGATCATCCCCGATCCTCCACCAAATTTCACAGTGGGTGCGAGACACTGTGGCTTTAGGCCTCTCCAGGTCTCCGTCTAACCATTAGACGACCAGGTGTTGGGCAAAGCTGAAAATTGGACTCATCAGAGAAGACGACCTTACTCCAGTCCTCTACGGTCCAATCCTTATGGTCTTTTGCAAACCTCAGCCTGGCTCTTCTTTGCTTCTCATTGATGAAGGGCTTTTTTCTAGCTTTGCACGACTTCACCCTGCCCCTAGGAGCCTGTTTCGAACCGTCCTCGTCGTGCACTTCACCACAGCTGCCGTTTGCCATTCTTTTTGTAGGTCACTTGATGTCATCCTACGGTTGTTGAGTGACATTCGAATGAGTTGCGGTCATCCCGGTCATGGAAAGTCGTTTTCGCCCTCTGCCAGTCTGTAGCTTTGTTGTCCCAATGTCTGCTGCTGACCTTGTCTTATGAACCGCGTCTTTTGAAATTTAAGGATGGAAGCAACGTGACGCTCACTGGTATCCCTCTGCCAGTAAACCAGAATTGAAGCCTTCTTTTCCTCACTCAAAACTTTTCTTTTCAACTCTTTCGGCATGGTCAATAGTTATTTTTTGATTCCAATTACTTTTGAGGTACTACTAGCACTGTTTTTTGCCATCCAGCTGGTCCTATTGCAAGAGGATAGTGATGACCACAGCAGTGGTTTTTATACTTTTCCTTTTTAAATAAGATTCGGTTCAGGTGATCACCTAATCAGTACCTCACTAAGTAGAATGAGTGTGCCTGTGTTGGAATTCAACAGACACTGGAATGGAATGGCTACCATACATGTAGAGATGCTGATTATCCCGCCCCCCGGAGGGAGGGAGCGGGATATTTGAATCGTCCGTTTTGTTTGTCTGTTTGTTTGTCTGTCTGTTAGCAACTTTACGGCAAAACGGCTTTAGCAAACACTATCAAATTTAATCACAGGTGGGCAATGAACCTTGGACGACCCCATTAACTTTTGGGTCCATTGGATCAAAGGTCAAGGTCAAGGTCACGAAAAGATCAAAATCTTTTTCGCTCATAACTTCGTCAAAAATGATCTGATTTACTTCAAACTAAGCTTATAGTGAACCGTATTCTATTTGTCACTTATAATCCTACCCATTCCTATAGTGAAAAATGCATATTTGTGAAGATCGGTAGGATCCGAAGTTTTGGCGGTCATGGTCAGCGTCAAAATTACAAATTTTCCATTAAAACTAAACATGGTTAGGAAAATACAACTTTACGGGAAAACGGCTGACTCAAACGCTGTCGAATTGTATCCACAGGTGGGTAATGAACCTCGGACGACCCATTAACTTTTGGTCCAATCGGTCAAAGGTCAAGGTCAGGTCACCAAAGGTCAAAATCGTTTTTCGCTCATAACTTCGTCAAAAATGGTTTAATTGACTTCAAACTAAGACTAAAATATTCCTTATTCTATTCCTTCTAATCAACATTCAGGTTAAGGATGTATCAAATTTAAATTTGATCACCAAAATAACTTTATGCCATAAATGGGTGGGATTTGTTGTGCCTGGCACCACTTGTTTAAATTTTTTTTGGAGTGGTCTCTTGTTTTTTTCCAGAGCTGTATACATTATATATAAACATATATATATATATATATATATATATATATATATATATATATATATATATATATATATATATATATATATATATATACAGTATAGCTCGTTATGTGTGTACTTTTAATACATTTTCTGAAATTTATTTTTCACTTGGAAGTTTTGGTTATGATGTGTAAATAAAGGTGGAAAAAGTCTGATTAATGCAATTTAATTCCAGGCTATAAGGCAACAAAATGTGAAAATTTTGAAGGGGGTGTCGACTTTCACAGGCACTGTTATATGATATGTATATTTATTATATATATATATATATACTGTATGTTGTCGTGTCCTGACCGATTAGCACTGACACTGGACGGATGAACCAGACTGGCTGCTACCTCCTTGAACTGCATCAATTGATGAAGCTCTCTCTCTCTCACACACACACACACACACACACACACACACACACACACACACACACACACACACACACACACACCACACACACGATAGCAGAAAGCAATGAGACAGGGTTTATGTTTGAACAATTAAATAACCAGAGGATGCTGGAATCATGATGTAGGAGTACAACAGTAGGTTGGGAGGAGGGAGAAAGGGGGAACATGGAATAAATAAATAGATAATTAACTATTTACCAGGAAATGGTGGAACACGACGGAGGAGTACGATAGTGGGTTGGTGAGTAGGAAGAACGGGGTAACACAGAACAAATAAATAGATAATTAACTCTTCACAAGAGAACTTAATAACTATAAAGGCACCACACATCAGATTCAAGCACAGACAGGGATGGGGGATGAGAACCCGAGTGAGGCCTAGCTGCTGGTGGACTGAGGAGGTAACAGGTCCACAGCAGAACGACAAAGCACACAGGCAGGGCGATGAAGCACACAGGCAGATGGACAGGATGATGAACAGGCAGGAACAGGGCGACAGCTGGTGAGCAGGAACAATGAACAGGGCATATGGACAAGACACGAACAGGTGGCAGGCAAAAACTATCCCCGCTCAAGTAGATTGTCCACTGACTCTCTTTCTGGCGCAATCCCCATTTCCTGTCTCTCTCGTGAGAAACCCAAAACTCCGCCCTCTCGGAGAGCGAAAAAAAAACTCCGTCCTTCTCGGGGGCAAAAAAACTCTGCCTCCTTCCCTCCTGGACAATGCTGCCCTCTCTCAAAACTCCTCTTACTTTGCTAAGGCCTCACACCGGTGCCTCGCTCAGGGGGGATTGCAGGAAGTTGTACATACATGTTCCTTATGCTTAAATCCTTTATAATTATGACCATGCACCATCCCCTGTATGGTGCACATTTAAACAAGACAATCCTTAAGCTACGTTTCCCAACTTAATTACATCAATATTGGCCAACAACTCATAAACGGACCACACAATATACATTTCTATCTGTTCTAAGGTAATATCTACTCCAACCCCCCAACAAACATAACACTTTAACCATTACATTTTGTATCTTCTGCAGGGTTTAACCCAATACTTATTTGGAACAATATATATATATATATATATATATATATATACATGCATATATATACATTATATATATATACACATTATATATATACACATTATATATATACACATTATATATATATATATATATATACATCACCAGTTCATGGTCTTTCTGTCTTCTCTGGAACAAACTCCCACACTCTTTCAATCCCATCTTCCTTCCAGGTCTTCAAAACAGCTGTCACCACCATCTCACATCTTCCCCCATCCAAAACCGCAATCTTTTCTACCCCGTTAATCCACCCCAAACTCACCTCCTTCAAATTCCCTGCTTTCCTTCCTGAAAGTCCCTGTCGTGTAAGGACCTGAAAGTCCCTGTAGTGTCCATCTTCTTACCCCGTGTACCCCACCCCATCCCTCTTCCTTCCACAGATCTCCTCATGTCTCTGTTCCACACTGTTTTTTTCCTTCCCTCTCCCATCCCTCTTGTCTCCTGCTTCCCTTGGATGTTCTGTGTGTTCGCTCTCATACGAGCCTGACAGAGAATACAAAAAAAAAAAGATATGTTCGTCCACTGGCGTATCTGAATTATCATGGGAGTCAGCTTGTTGGACACAGCTACACCAACTGCTTGGGCATGGTAACCATCAGAGTGACCAGACCAATAGTAGGTTAACCACCCACCTGGATCTCACCTCAATCTGGTCTCCGAACCTCAGAAAGTGCTGCAATACTGACGTTCAAACGCTGGAGCTCAGATGATAACAGAGACAGGTGATCATCCTCTCTTGGAGATAGGACATTTCAGGCACCCACCTGAAGGGACCGCCTCAGATTAACCAAAGTAGACCATCGTCTGTGGATGACACCTCAGCACCATTCCACCACACACCACTGCAATCTGACCCAGGAAGTTTTCCCCCTGCTTTTCCTCCTATCAAAGAATGGGGGTCCTGAAGGCTTTGCCCCAATCTCGCCCTTTGTGGAATGAATCATTTTACGGTGGCCAGAGTGCAAATACTGACCAACATCCTAAAAAAAGGTAACCCAACTGCAGTCGGACGTCCGCAGACACAGTTAGGCATTAGATATGGATGGCCGTTGGCTCACAAGGAGATCCTCCACCCTTTGACAGGTTTTCTTTTTAATCCTGCTTGTGTCTATATTTATACACCCTCCTCACCAGGAAACCTGGTGGGGAGATAGATGGTTTTGTCGGCAACAACCCGACCATGAAACAGGTTTGTACAGGTTTACTTGGCACCTGTAGCATGTCACACATCTAATCGGCCTGACCTGACATGACACCTGACCTTTTCACTTTTCTCACTCATATTATTGAATGCCTGACCTCCACACCAACAAATTGCTGTACACATCTTTTTTTTTGGTGCTATATTTTTCAAATTAGGAGCTCAGAGCAATTTTATGAATTATATGATGCGATTTCCACGATGGACTCTGAAGTACTCATTAAAGTATAAAATCAAAACCTGTCTACAGATTTAAGGATCGGAGCTTGTGGAATAAATAAGTGTCGAAACCTGGAGTGAAATCTGAATTTTTAAAGAAATTAGTAATTGTTATAACTAAGCGTATTTACTTTCAACAAGTCCATGCTCCCTCCTTCTCTCATATTTACACAAGAAAATGTGTAATTGCAAAGCATTAAACCTAACTTCTTCTTCTGGGGATAATTATATTGAGTGAAAAAAAGATAAAGGAATGTGCCCAAAGTGCATCTTCATTGAGTGCAATGAAAATAATTTAAGCAGCGGGACAAGTTTGGCTGCGGGGTCGCCACAAACCTTCCGCGGCACGAGCAGTGGATGGGTTCTTCGTGGGGAAATCCCTGCAGTTAGGAAGGCAAAATAAATTAGATTAAAGATCGAATTAAAAGAATGGTTAACATAATGTGAGGATTAGAATGAGTAAAGCAAGGGGATAAGTGAACAAGAGTTCAAGAGAGAATTGGAACATGTTTTCAGTTGTTTCATAAAAAAAAAGAAGAAAGCAGTGTAGGAGACCTCTTTAGCTTTTTCCAGAAGGTTGAAAGGCCTCGAGCTGATGAATCTACTGCATCAACATCCTCAACAGCATCAACACCAACTCCATCACCAAGAAGAAGTGCTAATAAACCAGCATGTCTCTCGTGGAGTCTCTCTCTCTCTCTCTCTCTCTCTCTCTCTCTCTCTGTTCCCTCCTCGCTCCCCCCTCCTAATAAAGTGCAGCGCTCCTTCAAAACGTCTCTCCCCTCTCCTCGGGGAGGGGACGAGAGAGTGTATAGCGATGTGGGGTAAGGAGTCGTTCTCCCTTCCTCGCTCCACCCCTTCCTCACCCCCACCCCTCTTCTTGGCCCCCTCCTTTCCTCACTCTGTCCCTTCCTCACCCCCAACCCCTCTTCACTCCCCATTCTCACTCTCCTCTCTCCCTTCTCGCTCCTCTCCCTCCTCCCACTCTCTCTCTCAGCAAAGCAATTGGTGTATTTGCTGAATATATATATATATATATATATATATCTCTCTCTTAGTAATATCAAAGAAAATTCCTTAAGCAATCTACTATAAATTCTGAATTTAAGCTTGTATACAGTACATCTTTACCCAATATATGAGACATAAAAATATACCTCCTTGTAATTAAAGGTGGTAAAGTGTGCTGTGATACTTGCTTGGAAAGTTGAAAGGAGAACAGTAAGACGAAGGTGGATCACACAAGTAGGAATGGTGGATTATTAAAGGAGGTATTGAATCAGGAAACTAAACTTAATTGTTTAAGTGTGTACAGAAGATGGATAAGGGCAGAAGGAGGAGGATACTTTGATGAGGAGGATACTTTGAAGCCGGGTCGGTCTCCATTCCATCCTCTGCAACCGGCATATGGAGGTATCAACCAACGGCAGAAGCAAGACATTATTCTGGGCAATACTCTTAGCAAATCAATGTTGAGTAGATTACCATTGTGGAATCTATATTTGTTTGACATTTGTACAAACAACATACCATGATGAATCTACAAAAATGTATAAAAAATAAGAAGCCAGAGACCGTTTTTTTAAAATTTCTGTTTTGCCTCGTCTCACAAAGCTTATTCATTCCTGAAGTTATTTACAAATGGCATGTCTGAGGATCAAGATCCCCTCCCTCCCTCATCAGCCTTATCCCACCGCAGACACATGAAATCAGCAGGTACTGCATTTCCACGTAATTGACCCATCCAGGTTGTCAATGTGAGCTCAGCTGCATTATAAACTGACCCTTTTCCAAAAGCATGCAGATGGTGATTGAATGAAGGTCAGCCAATCAGTTGATGGTGAGCACATACATTTGAGTCAAACCAAAAGATTATTGTTGTCCATTTTTCGGCCGACGATAATCCTAATTATTATTTGGCACCTTTTAAAAGCACTGAATATCAGGCAGAAGAGATGAAAGAGGTTGCGAATGATTAATAAGATGACAAAAAGAATTTATCAGTTCTAGACGTTGACCATCATCGCTCAAAGACGTTGCATTTCTCTCTGCCTCGTAGAGCAACTCATACCATGGACTTGACTGCTGAGCCCGGTCAGGCTAGTCGAGCCCGTGGTCTGACGTGAGTGGCCGCTATAATTGGATGTTTACAATAAAATGTTACAAATAATTGTTGACCACAGTCTTTAGAAGTGTATCTGTTTAGACAATAGAAGGATGAAGAATGAACAGCGATGAACAAAGTAACTGAACAGGACTTCGTTTTCTATTTAGTCTCAGACATTGTTTATTAATTTCAATAAGCTTTCACATATTTGCTTTCTATGAACAAGTGTTTCATGACAATTGGGAAGTTTGAGATGACGATGCCAGGAAGAGAATGGGCAAGACAGGAAGAAGATCAAGCATGGTTGGCTGGTAACTGTTGAAACAAAGCCTGCATAACTTTATATTGACTGCTTCTCGTGGCTTCAGGAGGTAAGTGTTTTGATGTTCAAAGTTAGATGGTATTGATGTTACAAGCAACTGCATTGTTTTGACCGAATGCGCCCATCTCAGTCATCAATGTGTCAAGCGAAGACACTAAAAACGCTCGCTGCCTCTAGCGAAGAACCAATCCCGGATGGGTCGCCACTTGGCTACTGGCTGTGAAATGTTTGCTGAGCAGATATGGGAATCGAACCCACTCGACAACTTAACCGCTCTCATGTATGGGTGTGCAGAGCTAAATAAACATTTATGTAAAATTTAGGGACACAATATTTTGGCATCGTTCACAAATCAAATTGATAATGAAATCGTAACTAGAACGCCTATCGAAGAGACCTCCGTCAGGCTGAGCAGTTATGTTTGTAAACAGATTCGGATCTTCACCAAAATCTAATCAATTCTTCCTTGTCGTGCACCAACTGTCCTCATGTTTTGTCCGAATCCATCCATTACTTTTTGAGATATTGTGCTATATACAGTTTTGGCTCTATCTCTCAATGGTGAAAAATATGTTTTTTAATTCTAGTATCTGGATCCGGATCCAGAACACACCGAAATCTAATGGAATTGTCCTTGTAAACCCCCCACCTGTCCACAATGTTTCATCCAAATCCATATGTAACTTTTTGAGATATCCTGCTCACAGACAGACAAACGAACAGACAGACGAGGGCAAAAACATAGCCTCCGTCCACCTTCGGTGGTGGGGGAAACAAAGAAAGGAAAAGTGATGCCCCTAAATGTCAAAAGTACAAATGTGGTAAATGGGCACTCCAGGTTGAAGTACCTTGCTCATTCCACATCACCACTGCTCGGACGACGAAAGGTGAAGATTGCACCGGAAGTCATTTTAGAGCGTGAGACTAACACCGGTTATAGCTTCATTGCCTACGTGCTACAAACAGATCAAAAGGTTTCCCCCCCCCCCCCAAACAAATTCAGAGCACGAAAACGTGACTTCCATTTCAATTACATCAAGAAATTTACCCACTGCTGGGAAAAACGTGTGCCGCTGCTGGGAACAATCGGAAAAAGTGTAATCATTGCAAGGCATTTCGCTGGTGCAGAACCATTCATCCCTGCAATGAATTCCCAAAGCCATTGAAAGTGAATTCAACATAAGCAGTTTTCATAATGCCGACACCTATTGTTCCGATAGTGGGAGCAGAGAATGGACAAGCGAAATCAACGTAAACGGTTTCAGGGCACCTATATTGACTGGCATAAACCTAAAACGTCAAAAATTATTGCCACTTGCAATTATTTAAATTGTGCTCATGCATGGCTGCGCACCTGGCTGTGGGTTGTATCATTTTGGAAAGCGGGACTATGGGGCTTGTGCAGTGACCCCACAATAACGGGGCAGCAATGTTACTATTGGCCAATGTACCAGCACACAATGGCATATTCTTTTTGAAATGCACCATTGGATCTTTAACATCCACCAGTGAATACCCGTGCATGGATGGAATAGCCGGCTCATGTTCCTACCGGAGGAGTACAGTGTGCTCAATGATGCGATCCCCTGTCTACGAACCACAAGAGGTTACAGTTTATGGTCAGGTTAGGAACAGAGTACAGAAAAAAAAATCTCAGCTCAGCTCAAAGGTGAATTCAATGTCATGCATCGCTTTAAATAAATTATTAAATTATTTTACAAACATATCGATGCGATGTCCAATTTCATTCTGTCCAATACATCTGCATGAGTTGTTCAACTGTCAGTAAATCCATATTTTGTTTCCTTATGGATTTTTTTCCCCTCTCTACAAGAGAAAGGCTCATAGAAGTGAAAGGTTGAAGTGACAGTGTGTGGTATTAGTGCAACAATTGAGCATAATCAATAAGGGAATGAACAAACAGGAAGGAAAGAGGAGGGGATGAAACACTAAAACTAACAAGAAAGAGGATTGGGATTGCGTTCGGAAGAGTTAATGGTGTAATAAAGATCACGGGATGGAGTTGGCAAAAGGTGGCCGTGCACTGCGTGCTTGAAGCCCCAGAGGGAAGAGTGGTGGTGGTGGTTGTATGCAGCGTTAGCTGCCAGGGTAGCTATCATTCTTGAAGCACAACTGCGTCACTGAGCAGTGCCCCCGACCAGGACACACACTGGAACTGGTACTCATTTCGCCGACCTCGGAAGGATGACAGGCTGAGTCAACCCCCTGGTGTATTAATTCAGCGGCCGACAGGGCTTGAACTCAGGACCCTAGGATCCCAAGCCCGCCACCCTAACCACTGAGCCAACACCAGGCTTAGAGAGAAGAGTGAACAGAAAAGCTTCAAAGTAAAAAGAGTTGAGGTGTGCAATTCACCTGAATTTTGGAAGTTTAACCATAAGGCGGTTACTGGAAGAATGCGTGAATTCTGGCGTTGCTAGGGAGGTCAAAGGGAGCATTGCTGTAGAAGAGGCAGGAAAAAAAAAAACACCGACCTGCCTGTGATGTGAAAGTAACAGACAATGTGCTTCGGCCTCATTGTGAGATATTTCAAAATGTTGAGAGCTTTAGATTCCATAGAATCGAAGAGAAACAATGTGATGCTGGAGGGCCAGCCAAAAACAAAGAACAGTACTCCATTGAGCTATGGGCAAAGGACATGTAAACTGCAAGTAGCTCTGGTTTTTTCAAAGGAAAGACTTAGATCGATAGAGATGCCCATTCTGTGCCTGGCTTTGGAGACCAGCTTTGCTATTTGATTATCCCAGCAGAGATCATGACTAATGGTGAGGCCAAGATGTTCAAGAGACTGAACTGTTCCAGCGGCTGACCATGGAAATTTGTGGACCCGTCTGGGGTGATAAGGTGATACTGAGATTTTTCTCAGATTGAAGAACATGCTCGTTTTATCAGACCAGGGTCAAATCATTTCCAGATCAGCAGAGAGAAAGTTACAGCTGCTATCCCCTCACAGAGGGATGGAGGTCCTGTGTGATGTGATGTGGAGTTGTCTGAAACATAGGAAGAGGGTTTTCAAGGCATAAGAGAGATTGCATATGCAGAAGAGGAACTGGACGGGCCCAAACAAGACTGGGCTGGGCTTTACCCTTCGACAGAGAAAAATATACTGTTGGAAAAATATGCCCACGCAGAATCAATGTCAGTGCTGTGAGAGATGGTGACCCATTCCTTTTGTGAAAGGACAAATTGAAGTCCCAGCCAGTTGGCCTGTGCAAACAGTCATATTCTGCATCAGTGAGGCATGAGAGATAATTTGAGCTTTGACAAGAAAGGAGTCAAAAGAGCAGGAGAGGTGGAAGAACAGAAGAGATGTATGGAAAGCTCAGCATTACTATGTCCAGGAGGAGCATGCATCAGTTGTAGAAATCCAGTTTGGGAAGTTTACAAATTAGGTCATTGACAGAAGCCTTTGCTGTAATGTCCTGGCTGGTTGTTGGCTTGTTGCAGAGCTAACACCCAGCCAGCTGGCATTGTGAGAGTTGAAATCTCTGGGTATGAGAAACAGAAAATTCGAATGGATGGTTAAGAGATGATCCATATGGAAGGTACCATATAGAGACTCATGGATGGTAAACCACGCAGACAATTTTTAGGTGGTTGCGAGAGGCATATGCAACCAGAAGGGAAACCATGGAGTTTAGAGGGGGTTGTATAGACATAAACAATGAGCATTAGAGTTCTTGACATCAGTGGAACACACCTCCATAATGGAGGAGGGGCCTGCCCAAGTCCTCTATGTGATTTATGTGCAAGCTCCAAGATGAAGATTCAAAAATAAATAAAATAAAAGGGTCTATGCTATCAAATCAGGTGTTAGGAGTGGATGATCAAAGTGACTGAATTCATAAATCAAGGATCAGAGAGGTCTAAGGGAACTGCACAATTAATTGTTTTTTTAAAGAGTTTTCATAGCAACAAGAGAAAAGAGAAGAGAGAAAGGGCAATTAGGTATTAAAGCAGAAAACCTAGAATGGCACTCGGTAGAGCGCATACCTCCACAGACTGAAAAATGTACATGTTGTATTTCATGCATGGCTCATGCATGGCTCTGGTATGAGCCAGACAGGTATGACAGATCTGAATCCGGACCTTAACCAAAATCGAATCGGCTTGTTCTTAATCACCTACCCATCTCATCCATCAAGTTTTGTCATGACCCGTCCACAACGTTTGAGATATCATGCTGTATATAGTTTTTGGCACGATCTTTCAAGGTGAAAAAACACTGCAATAATTATATTATCCAGATCTGGATCTGGATCTTCACCAAAAATCGAATCAATTCGTCCTTATCACAAGCCCAACCTGTCCACCAAGTTTCGTCCAAATCCGTCAATAACTTTGTGGAGATATCCTGCTCGTGGACAGATAACACAAAAACACAATTTTTAAAAAAAATTCTCGTATCGGGATGCGGATCTTCACCAAATTTAATCAAGTCATAATTCGTACACACCAAAACCTGTCTGCCAAGTTTCATCCAATACGTCCATAACCTTTTGAGATATTGTGCTCTTTATCGTTTTGGCCGTATCACTCAATGGTGAAGAATCACATAAAAAATTCTCGAATCCGGATCTTCACCAAAATCTTAATCTGTCCACCAAATTTCAGCTGACCCATCCATAACTGTTTGAGATATCCTGCTTGCAGACAGATAAGACTGACAACAGACAGTTGTGAAAATATAACCTCCGTCCACTTTTGGTGGCAGAGGTATTCGCGAGGTTGAGGCAGTTTTCCTGATACGTGAAACACCCTGCAGCCCATGCCTACAGAAAACAGACTTTTTGGAACGCCAGCCGCATTTTCCATCCAATCATCATGTAATTTTGTTTTTTAAATCTCCATGGGGAGGCACTAGGATGTTGAAAGTTTCGTGTCAATTGCTCCAAGCAATTGCAGAGAAACAAATTTAAAAGTGAATAAAGGTGAAAAAGTGAGGATGGAAGAAAAAAAAAGTGAGGGCCTTGGTCGACGTTCCAACATGGTCAAGGAGAGCTGTGGGCACCGAGTACGAGTAATAAAGTAAAATAAACAAGAAAAAGGGGGGAGATTAAAAACAAAACAAAAAACAAAACAAAAACCAAAGACAGAAGATGAGATTAAAAAAAAAAAAGAGTCGGGTTAATAAAAACCCACTGCACCCCAATAAGATAATGAGGTACATGAAAAATGCTCACTAATCTCCTTCGGAGTAATGTGTCGAGTTTGAAAATAAAGTTTGTTCCTTGCTTCTTCATCTTCTGGCAGCCTCATTATCACCACTCCAAGAATGTTGCACTTATGGGTCAACAACTCTGGCTGCCTTATTGTTTCTGCTCGTTGTTGTCCTCCTGAAATGATTTGTAGTTATCGTGACAAAAGATAGCCGTTCTCGTTCAATCCTCCTTCTTTCATGTCCCGTATTCAAAATATTTGACCAAGTTAGCTTTCCCGTCAACAGTTAACTTTTTTCCCACGATGGATCATTCCTAATGATGTCATTCCTCATGACGAGGGACTTCGAGCCCTCAAAAACTTTTTGCATTGGATGCTGTCGAATTTTATTTAACATTGGAGCTCCACTTCATTTATGCAAACTTGTTCTCACTCTCAATTGCCTTTCTTTTTCTGCCAAATTCCACAAAGGCAAAATAATTGGGGTCGCTGTCAGCCCTAAATAGCTCGTAGATCATGCTAATCTTTTGGTTCGTTATGCAGAGGAACAAATGTTTGATCAGTTTGATAATCCCAAAGGATATATTTGGCTGCTACGTAGTAGAAAGTAGATGATCGCCAAAGGTACAACATATTTCTCCAGACACAAACGGTTCATCACTTCTGTTAATTCCTTCATGCTGCTCTCAATTTCATATGGCAGATTTCAGATACTTCTCTCACCTTTCTCGACATTAATGTTTCCGTCAATGACCTGGCCACCACTGTCCATTACGTGCCGACTGATTCATACAGTTAACTGCCATATTCATCAATCTTACTGCCCTCGTTAAACGTTCTATTCCACATTCTCAATTCCTTAGGCTCCTCTGTTTGTACAGCGATGATTCAAACTTTTTTTTTTTTTTGTATCCTTGTCGAGGCTCGTAGTGAGAGCTAACACACAACGCACAAGCAAGGGGGGCATGAGACAAAAGGGGGGGAGGAGAAGGACAAAACATGGGGAACAGAGACATAGGAGATCTGTGGAAGGGAGAGGGATGGGGCTGGGAACATGGGGAAAACAAGATTGGACATTACAGGGACTTTCAGGAAGGAAAGCAGGGAATTTGAAGGAGGTGGGCTTGGGTGGATTATCGGGGTAGAAAGATGAGGATTTGATGGGGGATGATAAGAGGTGGTGGTGAACAGCTGTTTTGAAGGCCTGGAGGGAAGAATGGGATTGAATAGAGTGAGGAGTTTATTCCAAAGGTGGGAAAAAGAGGAATGAAAGAGTGAAGGTGAGCAGTGATTCGTGATTTTGGTAGTTTTACCAGAAGGGGTTGTTGGCGGACCTTGAGCGCCCTGCGGAAATGTTGGTGGGACAAATCGCAGAGAGAGCAGGGGGGGAGGATGGAGAGGAGACGGTAGAAAGACAGAAAGACCACAGACACCTGCGGTGAGAGAGTGAGAGGCCCAAAGACTCAGCCTCATCGCGGGAGATGCCAATGATCCGAAAATCCTTGGTTTCCACAGCGTGAAGCCGGAGAGGTGAGAGGCAGGAGCACCAGCCCAGAGGGGAGAGCATACTGCATCAGGTTGCAGACAAAAGCTTTGTAAAGTGGTCAGGAGCTCAGGTGGGCGAGGAAGGACTTTGCACGATGGAGGATTCCCAGGTCGCGACTGGCTTTGGAGGCGAGTTTGAAATGTGGCTTTCCCAGGAAAGGTCATGGCAGATAGTGAGACCCAGAAGAGCTTGAGAAAGAGGACTTCTTCCAGAGGATTGTTGAGAAAGTGGATGAGGGGGTTTTCTAAAGTCCTTTCGGAGAGACATAGTGAGAGTGTCGAGATTTGTTCGCGATTGAAAGACATGTTCCACATGTTGGACCAGTTATTGATTACCCAGAATCTGCAGTGAGTGAAGAAGCTGCTGCTTGCGGTTCTGAGGGATGACAGATGGTACGGCAGAGGGTGGAGTCATCAGAAAAGAGATAAAGGAGTTTTGCAGTGAGTCGGATAGATCATTGATGAAAACAGAAAAAGACACAGGGCCCAGAACGCTACTTGAGGAACTCCAGCTGGACAAGGAAGAGGGGATGAAAGAACTCCATTTAGGGCCACACGGTGACTGCGACAGGAGAGGAAGTCTGCAGCCATGAGTGGAGATGCGCCCTTGGATACCATAGGAAGAGAGTTTGGTGAGCAGGGCAAGGATGCCAGCGTGTCAAAACACGTGATACTGTCCAGGGATATGGCGTCGGATATATCTCTCTTGTACACACACACGATAGCAGAAAGCAATGAGACAGGGTTTATGTTTGAACAATTAAATAACCAGAGGATGCTGGAATCATGATGTAGGAGTACAACAGTAGGTTGGGGAGGAGGGAGAAAGGGGGAACATGGAATAAATAAATAGATAATTAACTATTTACCAGGAAATGGTGGAAACACGACGGAGGAGTACGATAGTGGGTTGGTGAGTAGGAAGAACGGGGTAACACAGAACAAATAAATAGATAATTAACTCTTCACAAGAGAACTTAATAACTATAAAGGCACCACACATCAGATTCAAGCACAGACAGGGATGGGGGATGAGAACCCGAGTGAGGCCTTAGCTGCTGGTGGATGAGGAGGTAACAGGTCCACAGGCAGAACGACAAAGCACACAGGCAGGGCGATGAAGCACACAGGCAGATGGACAGGATGATGAACAGGCAGGAACAGGGCGAAACAGGTGAGCAGGAACAATGAACAGGGCATATGGACAAGACACGAACAGGTGGCAGGCAAAAACTATCCCCGCTCAAGTAGATTGTCCACTGACTCTCTTTCTGGCGCAATCCCCATTATCCTGTCTCTCTCGTGAGAAACCCAAAACTCCGCCCTCTCGGAGAGCGAAAAAAAACTCCGTCCTTCTCGGGGGCAAAAAAACTCTGCCTCCTTCCCTCCTGGACAATGCTGCCCCTCTCTCAAAACTCCTCTTACTTTGCTAAGGCCTCACACCGGTGCCTCGCTCAGGGGGGATTGCAGGAAGTTGTACATACATGTTCCTTATGCTTAAATCCTTTATAATTATGACCATGCACCATCCCCTGTATGGTGCACATTTAAACAAGACAATCCTTAAGCTACGTTTCCCAACTTAATTACATCAATATTGGCCAACAACTCATAAACGGACCACACAATATACATTTCTATCTGTTCTAAGGTAATATCTACTCCAACCCCCCAACAAACATAACACTTTAACCATTACAGTTTTGTATCTTCTGCAGGGTTTAACCCAATACTTATTTTGGAACAATATATATATATATATATATATATATACACATTATATATACACTTATATATATATATATATAATACATCACCAGTTCAGTGTCTTTCTGTCTTCTCTGGAACAAACTCCCACACTCTCTTCAATCCCATTCTTCCTTCCAGGTTTTCAAAACAGCTGTCACCACCATCTCACATCTTCCCCCATCCAAAACCGCAATCTTTTCTACCCCGTTAATCCACCCCAAACTCACCTCCTTCAATTCCCTGCTTTCCTTCCTGAAAGTCCCTGTCGTGTAAGGACCTGAAAGTCCCTGTAGTGTCCATCTTCTTTACCCCGTGTACCCCACCCCATCCCTCTTCCTTCCACAGATCTCCTCATGTCTCTGTTCCACACTGTTTTT
>CM068954.1:22933592-22966089 GCA_035128595.1 Eptatretus atami
CTCTCCCATCCCTCTTGTCTCCTGCTTCCCTTGGATGTTCTGTGTGTTCGCTCTCATACGAGCCTGACAGAGAATACAAAAAAAAAAAGATATGTTCGTCCACTGGCGTATCTGAATTATCATGGGAGTCAGCTTGTTGGACACAGCTACACCAACTGCTTGGGCATGGTAACCATCAGAGTGACCAGACCAATAGTAGGTGTAACCACCCACCTGGATCTCACCTCAATCTGGTCTCCGAACCTCAGAAAGTGCTGCAATACTGACGTTCAAACGCTGGAGCTCAGATGATAACAGAGACAGGTGATCATCCTCTCTTGGAGATAGGACATTTCAGGCACCCACCTGAAGGGACCGCCTCAGATTAACCAAAGTAGACCATCGTCTGGTGGATGACACCTCAGCACCATTCCACCACACACCACTGCAATCTGACCCAGGAAGTTTTCCCCCTGCTTTTCCTCCTATCAAAGAATGGGGGTCCTGAAGGCTTTGCCCCAATCTCGCCCTTTGTGGAATGAATCATTTTACGGTGGCCAGAGTGCAAATACTGCCACCAACATCCTAAAAAAAGGTAACCCAACTGCAGTCGGACGTCCGCAGACACAGTTAGGCATTAGATATGGATGGCCGTTGGCTCACAAGGAGATCCTCCACCCTTTGACAGGTTTTCTTTTTAATCCTGCTTGGTGTCTATATTTATACACCCTCCTCACCAGGAAACCTGGTGGGGGAGATAGATGGTTTTGTCGCCAACAACCCGACCATGAAACAGGTTTGTACAGGTTTACTTGGCACCTGTAGCATGTCACACATCTAATCTGGCCTGACCTGACATGACACCTGACCTTTTCACTTTTCTCACTCATATTATTGAATGCCTGACCTCCACACCAACAAATTGCTGTACACATCATTTTTTTTTGGTGCTATATTTTTCAAATTAGGAGCTCAGAGCAATTTTATGAATTATATGATGCGATTTTCCACGATGGACTCTGAAGTACTCATTAAAGTATAAAATCAAAACCTGTCTACAGATTTAAGGATCGGAGCTTGTGGAATAAATAAGTGTCGAAACCTGGAGTGAAATCTGAATTTTTAAAGAAATTAGTAATTGTTATAACTAAGCGTATTTACTTTCAACAAGTCCATGCTCCCTGCTTCTCCATATTTACACAAGAAAATGTGTAATTGCCAAAGCATTAAACCTAACTTCTTCTTCTGTTGGGATAATTATATTGAGTGAAAAAAAGATAAAGGAATGTGCCCAAAGTGCATCTTCATTGAGTGCAATGAAAATAATTTAAGCAGCGGGACAAGTTTGGCTGCGGGGTCGCCACAAACCTTCCGCGGCACGAGCAGTGGATGGGTTCTTCGTGGGGAAATCCCTGCAGTTAGGAAGGCAAAATAAATTAGATTAAAGATCGAATTAAAAGAATGGTTAACATAATGTGAGGATTAGAATGAGTAAAGCAAGGGGATAAGTGAACAAGAGTTCAAGAGAGAATTGGAACATGTTTTCAGTTGTTTCATAAAAAAAAAGAAGAAAGCAGTGTAGGAGACTCTCTTTAGCTTTTTCCAGAAGGTTGAAAGGCCTCGAGCTGATGAATCTACTGCATCAACATCCTCAACAGCATCAACACCAACTCCATCACCAAGAAGAAGTGCTAATAAACCAGCATGTCCTCTCGTGGAGTTTCTCTCTCTCTCTCTCTCTCTCTCTCTCTCTCTCTCTCTCTGTTCCTCCTCGCTCCCCCTCCTAATAAAGTGCAGCGCTCTCCTTCAAAACGTCTCTCCCCTCTCCTGGGAGGGGACGAGAGAGTGTATAGCGATGTGGGGTAAGGAGTCGTTCTCCCTTCCTCGCTCCACCCCTTCCTCACCCCCACCCCTCTTCTTGGCCCCCTCCTTTCCTCACTCTGTCCCTTCCTCACCCCCCAACCCCTCTTCACTCCCCATTCTCACTCTCCTCTCTCCCCTTCTCGCTCCTCCTCCCTCCTCACTCTCTCTCTCAGCAAAGCAATTGGTGTGTATTTGCTGAATATTATATATATATATATATATATATATATCTCTCTCTTAGTAATATCAAAGAAAATTCCTTAAGCAATCTACTATAAATTCTGAATTTAAGCTTGTATACAGTACATCTTTACCCAATATATGAGACATAAAAATATACCTCCTTGTAATTAAAGGTGGTAAAGTGTGCTGTGATACTTGCTTGGAAAGTTGAAAGGAGAACAGTAAGACGAAGGTGGATCACACAAGTAGGAATGGTGGATTATTAAAGGAGTTATTGAATCAGGAAACTAAACTTAATTGTTTAAGTGTGTACAGAAGATTGGATAAGGGCAGAAGGAGGAGGATACTTTGATGGAGGAGGATACTTTGAAGCCGGGTCGGTCTCCATTCCATCCTCTGCAACCGGCATATGGAGGTATCAACCAACGGCAGAAGCAAGACATTATTCTGGGCAATACTCTTAGCAAATCAATGTTGAGTAGATTACCATTGTGGAATCTATATTTGTTTGACATTTGTACAAACAACATACCGATGATGAATCTACAAAAATGTATAAAAATAAGAAGCCAGAGACCGTTTTTTTAAAATTTCTGTTTTTGCCTCGTCTCACAAAGCTTATTCATTCCTGAAGTTATTTACAAATTGGCATGTCTGAGGATCAAGATCCCCTCCCTCCCTCATCAGCCTTATTCCCACCGCAGACACATGGAAATCAGCAGGTACTGCATTTCCACGTAATTGACCCATCCAGGTTGTCAATGTGAGCTCAGCTGCATTATAAACTGACCCTTTTCCAAAAGCATGCAGATGGGTGATTGAATGAAGGTCAGCCAATCAGTTGATGGGTGAGCACATACATTTTGAGTCAAACCAAAAGGATTATTGTTGTCCATTTTTCGGCCGACGATAATCCTAATTATTATTTGGCACCTTTTAAAAGCACTGAATATCAGGCAGAAGAGATGAAAGAGGTTGCGAATGATTAATAAGATGACAAAAGAATTTATCAGTTCTAGACGTTGACCATCATCGCTCAAAGACGTTGCATTTCTCTCTGGCCTCGTAGAGCAACTCATACCATGGACTTGACTGCTGAGCCCGGTCAGGCTAGTCGAGCCCGTGGTCTGACGTGAGTGGCCGCTATAATTGGATGTTTACAATAAAAATGTTACAAATAATTGTTGACCACAGTCTTTAGAAGTGTATCTGTTTAGACAATAGAAGGATGAAGAATGAACAGCGATGAACAAAGTAAACTGAACAGGACTTCGTTTTCATATTTAGTCTCAGACATTGTTTATTAATTTCAATAAGCTTTCACATATTTGCTTTCTATGAACAAGTGTTTCATGACAATTGGGAAAGTTTGAGATGACGATGCCAGGAAGAGGAATGGGCCAAGACAGGAAGAAGATCAAGCATGGTTGGCTGGTAACTGTTGAAACAAAGCCTGCATAACTTTATATTGACTGCTTCTCGTGGCTTCAGGAGGTAAGGTGTTTTTGATGTTCAAAGTTAGATGGTATTGATGTTACAAGCAACTGCATTGTTTTGACCGAATGCGCCCATCTCAGTCATCAATGTGTCAAGCGAAGACACTAAAAACGCTCGCTGCCTCTAGCGAAGAACCAATCCCGGATGGGTCGCCACTTGGCTACTGGCTGTGGAAATGTTTGCTGAGCAGATATGGGAATCGAACCCACTCGACAACTTAACCGCTCTCATGTATGGGTGTGCAGAGCTAAATAAACATTTATGTAAAATTTAGGGACACAATATTTTGGCATCGTTCACAAATCAAATTGATAATGAAATCGTAACTAGAACGCCTATCGGAAGAGACCTCCGTCAGGCTGAGCAGTTTATGTTTTGTAAACAGATTCGGATCTTCACCAAAATCTAATCAATTCTTCCTTGTCGTGCACCAACTTGTCCTCCATGTTTTGTCCGAATCCATCCATTACTTTTTGAGATATTGTGCTATATACAGTGTTTGGCTCTATCTCTCAATGGTGAAAAATATGTTTTTTAATTCTAGTATCTGGATCCGGATCCAGAACATCACCGAAATCTAATGGAATTGTCCTTGTAAACACCCCCAACCTGTCCACAATGTTTCATCCAAATCCATATGTAACTTTTTGAGATATCCTGCTCACAGACAGACAAACGAACAGACAGACGAGGGCAAAAACATAGCCTCCGTCCACCTTCGGTGGTGGGGGAAACAAAGAAAGGAAAAGTGATGCCCCTAAATGTCAAAAGTACAAATGTGGTAAATGGGCACTCCAGGTTGAAGTACCTTGCTCATTCCACATCACCACTGCTCGGACGACGAAAGGTGAAGATTGCACCGGAAGTCATTTTAGAGCGTGAGACTAACACCGGTTATAGCTTCATTGCCTACGTGCTACAAACAGATCAAAAGGTTTCCCCCCCCCCCCCCCAAACAAATTCAGAGCACGAAAACGTGACTTCCATTTCAATTACATCAAGAAATTTACCCACTGCTGGGAAAAACGTGTGCCGCTGCTGGGAACAATCGGAAAAAGGTGTAATCATTGCAAGGCATTTCGCTGGTGCAGAACCATTCATCCCTGCAATGAATTCCCAAAGCCATTGAAAGTGAATTCAACATAAGCAGTTTTCATAATGCCGACACCTATTGTTCCGATAGTGGGAGCAGAGAATGGACAAGCGAAATCAACGTAAACGGTTTCAGGGCACCTATATTGACTGGCATAAACCTAAAAACGTCAAAAATTATTGCCACTTGCAATTATTTAAATTGTGCTCATGCATGGCTGCGCACCTGGCTGTGGGTTTGTATCATTTTTGGAAAGCGGGACTATGGGGCTTGTGCAGTGACCCCACAATAACGGGGCAGCAATGTACTATTTGGCCAATGTACCAGCACACAATGGCATATTCTTTTTGAAATGCACCATTGGATCTTTAACATCCACCAGTGAATACCCGTGCATGGATGGAATAGCCGGCTCATGTTCCTACCGGAGGAGTACAGTGTGCTCAATGATGCGATCCCCTGTCTACGAACCACAAGAGGTTACAGTTTATGGTCAGGTTAGGAACAGAGTACAGAAAAAAAAAATCTCAGCTCAGCTCAAAGGTGAATTCAATGTCATGCATCGCTTTAAATAAATTATTAAATTATTTTACAAACATATCGATGCGATGTCCAATTTCATTCTGTCCAATACATCTGCATGAGTTGTTCAACTGTCAGTAAATCCATATTTTGTTTCCTTATGGATTTTTTCCCCCTCTCTACAAGAGAAAGGCTCATAGAAGTGAAAGGTTGAAGTGACAGTGTGTGGTATTAGTGCAACAATTGAGCATAATCAATAAGGGAATGAACAAACAGGAAGGGAAAGAGGAGGGGATGAAACACTAAAACTAACAAGAAAGAGGATTGGGATTGCGTTCGGAAGAGTTAATGGTGTAATAAAGATCACGGGATGGAGTTGGCAAAAGGTGGCCGTGCACTGCGTGCTTGAAGCCCCAGAGGGAAGAGTGGTGGTGGTGGTTGTATGGCAGCTTAGCTGCCAGGGTAGCTATCATTTCTTGAAGCACAACTGCGTCACTGATGCAGTGCCCCTCGACCAGGACACACACTGGAACTGGTAACTAATTTCGCCGACCTCGGAAGGATGACAGGCTGAGTCAACCCTGGTGTATTAATTCAGCGGCCGACAGGGCTTGAACTCAGGACCCTAGGATCCCAAGCTGCCACCCTAACCACTGAGCCAACACCAGCTTAGAGAGAAGAGTGAAACAGAAAAGCTTCAAAGTAAAAAAGAGTTGAGGTGTGCAATTCACCTGAATTTTGGAAGTTTAACCATAAGGCGGTTACTGGAAGAATGCGTGAATTCTGGCTTGCTAGGGAGGGTCAAAGGGAGCATTGCTGTAGAAGAGGCAGGAAAAAAAAAAACACCGACCTGCCTGTGATGTGAAAGTAACAGACAATGTGCTTCGGCCTCATTGGAGATATTTCAATAATGTTGAGAGCTTTAGATTCCATAGAATCGAAGAGAAACAGATGTGATGCGGAGTGCCAGGCAAAATACAAAGAACAGTACTCCATTGAGCTATGGGCAAAGGACATGTAAACTGCAAGTAGCTCTGGTTTTTTCAAAGGAAAGACTTAGATCGATAGAGGATGCCCATTCTGTGCCTGGCTTTGGAGACCAGCTTTGCTATTTGATTATCCCAGCAGAGATCATGACTAATGGTGAGGCCAAGATGTTCAAGAGACTGAACCTGTTCCAGCGGCTGACCATGGAAATTTGTGGACCCGTCTGGGGTGATAAGGTGATACTGAGATTTTTCTCAGATTGAAGAACATGCTCTGTTTTATCAGACCAGGGTCAAATCATTTCCAGATCAGCAGAGAGAAAGTTACAGCTGCTATCCCCCTCACAGAGGGATGGAGGTCCTGTGTGATGTGATGTGGAGTTGTCTGAAACATAGGAAGAGAGGGTTTTCAAGGGCATAAGAGAGATTGCATATGCAGAAGAGGAACTGGACTGGGCCCAAGACAAGACTGGGCTGGGCTTTACCCTTCGACAGAGAAAAATATACTGTTGGAAAAATATGCCCACGCAGAATCAATGTCATGTGCTGTGAAGATGGTGACCCATTCCTTTTGTGAAAGGACAAATTGAAGTCCCAGCCAGTTGGCCTGTGCAAACAGTCATATTCTGCATCAGTGAGGCATGAGAGATAATTTGAGCTTTGACAAGAAAGGAGTCAAAAGAGCCAGGAGAGGTGGAAGAACAGAAGAGATTGTATGGAAAGCTCAGCATTACTATGTCCAGGAGGGAGCATGCATCAGTTGTAGAAATCCAGTTTGGGAAGTTTACAAATTAGGTCATTGACAGAAGGCCTTTGCTGTAATGTCCTGGCTGGTTGTTGGCTTGTTGCAGAGCTAACACCCAGCCAGCTGGCATTGTGAGAGTTGAAATCTCTGGGTATGAGAAACAGAAAATTCGAATGGATGGTTAAGAGATGATCCATATGGAAGGTACCATATAGAGACTCATGGATGGTAAACCACGCAGACAATTTTTAGGTGGTTGCAGAGAGGCATATGCAACCAGAAGGGAAACCATGGAGTTTAGAGGGGGTTGTATAGACAATAAACAATGAGCATTAGAGTTCTTGACATCAGTGGTAACACCACCTCCATAATGGAGGAGGGGCCTGCCCAAGTCCTCTATGTGATTTATGTGCAAGCTCCAAGATGAAGATTCAAAAATAAATAAATAATAAAGGGTCTATGCTATCAAATCAGGTGTTAGGAGTGGATGATCAAAGTGACTGAATTCATAAATCAAGGATCAGAGAGGTCTAAGGGAACTGCACAATTAATTTGTTTTTTTAAAGAGGTTTTCATAGCAACAAGAGAAAAGAGAAGAGAGAAAGGGCAATTAGGTATTAAAGCAGAAAACCTAGAATGGCACTCGGTAGAGCGCATACCTCCACTAGACTGAAAAATGTACATGTTGTATTTCATGCATGGCTCATGCATGGCTCTGGTATGAGCCAGACAGGTATGACAGATCTGAATCCGGACCTTAACCAAAATCGAATCGGCTTGTTCTTATCACCTACCCATCTCATCCATCAAGTTTTGTCATGACCCGTCCACAACGTTTTGAGATATCATGCTGTATATAGTTTTTGGCACGATCTTTCAATGGTGAAAAAACACTGCAATAATTATATTATCCAGATCTGGATCTGGATCTTCACCAAAATCGAATCAATTCGTCCTTATCACAAGCCCAACCTGTCCACCAAGTTTCGTCCAAATCCGTCAATAACTTTGTGAGATATCCTGCTCGTGGACAGATAAACACAAAAACACAATTTTTTAAAAAAAATTCTCGTATCGGGATGCGGATCTTCACCAAATTTAATCAAGTCATAATTCGTACACACCAAACCTGTCTGCCAAGTTTCATCCAAATACGTCCATAACCTTTTGAGATATTGTGCTCTTTATCGTTTTTGGCCGTATCACTCAATGGTGAAGAATCACATAAAAAATTCTCGAATCCGGATCTTCACCAAAATTCTTAATCTGTCCACCAAATTTCAGCTGAACCCATCCATAACTGTTTGAGATATCCTGCTTGCAGACAGATAAGACTGACAAACAGACAGTTGTGAAAATATAACCTCCGTCCACTTTTGGTGGCAGAGGTATTCGCGAGGTTGAGGCAGTTTATTCCTGATACGTGAAACACCCTGCAGCCCATGCCTACAGAAAACAGACTTTTTGGAACGCCAGCCGCATTTTCCATCCAATCATCATGTAATTTTGTTTTTTAAAAAATCTCCATGGGGAGGCACTAGGATGTTGAAAGTTTCGTGTCAATTGCTCAAGCAATTGCAGAGAAAACAAATTTAAAAGTGAATAAAGGTGAAAAAGTGAGGATGGAAGAAAAAAAAAGTGAGGGCCTTGGTCGAGAGCGTTCCAACATGGTCAAGTAGAGTTGTGGGCACCGAGTACGAGTAATAAAGTAAAATAAACAAGAAAAAAAGGGTGGGAGATTAAAAACAAAACAAAAAAAAAACAAAAAACCAAAGACAGAAGATGAGATTAAAAAAAAAAAAGAGTCGGGTTAATAAAAACCCAACTGCACCCCAATAAGATAATGAGGTACATGAAAAATGCTCACTAATCTCCTTCGGAGTTAATGTGTCGAGTTTGAAAATAAAGTTTGTTCCTTGCTTCTTCATCTTCTGGCAGCCTCATTATCACCACTCCAAGAATGTTGCACTTATGGGTCAACAACTCTGGCTGCCTTATTGTTTCTGCTCGTTGTTGTCCTCCTGAAATGATTTGTAGTTATCGTGACAAGAAGATAGCCGTTCTCGTTCAATCCCTCCCTTCTTTCATGTCCCGTATTCAAAATATTTGACCAAGTTAGCTTTCCCGTCAACAGTTAACTTTTTTCCCACGATGGATCATTCCTAATGATGTCATTCCTCATGACGAGGGACTTCGAGCCCTCAAAAACCTTTTTGCATTGGGATGCTGTCGAATTTTATTTAACATTGGAGCTCCACTTCATTTATGCAAACTTGTTCTCACTCTCAATTGCCTTTCTTTTTCTGCCAAATTCCACAAAGGCAAAATAATTGGGGTCGCTGTCAGCCCTAAATAGCTCGTAGATACATGCTAATCTTTTGGTTCGTTATGCAGAGGAACAAATGTTTGATCAGTTTGATAATCCCAAAGGATAATTATTTGGCTGCTACGTAGTAGAAAGTAGATGATCGCCAAAGGTACAACATATTTCTCCAGACACAAACGGTTCATCACTTCTGTTAATTTCCTTCATGCTGCTCTCAATTTCATATGGCAGATTTCAGATACTTCTCTCACCTTTCTCGACATTAATGTTTCCGTCAATGACCTGGCCACCACTGTCCATTACGTGCCGACTGATTCATACAGTTAACTGCCATATTCATCATCTTACCGTCCTCGCCTTTAAACGTTCTATTCCACATTTCAATTCCTTAGGCTCCTCTGTTTGTACAGCGATGATTCAAACTTTTTTTTTTTTTTTTATCCTTGTCGAGGCTCGTTGAGAGCTAACACACAACGCACAGCAAGGGGGGCATGAGACAAAAGGGGGGAGTGGAAGGACAAACAGTGGGGAACAGAGACATGGAGATCTGTGAAGGGAGAGGGATGGGGCGGGAACATGGGAAAACAAGATTGACATTACAGGGATTTCAGGAAGGAAGCAGGGAATTTGAAGGAGGTGGGCTTGGTGGATTATCGGGGTAGAAGACATTAGATTTGGATGGGATGATAAGAGGTGGTTGGTGAACAGCTGTTTTGAAGGCCTGGAGGGAAGAATGGATTGAATAGAGTGAGGGAGTTTATTCCAAAGGTGGGAAAAAGAGGAATGAAAGAGTGAAGGTGAGCAGTGATTCGTGATTTTGGTAGTTTTACCAGAAGGGTTTTTGCGGACCTGAGCGCCCTGCGGAAATGTGGTGGACAAATCGCAGAGAGAGCAGGGGGGGGAGGATGGAGAGGAGACGGTAGAAGACAGAAAGACCACAGACAGCCTGCGTGAGAGAGTGAGAGGCCCAAAGATTCAGCCTCATCGGGAGATGCCAATGATCCAAATCCTTGGTTTCCACAGCGTGAAGCCGAGAGAGGTGAGAGGCAGGAGCACCAGCCCAGAGGGGAGAGCAGTACTGCATCAGGTTGCAGACAAAAGCTTTTAAGTGGTCAGGAGCTCAGGTGGCCGAGGAAGGACTTGCACGAGAGGATTCCCAGCGGACGACTGGCTTTGGAGGCGAGGTTTGAAATGTGGCTTTCCCAGGAAAGGTCATGGCAGATAGTGAGAGCCAGAAGCTTGAAAGAAAGGACTTCTTCCAGAGGATTGTTGAGAAAGTGATGGAGGGGGTTTCTAAAGCGTCCTTTCGGAGAGACATAGTGAGAGTGTGAGATTTGTTCGGATTGAAAGACATGTTCCACGTGTTGGACCAGTTTGTGATTTACCCAGATCTGCAGTGAGTGAAGAAGCTGCTGCTTGCGGTCTGAGGGATGACAGATGGTACGGCAGAGGGTGGAGTCATCAGAAAAGAGATAAAGAGGATTTTCAGTGAGTCGGAAGATCATTGATGAAAACCGAGAAAAGAACAGGGCCCAGAACGCACCTTGAGGAACTCCAGCCTGGACAAGAAGAGGGATGAAGAACTCCATTTAGGCCACACGGTGACTGCGACAGGAGAGGAAGTCTGCGAGCCAGAGTGGAGATGGCCTTGGATACCATAGGAAGAGAGTTTGTGAGCAGGGCAGGATGCCAGACCGTGTCAAAAGCACGTGATATGTCCAGGGATATGGCTCGATTTCTGTTGCATTGAGGACCTCCATCCATTGATGGGAGAGCAGAAGCAGCATATCCAGAGAGTGACCTGGTGTGAAACCAAATGAAGATCGAAGTCAAGCCATTGGAGAAGAGGAAGGATTTGATGTCTGAAGCGATGATGGATTCCATAACCTTGTGATGATTGGAGAAGGCTGATTGGTCTGTAGTTGCAGGGATCTGTTTTTGACCTTTTTGTGCAGGGCAGTTGTTTGCTGATATTCCAAGCAGATGGAAGATGACCTTGAGCAAATAGAGGGTAATAGAACAGAGAGAGTGTGAGCAAGAGCAGAAGAGCAGGTTTTTGGACACGTGGGCTGATGCATCTGGACCGTTCAGAATCTGAAGTTGAGGTTTGACAGCACCTCTCCACCTTGTCAGGAGAAAAGACACAGAGTCCAGGGACAGTTGGGTGTGACTGGGTAAGGTGGGTAGAGAAAGGATGGTTTTGGACACAAGATTTAGATGCAAACACCGAGTTTAGGCATTCAGCCTTTCACGTGCGGTATCAGCCTTTCACGTGCGCCTTTGAGTAAGGGAGGGGATGGAGGGGAAATACACCAGAAACAGATTTGATTAGACGCCACCAGGATTTTGAGGAGGGAGTGAGGTTTAAGTTCAGACTTGACTTAGAAAGATGTTGTTTTCTGGCTCTCCTGAGGGTAATACACACTTGTTCCAAGCTTATGGAAGGAACTGAGATTGCCTCAGTGGTTTGCTTTCCGAGGCAAAGGCAAGTTGGTCAGGACAATGCCTCCCACAAGTTTCAGTAACCAAGGGCGGGAGGAAGGGTAGACAACTGAAGACGAGAGGGTAAATCTGTGCATGAGTGAGAGCAAGTTTCTTTGAAAGAATTCCAGGATGATTGATGTTGGAGAAAGTAGCGATAGGAGACCAGCTATAAGTTTTGGGCTGCTTGGAGACCCTGCCAGTCAGCTTGAATGAAATGCCAGACTCGACGGGCGTGAGGTGGTTCTCTGATAATAGCCAGAGAGATGTCCACTTTGACAAGGACTGGTCAAGAACCGATTGGAGCGGAGAAGAGCAGCAGATATTGTCAGGGAAATTTGTCAAAATCAGATCCAGAAGAGATGGAGTACCATGGTTGAGATCCGGGTCGGGAAGTTGACCGATTGAATCAGTCACAATGAGTCGCAGAAAGCTTTGCTGAAGTGCCATGACAGGTGAGAGAGGTACCCACACCTAGCCAACTGCATGATGACAATTGAAGTCGCCACAAATGAGGAAGAGAGAGTTTGGATGAGAAGAAGAAGTTGGTCCATTTTTTCGGATAGTGAGGTGTATATGGAGTCATCACTGTTTGGTGGAGGTACAGTACACATATAAACATGAGGTGGAGTGGAGGAAGCCGTAGCCAGAGGTATTCCTGGGGTGTGTGGGGAGTGAGGCAGTGCAGGAGAGTGAGGAATAGAGTCTTTGATGAAGAGAGAACCCTCCACAGGACGAGGCTCAGGTCTGTCATACCGGAGGAGGGAGTAACCAGGGAGAGTACTTGGAGTCAGCACGTCTTGGGAGGAAAGTTTCTGTAAGGCAGATTATGTCTGGTTTGTCAGGGCAACCTGTTTATGAAAGATCTGAAAGGTTAGAGCGAATGCCCGGATATTTGAGGTCCACACTGTTAATGAAGAGGAGGGAGGAGGCTTGGTGCAGGGGTGGGAGGGGAGGGGAGGGTAGGACAAGGGAGAGGGGGGAGGTAAGGAGGGTTGTTGAAGGAGTGTGGGGATTGCAGAATAGCTAGGGGAGGGCCAGATGAGGAGGAAAAAGGCTCTTGTGTGCTGGGGAGAGGGTGGACAAGAGGGGAGGCAGAAGCGGTTGAGGATTTGAAGAGGTGGAGTGAAGAGATGGAGGTGAGAGGCAGTGGAAGGGGCAGCTTTGTGGATGAGGGAGGGGGGAAACTTTGAGAAGGGTGAGTGAGGGGGTGAATGGTGGGAGAAGGGTGAGTGGGAGAGTTGAGGGAGAAAGGTGAGGGGGAGTTTTTGAGAGAGTGAGAAGGAGGCTTGGAGGAGAAGGTGTGAGGTTGCTTTGAGAGTGAGGGGGTGAGTTGGCACTGAAATTGAAAAAAAAGAATGGTTGATGAAAGCGAACATTCATAGCAAACTGGGGTTTTAAAAGTTTTAGGTCAGAGATGCGATTTAAACACATTTTGAGGGATGCAATAAAGGCAATTCAGAGAATGGAGAGAAGAAACGCTGTAACAGTTGGATTTTTTTAGGCAAGTAGAATGGAAAGGTCGAATGAGAGCAGACTGTTTAGAATAGCAGAAGAGTGTGCATTCATGATACAGTAAAGAACCACACGTGTGAAAGAGGAAGATGAAGCATTATAAGAGATCGTTTTATTATTATTAGTATTATTATTATTATTATTATATTGTTTGAGAGAGTTTTCATCAGATTAGGTCATGGAAGTGTTGTAGAAAAAATCGTGAGGTGAATGGTGAATTGGATCGAAACGCAGGGGGTGTAAAAGATCACGTGGTTACGGGAGAAGCAATTGGCTCTGGGAGTGTATCGTCAAAAGTGAAATTATTTATTTTAAATAAGGATTGTTGTAACATTCGGAAAAGGAAGGTTGAAGTAAAATCGATCATGAAGTGGTGTGAATTTGGACAGTAAACGCAGTGTGAAGCTGCTGGGTCGATGAAAAGTACCAGGAAGAGTAGGAGAGACACCTGGTTGCACGAGGTGTGGAGATCGAAAAGGATACAAGGAAGATTATTGATTTTTTGATGTATTTGAAGAACAGGTAAGATTGGGGAATGGAAGGTTGTAGATCGGAAGAAATCGTGAAGTAATGGCGAGAGAGGGTGAGCTCAGCCAAATAAAGATGGTGTGCGCGGCAGGAGAAGAAGAAGAAGAAAGAAAGAGAGGAGAAGAAGAAAGATGCAGACTCAATGAGGTGTGCAAGGAGAAAGGTATTATTATTTTTGGGGGGGATTTAAGACAAGAAAAGAGTGTTTAGTTGGGAGGGATGGGGATGTTGGGAGGGATGGGGACGGTGGAAAGTGGGGAAGATAGAAATTGAAGGTAATGGGGAGAAAATACCAATAAAACATGATCATACACCGGAGGAAAGGATGGGTAGGCCTCAAGCACCCAGTAAGACAAAGTTCGACGAAAACTCACAAAATAGCACGATTTTTGAAACAAAACTGAACTAGAACACACAGTAACATGTAGGTGAGAAAATAACAGTTAAAACGGACAGATAACGACCGGAAACTTAACTTTGAGATCATCAGCAGAGAGCCCTGAAGAGACTGCCGACGCTCGCAACCCAGAACCGGAAGCAACTTCATTTGAAAGTCTGACAAAATGTGGCAATTATTTACGAAACCCGGTTATTCCATCCTGTTTTTCCCATTTGGATGGTGCAATGGACCGTGCCCGCAACATTGACAGACGGACCGCTTCATAACAATAAGAGCCGAAGACAGATGAAAGAATTCCAGTCACATTGACTTCTCACAGGAGTAACGTTGCAGTCAAGAACATCATTCAGTCATTACAGAACAATCCTGATACTGCTTCGATTTTTCCACAAATGCCTCCTGTTTCATTTAAGTGTGACAAGAATGTGTAATTCCATGGTTTAAGGCCCAATGCCGCCTGACCCCCAACCGGGTAACGGTGTAACACCTGCTTTTTATATAAAACAAAATAAAATAATTCACCTCAAATTCAGGACTAAAAAAAGCTCCCTTTAACTAATTGACCACTTCGACAGTGCATTTCCATCAGTGTTCTATTTTGCATCTGGTATATACTTTGCAACAAAGTATACATCTGGGAGACAGGGCGAGGGCTTCCATGAAGCACAATCTGACTCCACTAAGCCAATAGTTCAACACATCAACCCTCCAAGGCATTCCACCAGCCACATGCTCGCATGTGGAGTTTCTATTCATCATGTCCTTATGAACACCTGCAAAGAACAAATCGAACCGCATTTCCCTCTTTTGCTCTGACGAAGGGCCAACCTTCAAAATGTCATCCAAACCTCACAACCGACGGTGGTAAACATACTCTTTTCGGCTTTTGGTTGATAAATGTGTCCACTGACATGACCTGACACTCTCCTTAACAAAGACTAGTATTACATTGCTAATGAAGTTTTAGCTTGCATGATTGTCATCCACTCATCCGTAGTGGCAAGACAACAATAAAAAGAAAACAAAACCAATATGAAAGTGACAAAATATGAAGACACAACACGACTGCAGTTGGGAAAACGAAAAAAGCAGAAAACAAAAATCAACAATGGCACATACACGTTTGATCAGCCAGAACCAAAAGAAGATACCTGGCCGTTTTCCACCAACTGTGTGAGCATAACAATGACTCCGATGTGCTGCTCCCATATCATGCGCCAAAACTCCCCCGCTGTGGAACGTTGAGGCCCTTGGCTCACAATATACGCCTGCGGGCGGTTGTAACCCTGCAGAACACATGCACCTCCTTATCAGGTCGACAACCGTTCACACTGGCATATGGGTCTCGTTAAAACATTTACAATTTACGGCAAGTCGATGGTGTAAGCAGTGTTGAGTGAGTGCTAAAATCTTGTTCAAGTGAGACTGTTATCGTGATAAAAGTAGGCCTCAAAACCATCATAGTCTTGAAGAGCAAAACTACCTTTATAATCGGTTTCCCAAATATAATCCACCACTGAAGACATGGAGGCATTCTTATATCCTAGTTTACCAAGCTGGAGGACTACGTACCCTTTTTATTAAATATATACTCCTTGCTAAAACCTCCAAGACAAGACTTCAGGCCAATCATTTTGAAGACAAGTTAAAAAAAATTAACACGAGGACTCTTTTCAAACCGTGGTATCACAATTTCCACTATTAAGTGGAAAAGGGGACACAAGCCATCATGCAAGATAAAGCTACAACTAGATTTGGAGTAAAAATAAATAATGAAATATAGGCTTGTCAATCAATGCCCGTATTACATAATGTAGAAGTGGCAAAGGTCTTGGTTATAAGTTTGCCTCAAACGCCTTTGACAAATCCTTCTCCCAAGAGCATTGTGGCTGTCGAGCACAGAGCTAAGAAATATTCCACCCAACTATCCTGCTATAAAATGAGACGAAGCCTGACATGGTGCCAGCATGCCTCGCACCACTCAGCCCTCACATCGATGTAGTTGGCGTTAATGAAGCCACCATGTTTGCTTTCCTTCCCTTGTTGTGTGCATAGCCGCACCTGTGTGTGGTCATCTGAAAAGCAGAGAAGTGAAAGAGAAAACACACCACACAACACACACACACACACACACACCACACACACACACAGTGTTAGGCAGACTTTGGATAATGTGGTATGTAGGAGAGGAAAAGTTTGTATGGTGATATTTGGGGTAGGCAGAGTTTTGAAGTGGAAGGAAGTTCACACTTAAGTTGGTTCAGGTAATTGATAGATAATGTGTTGAGCATGGTGAATAAAGTAACAGTTTCATTAGGTTGCAATCACATTGGGCAGATGTATAATGCCACTTTCATTTCAAAAGAGAAAGTAAAAAGACAAATGGGGATTGGGGAGGGGGGTGTTGGGGGCAGTGAGACCATATTGTTTTGAGTGTAAGCAAACTTGGAAGACAAATTAAGTGCAATGTTCATCCTCCAACTCAATACAGTCCACCACCACTCCTTCCCCCCACCTACCCCCCCCCCCCACCATGCTCATCTCTGCCTACCCAGCCCTTCTAATTTTGAATGCAGACAGCCTAAGCAGATCACTCAACACTAATGCCATCAAACTGCAACTAGTAATTCCAAATCACTTTGCCATTTCACGGGTGCCATCTGTCTCTGCTCCTCTGGGAATCAGTTGTCAACTAATTATAATTCAGTTTCACCTCATGATGTATATCTAATACAAAGCACACAGTGTTGGCCAGATGAAGATTTGCAAAGAAGATGTAAAAGCTCATGTAAGGATGTTGGCCAGATTAGTGGCATGAGTGGTGGCAATAAACAGCACAAAGGGTAATACAAAAATGTTACTGCACAGGGAGGTGGGATGGATGGTCGGGGTGGGGGGGGGGATTAGGGAGGTGCAATAATGAATCGAGTGAGTTCTGGATAATGGTGAAGGGGTGTGCAGCAGTCTAATTGAGTATGTGGCCTTTTTGAGGTCATTCCGAACAAGTGGACATCACGTACAGGCGACGATGCTGATGTAGTGGTTCTTGCGCTTGTTTTTAGGTCGACACGTGTTTGTGCCAAAGTCTGTGGTACAGCGCTGGATTTCCTGCACCAGAAATCACATTACATTCCACATGAGCTTTATAATGACCATTATAATATGCAAAAAAATCCTTTGATTTATTTCAAATGCTAATTCAGAATATTCAAACCCTGCATTGGAAGTACATCACAATGGAGTCCCAACTGGGTTTATCAATGTGAAATAAAATATGAGTTTAATAAAAAAAATAACCTCAAATTCCTCTGTGAAGCGTGATCCTGCAGCATGCATCTCCGCCACATGTTTTGGGAACTGCTTCACCGGAATAGCTTCCACCTCTTCTGCACGCAAGGAATTTGGGACAAGGAGCAGAGTGAAAGGGATCAGGAATGAGGAGGATGGAGGAGAGCAGCAGTGAGGAAGGTGGAGGAGAGCAGGAGTGCGGAAGGGGGAGGAGATTAAGAGTGAGAAATGTAGAGGAGATTAGGAGTGAGGAAGGTAGAGGAGATTAAGAGTGAGGAAGGTGGAGAGGATTAAGAGTGAGGAAGGTGGTGGAGATTAAGAGTGAGGAAGGTGGAGGAGATTAAGAGTGAGGAAGGTGGAGGAGATCAAGAGTGAGTAAGGTGGAGGAGATTAAGAGTGAGGAAGGTGGAGGAGATTAAGAGTGAGGAAGGTGGTGGAGATTAAGAGTGAGGAAGGTGGAGGAGATTAAGAGTGAGGAAGATGGTGGAGATTAAGAGTGAGGAAGGTGGAGGAGATTAAAAGTGAGGAAGGTGGAGGAGATTAAGAGTGAGGAAAGTGGAGGAGATCAAGAGTGAGTAAGGTGGAGGAGATTAAGAGTGAGGAAAAGATAGAGGAGATTAGGAGTGAGGAGGATGGAGGAGATAGAGAGTGAGGAAGGTGGAGGAGATCAAGAGTGAGGAGGGTGGAGGAATAAGAACAAGGATGGGTGACAGAGTAGGTGATGTCACGCAAACTAAAGTTATCTTAAAAACAACCACATGTTTATTTGTGAAAACCCTATTTATAGTTTCCTTTAAGTCACTTTGGTCTGATATTGGCATCGATCAAACAAAAAAACTGACAATCATTTAAATGACCACCAACAGATGATCATAAGCTTTTTAAGCTTGATTTTTACCTGTGACATGTCACATGTCTATAAGAGCTCCTCATTGCTGTTGTTGGTGTTAATGTTGTTATTGGTGTTCTTGTTGGGGGGGGGTTGATTTTTAAAATGTGCACCCATTGGTCAACCAGCTGCCAGACCCCACCCCCATTTGTCACTTGATTCAACCCACCTGGCACCCAGATGAAATGACATGGCCACCATCTTCGGCCTAAGATATCAGGCCTGAGGCGTTACATAGTTTTTGAATGACCATATGTTAGGGTTCAACAATCCGTGACCTTATGACGAATCAGCTCGTTCTGAGATAACTGTGGTGGAGGCTGACATGGATAAGAGGTATCGAGTTTATCTTTTCATAACGCAGTAAATGTGTGATTTCCAAGCACGCTGTTCATCTTTTAAGAGTGCTTTAAATGCATGTTTCTCAATCAGCCCGTTACCGGATTTTGTCACAAGTTGTGACATTGTTATTCTCCTTTTATTGTGATTTAATGTATATGCTGCTTTTAATCAGCTAAAAACAAGCAAATCAATCAGTTTTTGCTTATTTTGAAAACAACTTCAGTGCAATTTGTATTTAGCCATTTTATCCAGCGCACACGCAACAGTTTGGCTACATTAAGGGCCATGAGAAATGCATTGTGTATAATTGCCTTACATGCAGCTGCACAATTAGCATTTCAGAGACTAGAAGGGCACTCTTTGACGTCGCCAGATATGCTTCCACACACATATTATTCCATCATTATACAGACGTGTACAAAGTCTAATTTAAATCACTGAACCCAGATTCAAAATATTAAATCATCCGGGCTGCCAGACTATGTGTCCAATCAGATTGAAATTTAAAACATTATATTCCCCATGACTACTGGATCATGATTGTGAAGTGAAAGTTTCACATTGATTGGTGAAGTGGTTACAGATAAATCATTTTTAAAATATTTTCATTGACTCCAAGATAGCTGTCACACCATGTGACCAATTATTGTAATTATTTGTGAAAACCATGGTATCCCCAAGGCTTGTCCAAAAGCCATGTGGGTGAAGTTTCTTCTTTATCTGTCGAGCCATTCTGGAGGTTTTTTTTAAGGTTTTTTCTTCAAAAAATCATAGCTGTCAAAAACATGTGACCTATGAAGTCATAGGTGGAGAACTTTTTGTTCCTCATGGATTGGTGATCATACCTGTAAAGATTCACCTCAATCTGTTCAGCCGTTTCGGAGAAGATTTTTGGAGGCTTTTACGTAAAAGAAAAAATTCGCGATGATGTCATCAATTTTTCCCCCCATACAATTTAGCCCGAGATGGCCCTCAAAAATTTTCATACTGATCGGATAAAGCATTCAATGTATGCAATTATGACATCATAATGAAGCCACCTATGACATCATTAAAAAGTCTCACTTATTTCCCATGGGGAATACTTGGCATGTGGCATGTTTCAATTTTTTCCATGGAGCAGTTTCGGAGAAACAGAAGTCCAAAGTTTTTCATTTTTTTCCAACATGGCTGCCACACCATGTGACCGATTATGTCATAATTATCATTAAAACATTCTCAACTAGAAGGGCACTCGGTAGAATGCATAGCTCTGCCACATAATGCCTGATCCAGTGGAATATATCGGGCCCAATAAATTTTTGAAATATCATGCTATATTGTTACGAATCTGGCAGCCATGAGCACACACCATTCAGGTCCTTATAGAACAGTTATATCGGTAAGTACGTGTTTATATTTAGGGTCCCGTCCCTAGTATAATGGGTTTTAAATGTGCATGCGCTGCGGAGTTATTTTATAGATAGGATTTTTACACTTATAACAACAACAACACGCCTTCGCCTCGCTTCCTCAACCCGACACCATAGCGCCTGCGGTGGGGTGGACGTTGCAAGCGAACCTCGCGGCGGCTCTCGCCCAATCGGGGTGATGCGAGCGAGGTTGCCGTCCTTCGACCAATGGGACTCCTCCACTGTGTGAGGGCGGTCCGCGTGATGTCACCAGGCCCTGGACCAAGCAACGGACATGGTGCCTGTTTTGGCCAGTGACAGAGGTAACGAGTGATTTTGCGCACCAAAACCATCCAGTGAGGGAGAGCGGGTCATGAGGAGGCGTCCCCCCCCCCCACCGGACAAGAGGGGATATAGTTTTGGAGCAATCAGACTGAGGAGAGAGTGCTGAGACCCGACGGTTGCGAGTGAGGTTGCGATCGGTCCAGCGCAGTTGTTGGGCCAGAGTTGTGTTGAGGTCCAGCGGAGGTCCAGTCAAGGTCCGTCGCCTGGTCGCCTGGTCGCCTTGTCAGCCTCGTCGCCTGGTCGTCTCATCTGGCCTGCCGCGTTCTGTCTGATCCACCTGCGTGCCGGCTGGCGTCCATCATTGCATTGTGTTGCGGGTTCGAGTCCCGCCGAACCGGATCATCGAAAACCGCACGAGCGGGGAGGTGCGAGACAGGTTCTCCCCTTCGGCTCACCTTCCCTCCGAGCTGAAGGGCTGAATAAAGACCGCGGCCATCATTTATTTTGGGTGTGTCCGTGTGTGTCTGTGGGCCCAGTCTATAAGTAGCAATTGTTTAAGTGCCTTGTACATTATTTGCCTTGCTTCGTTGGATAACTCTGCTCTTTGTGTATTCCCTCCCCCCCCCCCCCCATTATTAATAAATCCCCTGTTAAATGTTTCAGTTCGTTTCTGTGTTTCTTTCATTGGTTTAGCACAGTGCGTGTTGGGAAATTGGGAAGCGGCAAATTGTGCATTTGGACTGACGGACCTCGGTAACCATCCGCTGGGGTTACGCACGGTTCGAGCACGCTAACGGCTCGTTCCGCTCGAGCTCCGCCGAGGGTGAATTTCCCGTTGTTTTGGACGACGTGGGTATTTAGGTAAATTGAAATTGGCAATCGACCCTACCCCACGCGGTCGACCTATTGGCGATCTTCGGTCCGATAAGGGACCCTCGGCTCCGGAGTTATCTGGGGTGACGACCTATAAATTCTGGGTGTTCGTGGAGCCGACTCTACTGCTCCACCTAACGTCGTGCTCGCCACCGAAACTCGGCCCCATAACAATATATCGTTTTTGGCCCTTTCTCTCAATGGTGAAGAATCACTTAAAAATATTAAATAACTCTCGTAACCAGATCTGGATTTGGATCTTCACTGAAATCGAATCAATTCGTTCTTGTCACACACTCAACCTGTCCAAGTTTCATCCAAATCCGTCCACAAATTTTTGAGATATTGTGCTATATATCAGTTTAGCCCTATTTCTCAATGGTGAAGAATCACTTAAAAAATTATTGCTTCCGAATTCGGACTCAGATCTTCACCAAAATTGAGTCAATTCTTCCTTCACACACCCAATGTGTCCACCAAGTTTCGTCCGAATCTGTCCACAACTTTTTAAGATATCCTGCACACAAGCAAACAAACAAGAAAAAGACATTGTGCAGAGCACGATACTTGCAAAATCCACCACCCCCCTCTCCAAAAGTTGCCATGGATACAGATACATCAAATTGTGCATTTCATGATGATCAAAATTGACAATCTTAATCAAAGCTCAGGCCAATCAGATGAAAATCGAAATTTTTGAAATTGATGATTTTAGGAGCTTGACCTTGAGCTAACCTTTTGACCTCAAAAATAGTTGGTTTCCAAATTCAGTGATGGACAATGCAATTGCTTCTTAATTTTCATGTTAATCGGATGAAAATTGACGATTTTTCAGATTAAATTTGATGATTTTAGAAGTTTAACCTTGAGTTGACCTTTGACATATTGACCTAAAAATAGTTGTTTTCCCAATTCAGTGATGCACTATGCAATTGCTGTTTAATTTGCAAGTAAATCGGATGAAAATTGACAATTTTTCAGATAAAACTGGACGATCTTAGAAGTTTGACCTTTTGTTTTTTGACCTCAAATAGTTGGTTTCCTAATTCAGTGATGTAATATGCAAATCCTGTTCAACTTTCAAGTCAATCGGATGAAAAATAATGATTTTCGAAATTTGATCTCAAGATGACCTTGGACCTTTGACCTCAAAATCAATAGGCTTCTCAGTTGAGACTACCTCCACAACTTGGTAAAGTTTCATGATGATCGATTTAAAATTGTAACCTGTAGGCGATTGACAAACAGACAGAGAAACAGACAAATGAACAAAATCGACTGACCAATATCCTTGAAAAATCTTAGCAAAGAAACAGAGAAATAAACAGAAAAATAGACAGACAGGGGTGAAAACATAACCTCCTTACACCTTTGCTGGCGGAGGTAATGAGTCGTCTCACCCATGGTGAAAATTCCGTGTCAATTGGATAAGCGGTTGCAGAGAAAAGAGAGAAAATTAGGATGGACGTATGTATACTCGGATGGACAGATGGACGGACAACACCCCCCCCCCCCCAAAAAAAAATGCCTCTGGCGACTTGGGCAGCATAAAAAAGGACTCTTGATCATCTCAGCCGATATTGCTTGGTTTTGTTGGGTTTACTTGGTTGAAGCCAAGCACATGCTTGCTTTCTTCAACACCTGTTCATAAACCATGTTATTTTTGCCCATTGTTCTGTTCATGAAGATGTAATTGAATTATGTCATTACTTTTGACATCATTAATGTGAACTTAACCCGCCCCATCCCCCACACTATCTGATGAGTTGCGCCGTTGGACTGAAGGGTATTCATGGAGCCACCAACTCTCAGAATAAATAAAGGAACTATCATCTGTATGCACAATGTGATTCTTTGCTTCGTACGAATGTCTGCCTGTATTGGGCAGTGTAATACCTGATGAAAGGTTGGGTGCTGTAGGTTTTAATCATCAATGGCAGGCAGGACTGCAGAGGCAGATTAAGATTTTTTTGAGACCCTGGGCACAAAAAAATATTTTGGCCCAAAACGCCCCCAAAAAGAGTACTCCATGTTATTGTCACCCAAAAAGGCCCCAAAAAAGAGGACTCCTGTTAGTTTTTGCACTTGCTTACACGATGTTGCTTTCGACTCGACTGCAAAAAAATCCAGAGGAATTCTCAGGTTTTATTGCTTTTTTGTCCCCATGGAAAAAAATACCATGTTAAGGTGTTCCATTACCAATTACTTCGCAGCTCGCCAAGTGGCTTAAGCACTCAAGTAAGCAGTCCAACAAAGCCGGTGATAAGGAACGGCTGGCTTAGCAAGCGATAGCAAGCTGATTGGTAAAGGCACACACCACCGATGTGCTCAACCAAATAAATTTTTCGTTTCTGCAACGCCAAAAGTTAATTTTGGGTGATTTTCAACCCTTTTCCCCTTTTGTTGAGCTATTGTCCACTTTTCAACCCTGCTGGGGTAGTTTTGTTTTGTTTCAACTTGGGGGCAGGTGCGCTGGTTTCAAAAAAACTGCAACATACCATGGGTTCATCAATTTACTAATGAGAGATTATTTTGTGATTGTACAATAAACTGTAATGTGGACTTGCTGAACAATATCAATATGTATTTACATTAGGAATTTCACAAATTTTATTTTGATTATTGTTGCATTTGTGTACATTATTTAAAGATAGTTATTATTCAACTTGCTTTCTCTATGAACCTCACCCCTTAATTTTGTAAAAGTCCTGTCTAGTTAAACATCAGAGAAAACTTTTTTTTTTAAAGTTGATTCATTAGGTCACAGTGCTTTCTTTACTTAAGAGGAAGCATTCCCTTTGTGCTGTGTTTATCACCACTCACAAATTGATATGCTTTGTCAGCAAAGTGAGACCCTGCTCTCGGGTCCAGAAACATTGTGAATCACAATCGGTCATGTGAGGCCCCATGTTATTTTGGGGCTCTATGCAATTGCATGGCTCTCACGCCACCTCTGCCCGGGACACATGTTGAGCTGACATGTTTTGTCGGTAAAGTGAGACCCCACCCTAGGAGTCTGAGCCCAAGTTGAGCTCAGGACCCCTGGGCATGGGCCCTGCGTGCCCATGCATTAATCCGTCACTGCAGGACTGTATCCTGATTTTAGCATGACATCGTTTTATTAATAATAATCTATTATACGAGTATGGATGGAGATGAAACGTACATGAATGCATATAGTGGGGCAGAATTGAATGCATGAACCTCCATTCAAACCAATCTCTAGATAATGGAGGGAAAGTATGTTGTATGTATGTATGTTTCATTAACTCCTCCAAGAGGATTTAGCCTAGGAAGCTGAAACTTTCAGGGATCAACAATGGCACCCAGAAGTTGTGCCGGGACAAGTTTAGCTTGATTCCTTAAGTTTTGAAAAAATATATATTTTTCACTCATCTTGGCATTTTCCCCCTTTGGGGGGGGGGGGGTCAAGAGGGGAATTGGAATTATCTGAACTATATAACCATGGTGTATTGAATATGCACAGAAGCAGTATGCATAGTTTTGCTTCAAATATATAACCTGGGTTATTTTTATTTTTGGGAGCGACCGAGGCAGCGGTCTGTTGCGTATCCACCATCCAAATAAAGGGCTGTGTCAGAAGAATGTGTTGCACGCTTGGAAGATCACCCAAAGGGTGGGTTCTCTGCTAGTGAATACAATTGGAACAAGAATAAGAGCAAACAGAGATTGCAGACCCTCGCCAGGACTTCTTTTGAGTGGTGTGTTTTAAAAAAAATAGATTTCAGGGTAAAACCAATATGGCTGCCAAACCATGTGATCTATGATATCATATGTGTGAACTTTTCTTCCTCATGGACAGGCGGTCATACGTGTAAAGTTTCACCTCGATTTGTTCAGCCACTTCAGAGAAGAAGATTTTTGAAGGTTTTTTTGTTTTAACACAATATGGCTGCCGAATCACGTGACCGATGACATTATGAATATTTTTTTTTCTGTGGACCATTTCATCCCTAGATGACCCTCAAAAATGTTCATACTGATCGGTTGTGGTGTTCTACATATGCAATTAAAACGTCATAATGAGGGCATCTATGACATCATAAAAAAAATGACAATCATTCCCCATGAGGAGTACTTGCTATGTGCCAAGTTTCAATTTTTTCCTTGGTGCGGTTTCAGAGAAACAGAGGTCCAAAGTTTTTTTTTCCATTTTTGCAATATGGCTGCCATACCACATGACCTATGATGTCATAATTATCAGTAAAACATTCCACATGAGTAGAATGTTTTACTGATAATTAATGTGAATGTTTTACTGTTGCACCAATGGTGAAAAATTCGTCTCAATCCGACAAGCGGTTGCAGAGAAAAAACAGAAAAGTTATGTGCGGACAAAAAACAGACAGACAAACAGACAAACAGACAGACAAACAAACAGACCTAAATGCAATACCCTCTCCTCTGGCGAGGGTAATTCATGTGCAAATCCTGGTTGACAATGATATTTCTGCCGTGAAGGTTTACGTTGCATACATTTCAGCAAACTCAATCTGTTCACAGTCCATGTAAAGTCCCTCCATCAGTTGTTAAATGTTCTTGCACAAGTTTGAACGCATGAGCATTACTGAACCATACTTCATACATGTATCCAATTGCATATCATAAACCAAATGAAATATTCCAGCAAAAGGATTTGACCTAATGCTTCATGCTCAAGCCAAGCCGAAAGTTTTAGTTTGAGTCTCAGTGTGTCTAATCCCAGAATTAAATAAGAACCGGGAGACTGACGTACTGCCAAATAACCGTGAGATATTCATGTGCGACTGAAAACGTGACGAGTGCAGCAGTATGACCATGAGGAATGTGGAAGGAAAGGCCCTGATTTGGTGATTTAGGAGTAAGAAGCCATATCCAGAATCGTGCGGTGGAAGGCACGCCGAGGGCAGTGTCAAAATGAGGATGGAATGGAATCGAATTGCCGTGCACAGCGTGCTTAGGCATTGAGCAAGCGAGATGAATGCACTGTCTGTAAAGCCGTACGTTTCAGCAAGGATTTGGTACTGAGAGATGTATTATCAGCACAAATGGACAATCAGGTTGAAATCGCCAAGTCAAGCCATCCTAAGTTAAAGCATAAACTCTCTTTGACAACCATTTTCAAATCGGGAGAGTTGGAGAACTTTGCTCATTCTGAAAATGTGCTGCCTGGTTTTCTTTGCAGTTTTAATGCGAATGCATCCCTGTCGCATCAATGGTCCCTTTGGCAGGATAGTTCACAGGTATCGGACTCGACTTTGAGATGTCTTGTCTGGGTTCTCGTCACAACCCCACAATAAACTCTCGTACCTTGGTGAATAGCAGGAAGGGTGATGAAAGCGATTCGATGGCGTTGTCACAAGTTTTCACGTTTTATGACAGATCAGGGAGAACATAATGACATGTTTGGATAAATGCATCAAGTATTGAGCATATGCTTTATAAATGTCCGAACGTGCAATTTTCGGATTGTTTTTTTTTTGGACATTGATGGAATAACTACAAATGAAAACAACTTTGAAACTGTGCAATAAACCATGGATTCAGAGTTCAGAAATTTCTTACTCATGTGGAATGAAGAAATAAATAAAACCTAACCAGGACATTGGATGTGCAACGTGTAACGTTACAATTATCCTCACCTGAAATGAGTGATCTCAACTGAGTGAGATGTATAAAGTTATGTTTGTTTGTTTTTTTCGGAAAGAGCATACACACCTGAAAATCAAGTTTTCCTCAGAATCTACGTACTTGTCTACACAAGATCCATGTCAATACGGTCTACAAGTTGGTCACCTCTGTGATCTACGTCAGTAAGGAATGGCAAGCCATCGTTTAACACCAAATGAGTTGGCTTGCACCATCGGGATGGCTCAACGGAGGATGACTCGGACGCCGTTGCCTCACAGTAGAATGTTCATCGGAGTGTCATCTATATACCGTAGGGCCTTGATGAGGCACTGTGAGACTACACAATTGAGGGAGAGACCTCAATGAGGTTACCCAAGGGTTACAACCGCTAGTGAGGATTGTTATCTATCACACTTGCAAGAAGGAACTGCATTCCAAAAGCTTGTCTCTAGAATAAGCTGCAAAGACCATTCGATCATTGATCTTCAATCGAGTGGTGGTATGAAGTCAAGAAGACCACAGATCTGAATCCCCTGTAAGACAGCACAATTGATGAGTGAAGCATGTTGGAATGTCATTGATGCCAACTGAAGAGTGAATCATTGGTGAATGTTCATTACACCGTTTGATCGAGATTGTGCCGCCACTTCAGTGATGGATGTGCTCTAGGCTGGGATGAGGTGGGGAGAGTTTTGCTAATTGGCATTAAACAGCATGACCAGTTTTGTGGGGGCAGTCTGATGGAATTGGCTGGCATTCAAGTTGGACGAATAATTAATCCTATCATCAATCGGAGGGATAGTATGACTGGTGTTAGATACAGGGATGCCATTGCTACATCTGCAGTCCTCCCTGTGGTCCAAAAGCAAGGACCCGACCTTTATAGATGGCTATGCTCATCCACACCATGCACATGCCGTCAACATTCCATTTCAGGACCACAATATCATTTGGAAGTGCTGGCCTGCACAATCTACAGACTCAACTCTAATTGAATATGCTTGGGACATCTTAAGAAGGTGCGTTTGTGATTAGCAATTCCACTTACAGTGTCTTGATTATCTGGAGGTGGCTCTGGTCGAAGAATGGCGCAACAAGCGAGATCTGATTTGGTTGACAACAAGAAGTATTATACAAGCTTGTAGTGGTGTCAATGGTAGTCACACCTTGTATGAAAGCCATTTCTGCCAACATAAACAAGTTCATGATCACTTTTAGGCAGCATCATTGCCAATTCGGGCAAATTTTGATCGCCATGTCACTTTCGCAAAAGTGATAACTTTGGCTTCCACCGAATTCATGTGTGTTTATGATGTGGACAAACAACACATCAATGTTCCGATTCTCTTTGGCCAGAATATGAACACGTTTAATACATCAGAAAAACAATCCATCCATCCATCCATCCATCGAGACCATACTCTGTACAGAGTGAGGATGGAGAGGGGGAAAGACAGAGGAGGGAGGGGAAGCGGGGAGGGGGAGCGAGGAGGGTGGGGAGTGAGGAGGGAGGGGAGCGAGGAGGGGGAGGGGGCGCAAGGAGGGAGGGGGAGCGAGGAATGAGGGGGAAAGGCAGTGAGACGTAAGAGGAAGGGAAGGCAAATGTGCGGTGAGCGTTAAATACGATTCATACTGTTTAATCAAAATGCTTTCTGCACAGAATAACAGTGAAGATGGAAACAAAATAATGTCTGAAATCCATTTTCTACCGGTCATACTAATGTTGCCTAATGTTGGCTTAATGGTTAGGGTGGCTAGCTTGGGATCTTAGGGTCCTGACTTAGAGCCCCGTTAGCCAATGAAATAACACAAGGTGGTGTTGATTCGGCCTGTCATCTTTCTGAGGTCAGCGAAATGAGTACGAATATACTGGTATAGGGGCACAGCATCAGCATCATAGATGTGCCCCAACAAAATGATAGCTACCCAGCAGCAAAAGCCACCATATGCAAGAAGAAGAAGATACTATAAATATCGCCCAGATATAAACACCTCCGAGGTATGACTGGAGATAAACACAGTCTGGAGACAAACACCACCCAGATGCGTCTGGAGCCAAGCAGCTGTAAGGAGACAAACACTGCTCAGCACATCCGGAGACAAACTCCCGTCCAGGCATAAACACCACCCAGATGCGTCCAGAGACAAACACCAGCAGGACGCATCCGGAAACAAACACTGCCTGGATGCGACCGGAGACATACACTGCCCAGACACATCCAAAGACAAACACCACCCAGAACATCTGGAGACAAACTCCCGTCTGGTCATAAACACTGCCCGGACACGTTCGGAGACAAACACTGCCTGGACGCGACCGGAGACAAACACTGCCCGGACACGTTCGGAGACATACACCAACCGGAGGCATCCGAAGCCAAGCATCTGGAGACAAACACCACCCAGACACGTTTGGAGATAAATACCATCTGGAAACGGCTGGAGACAAACCCCGCCCAAACACCTCTGGAGACGAACACCGTCCAGACATAACCACCATCCGGAAATGAAGACAGAGACAAGAAGGGGGGAGGTGAGAGTGAGAGAGGGTGGGAGGAGGGTGCTGCACTGTATTGGGAGGGGGTAGAGCAAGGATGGCACAAAGAGACAGAGGGTGGGGATATGGAACTAGCAGAGAAATTTATGCTTTATGAACACACACACACACACACACACACACACACACACACACCACACACACACACACACACACACACACTGTATTAATGCTTTGCCATATCGGGAATTTTTCGGGAATCGGCAGGTTGGAGTCAGTTTGTTTATTGACAACAGTACATACTGTATACAACCCAAAAACCTTGAGTAGCTTTCACCGAAAAACAACGTTACATTGAGATAGACGTTTGAGGGAGATGTTCATCAACATTAGTCTTTATAAACAGCTGCGTGTGACAGATGGAAAAAAACAATTTGGCTCGGTAATTTTGAAAACACGTTAACATCGCAAACATATTATATATATATATATATATCATGTACACATACACACATACATACATGCATACATACATTGCGTATTTTCCTTTGCAATAAAAGTCTTTATTATACATAAAGTTGACATTAAATTTTCCCACAGATGAACTGCAAACTAAATGTGGTGTCCTTGTTAATTGGAGAAGTAAAAATGATTCACACATTATACATACTGTCTGGGTTTACGATGTAACAACAATTCATGAGCATTTTGGGAAAAAAATGATGATTCTCACATCACAAGAGGTTTGCATAAAAGGGGAAAATAAAGGCGTGTATGATTTTCCATGTTGTATAAAACCACAAGAACACATCCCCCTGGTGTAGTCCCATAGAGCACAATGTGAAAGCTCACACAATGAAGTTCAGGGAGAAATAAATCTCTTTCCATACCTGTCCTGACCACAATCATATTTCGTGAGGACAACACACCTGAGAATGGTAGGAATGGCAAAGTCGAGGTTGGAACCACTCGCGGAGAATCGTTGTCATCGACATAAAAATGTGCGGTCTGGAAACACTTTCTGTTGGCACACATCACAGGAGGAACAATAAATGCATGAAGAGACTGGCGAGTGATTGTAACAGGTAGAGAGTACAACGGGAGAAGTGTCATACACAGTGGGTTTAAATCTGAGTTAACTGTTGGGCCCAAATCTGATAGCAAAAACCCCAGCTTGCACAGGGCACCATGATCTCTTGTCAAGTTCTATATGATCATGGAATATAAAGACAGATACATCGGGCCGAGTTATAATTCCCACCAAAGGTGTTCCACCGACCGATTTACCTGGAACAGAATAAGACGTCACTTAAAATACAAGAGTCTGTCATAAAGATTGAAGAAGAAAAAACACTTACAGAGTCGAGGAGTTAACGACAAGAAAGAAACCCTTATTGCAGATCAAACACTGCAAGAATTTAGCAAGAATTTAACTTTTATGCAAAAATACAAGAAGCACAGAGATGTGCAGAGAAAGAGAGAAACAAAAAGAAATGAGAATAACGCAAGTGAGAAGATGGGCAAGCAGTTAAAAATAAAGAGAAAAAGTTGTCCCACAAAATAAAATATGATGCAGAAATCCTCGGGCAAAATCATCGCCACCCAAAAGGATCACCACCATGTTCGTGAAAATTAACAACTACAACGCTCGAGTTGAACGATGGTATGACACCGTTGTGTCCGTAAACAGCAAGAATAATTAATTAATGGATGATAAATGATTGATGCAACAAGTCAAGTGATAAAACTGATTGGTGAAAGACTCGGTAACAAAAGATGTAAACGAAAGCAACAAATCGACACCGGAAAGCCTCATAAAACAAATAACTAATTTAACTAGTCCATGGGATACCAGAATGGCCGAGAGGTCTGCACACTTTCTTCTAAACTGTCTCGCCTGGGTTTGAATCCCAACCCAGCTATAAACTGTCATCCAGTATTTCACAGGCATGGCGATTCATCAATGCGTGTGCCATCCCTCAGATGGATGTTAAACTGGAAGTTTCGTCTGCCAGCATGAGTTTGTGAACATTAAAGATCCCACGGTGTCTGGCACGAAGAATAGGTGAGCTAGCGCTGGCACCACGGCCAAGTTACAAATTCCTGCCCTAACCAGCAGAGGGCATTACATAAGCGGCACAGCCGTGCCCTTTGCCATTGATGCTACCCCACAACATTGTGCTGCACAAGGATGAAGAAGCTCCTCCACGTGCATATATATCTGGGATAAAGATAGTTATTAAAATATGAGTACAAAATCAGAATATAAGTGCAAGTAGCACAGAACACCAGCAAAAGATCTGTTCAAAGCAGTCACATGGGGATGGCCGCATTCACCAGCATAGTGAGGTTGAGGAAAATTCCGACACCCTTAAAAGGAGCACATTTCATTGGTTGCGATTAGTTTGATGGCCCGACATAAGGAATACGCCACATCTCAAATTTTCTCACAAAACGAGCCACACTCGATTAATAATCATACTTTATGAAACGTGACGTTAATAAACTGCTAAGGAGAAGGAATTAAGAGAAGTCCTAAACACCACTTGTGTGCAAGAGGAGGTTTGGCAACCGTATCTGGAAAGCAGTTATGGCCCCTTCAGAAAACCCTAATAATTGATTGCGGTGCTTAACGGCAAAGAGAGTGGTGGCAAAAGAAACTCAGAGGGGACAAAGTACACTGAAAAATGGTTTTAAGAAGGAGAGCCTGGGAAGGAAAGAAAATGTGACCGAGGCAGAAGGATAAGGAACATCAAGAACATCATGAATGAAGGTTGACGAGGAGAGTGGGAGAGGGAGAGGCCAAATCCTGGCAAGTCCAGTATGGATCCAACTCCAGGTCACAAATCTTCCAGTTGAAGTACAAATGATAAGCTATTGAGTCCGAGTAAAGACGTCTCCAGTTGGAGTGAAAACCCTGATAATATTTAGGGAAACACCTGCGAGGTCTCTATACACAACATAACTGGTTATCAGATGGAGATTTTTGTTTCTCGCTTTTGCTTAACACTTCATGAGGACCTAATTACTCGATATGTATTTTACATTCCTCCACTAGAAATGCTATCAGGTTCATTTAAACCTGTTCACATGACATCACACGACATCACATTCACGAGGACATCACACGAACGAAGATGCAGATGGGGGTTGTCATGTGACAGGATCACATGATTTCAGGAA
>CM068954.1:22966836-22985183 GCA_035128595.1 Eptatretus atami
GAGCCCCTCCCCGTGGTGGGAGGAGATATATCTCCGAGCCTCTCAGAGTGAGAGGAGGAGTTCTGTGGATGGGAGTTCGTGTGTGGTTACGAGCAGTGGTCACGAGTAGCGGTTACGAGCAGTCAGTTTGTTCACGGTGGCTGGGTCCGGCCAAGTTTGTTCGCGGAGGCTGAAGGTGGTCGGTCTTGTTTCGCGGTGGCTGTTGCGGGGAGTTCTGGGCTGTTTTGACCCCGACTGTTTGCCACGCGAGCACCGCCATGAGCCACGAGTCCCACACGTGCGACTGGGACCAAACTGATGACCTGTTGGAAGGTGCCGCATTACAGAGTACTCCTTTTCCTTCGACGACCAGGTACCCACGAACTCTGACCCCCAGCTTGTCTTCTCTTCACGGCTGCGAGGGTCAAATAAAGACTCTGGGGTTTCTTTTCTTTTTGTGTGTGTGTCTGCATGTGGGCCCGTCTATAAGTAGAACTGTTTAAGTGTTTTTGCTTATTGTAAATATTTCCCTGCTTGCATATTCGTGCCAAGTCTTGCCTTTGGCTTTATTTTACTGTTAATAAATTTATTAGAAATGTTCCCAGTCCGTTTCTGTCCCTTCTTACATTGGTCTGGCATGGTCCGGGTCTGAGTATAAGCGGGGTTTCATCCCTGGTAATCGGTCGATCATAGCCGGCACGGCTTTGGCAGTTTCCGCTCGGCTGCACCCGAACCGGAGTTGGTAGTCGGTAGTTGGAACTCACTGCAGTCGGTAGAGTGACCCGGTTTTAGCAAGATGTGCCGAGGGCGTGGTTTCCCCGGTAGTCGAAATCGCGTAGTTAATTAGGTGAATTGGTTTTAGACAAACAGACCCTACGCTACGCGGTTGAGATATTGGCGTCCATGGTCGGTTCAGCGACCCGCCAGCTCACGGAATTATCCGGAGCGACGGCCTACAATTCCGGGAGTCTGGTGGGAGACGGCGTAACCTCCCCCACCTCGCGGTCGTTCTCGCCACCGACCCCCGGCCCGCAACAGTATAATCCTCCTGAAGATATGTATGATAAATACAGCGCAATATTATCCTTGTGCCTGCCTCACTTTACGGCAAAGGGAATGTCAAACCGAATGAACGAAACATTCCCCCACCGTGACCCACACACAAACAAAGTTGGTTTGTATTTAATGAGGAATAGGTTCACCCACCGTACGTGGAATTATTTTGCATTTCAATTTCAGGGACTGGTCTTACATTGGACACGACTGAGACCTTCACTTTGGTCTCAAGTCACGAGGTGTCCGAGTTCAGCTCTGAATCCTTATGTAACGTCTGAAATCAGAAGAAAAAAAAAGACTCGAGTCCATCACTAATAACTATGGAAAGATCTCCATTGGAAGCATCATGTGAGATAGACAAGAGATACAAAATCTGTACAAACAGAGGGAGAGAGCGATGTAGAGGGACATGAAAATAAAATACAAAAAAAAGACTATAAGTCAATAAAATGCGTTGACAACCCGGTGAATGCTGACAAAGTGGCTGAAGCAACGGTTCGGGGCCCAGGAGCTACAAGACCTTTATCATCGGGTTCAGGTTTAAAGAATGGCTGAGGAAGAAGGTGATAGATCGAGACAACTGCAGCAGAATGCAATTCATCAGTCAGTTCCAGTACTCCGACGCGGGCAATTGGGCCAAAGCAAACGAGAAAAGGCAGTGGGCTGTGTCGTACCTCCTGCCTCCATATTTTGCCATCTGTGTTTTCAAGTTGTTCTTTTCAACGTGAGTCTCATCAGCAATTTACAAGTGTCATCGTGGTGCTATGCCTGGTGTTGACTTAATGGTTAGGGTGGTGGGCTTGTCGTCCTAGGATCTTGAGTTCAAATCCCACTTTTCTGTTGAATTAATTTCAGGTGGGGTTGACTCTGCCTGTCATCCTTCCGAGGTCAGCAAAATGATTGCCAGCTTGCTGCTATCCTGTGTCTGAGTGGCGACCTGTCCAGGATTTTGCCCAATAGCCGAGGAGACTGCTGAGTCTCTGGAGGATCTACAAGCAGCACCAACGCTCTGCACAGAGTATGGCCCCAATGGATGGATGGATGGATGGATGGATAGTAATGCTGCAGCTACAGCGGACAATCGATACCAACAGAATCAAGCATTTCCTTTTCATCAATGAGGTGCGGTGACAATATGTATGAGAGAGAGGGTCAAACCAACCTGCTTTCAATTTGTTCTCGCACAAAGCCACTTACAACGAGGCTCAACAAATATTAACTCCAAAAGCGAAACTTGGATTATATGATGCTTCCAACGACAAGCTTTGAGTTTTCTTAACAAGATCAGAGTCTGGTTCGTGAGGATAGCCCCACAAAACTAATAGTAACTATGGTACCTATTGCAGTGGTGAAACTATCTGGAGATGAGACAGGGATACAATTGCTTCACTTTAAATGCACTGATGGATTAAGACCAGTAGCTTACCTAAAGAAATGATTGGCAGTGGTGTAGGGTGTGCAGACCATTTATATTTGAATCAAAATACAGTACTGCACACCAGTGGACGTGTACAAGTTGTCCCACTGCTGAAGAGATACTGCTATTGTCTTTTCAAGGAAGTGTGTGTGGCCTAATGAATTCATGAACCGGCTTCAGTTGCGAATTAACTCTCTATCAAGAAATCATAATCTTTAAAAGGCATCGAAAATCTACAACTACATCCACAACTACAACCATTTATATTGTTCCATTCAAACAAGGATCAACTTACTGTAGATTATTAAACATGATTTTGATACTTTAGGAATGAATTAAGTTTTTAACCTCTGACTTGTCGGCTTGAAAACGCCTCATCCACTCACATCACTGAAGGTGGCAAGTTGAGCTCAGGTCATAGTTGAAACCGCGGGAGACCTCCCTGGAATACTCGGTCGAGCTCAGTTAGTAGTGTGATCACCTCGGAGCTCTCTGGATATGTATTTGTCATCACATTGGTCTCAACAACTGCAGTCCTGAAATGCTACTGGCAGGGAGGGGGCCTGCACCTCGGAGCATGCAGTCATTCTTTGTGGAGACGTAAATCCGGTTGTCCCATTCACATTTAAAGAGCAGGTTGCGGGTCACCAAACATGTTCTGAAAATTTATCAATATGATTATATGTGCATTAAATAGTTCGATGCAAACTATTCTGGTTGCCTAACTATTGGGGAAATTAATGAAATTTAACTCCGAAGTTGTTATTTCTCGAGGCTGTTGAAAAAAACAGCCGCGTGCCATATATGGATGGTGACGTCACGTTCTCCAAAACAAAGGGGACGCTCACTCGCTCATTGAAGAAGTGTCCAGTTCAGCGGGCCGTTCTTTCGCTTTTTTTGAGCTTTCAACTGTGTATATTATCCTTTTTTATTTTGAATTATTGTAGAACAAAGTTATTTGGATATTTGTACATCATGCGCTCGTACGTGTGTCGTCATGTTTTGCGAAAATGGCTGGAAAACGGGTAATCGTCCCACCGATTCCCGAAGGAATCAAACATTCGCCGGTAGTGGATAAGGGCCCTGTCACACCTTGACGTTTAAGCAGCAATGGCAACGTATAAAAATTGATCTAAAACGTTGACGTATGCTGAAATGTTGATGGTTTTTTTTGAGTTTTTGGCGTATTCAAAACGTGTTGGTCGTTTGCAATACATATTAGTAACGGGCACAGAACGTTTCGTTGTGTTATACATAACTTTTACCAACGAATGCTTACCTTGTGATCGGCGTTCAAAACCTAAGACAAGCGATAGTTCAACTTACCCTTTGCGCGCTATACGTATCGCGGCGAACTCGTGGCGTAGCCTGCTGAGAACTTGCCGGACGCCGATTGAAATCAAAACTGCCCGAGATTTTGAATTGTCAACATTGCAGTCACACCTTGACGATTTTGCCAGCGTATGCCATTCTATGAAAAATGGGTTTACAACGCCAGGCACACGTCAAATACGCTATAGAAAGTTGAGTATACGTTAAGATTATGCTCGAAATCATTGAAGTACGCTGGCATATTACCTAGTCCGTTCGATACGTCGTGAAATTTCAAGCATGCTGAAAATTTTAAGACGTACTCGACGTAAGGCTCACACGTTTCGCATGCGTTGGCATCTGTTCTTGCACGTTCCACGATCGTTTAAACACGGCGAACACACGTTACTTGTAGGTTACTCATAAGTCGAAGCACGTCAAGTTAATGGCAACCATACTTGAAACCCAATTTATAACTGTTGAGTAACGTGCTTTGAACAAATGAGTAACGTCAGCTTAGCCTATGTTTAACGTGCTTGGAAAGTATGAGTAACGTGCATTGAAACTATGTATAACTGGCCTTGAACCAATGGCTACCGTGCTATGAACGTAAGAGTAACGTGCGTTTAACCTATGTGTAGCATGTTTTGAACCTAAGTAAAACGTGCATCTAACCATTGAATAACATGCTATGAACCTATTTGTAACGTATGTATAACGCACATTGTCGTATGTAGACGAATTAAATTGACGTCTTCCGGACGACCACAGCACTTACTGAAAGTGTTTCTAACTTACATCTACCGTGTACTGACGTATTGGCAGCGTTTAGGGGAATTGGTATATACAAATGGGCTTCACAAGAGGAACCCATCATTGTTCCAGACTCCATGTTGGTAGATGTCAATGCCAGTAGTATCAGTAGTAGTAATACTATTAGCAGTAGTTGGTGTGCGTGACAGTAGTAATAGTAGTAGTAGTTGTAGTAGTAGCATTGGTAGTAGTAGAATGTCTACATCAGTAGTAGTAGTGGTATGTCTATGTCAGTAGTAGTAGTAGTAGTAGTATGTCTATGTCAGTAGTAGTAGTAGTAGTCTATGTCAGTAGTAGTAGTAGTAGTAGTAGTATGTATGTCAGTAGTAGTAGTAGTAGTTGTAGTAGTAGTATTGTTGTAGTAGTAGGTCCATGTCAGTAGTAGTAGGTCATGTCAGTAGTAGTAGGTGAGCGTGATGGGGAGGGTGTGGGTGATGGTGGATCCTCTTATCGTCCACGAATAGGAGACTACTTTGCACCATTGTTCGATGTTCTTTTCGGCAAATTTTTTTTCCTCATTCCCACGATGAAATATTTCTTTGTTTTACTTTTTAAAGTATTAAAAACGACTTTGACAAATGCATAATGTACTAGTAATGAACCAGAACGCTTCGATAACTTATACATAAGTTATACCAACGATTGTTTTCGTGTTTTAGGCGTCCACAACCTATGCCCAACGATAGTCCAGCGTATGCATAGCGTAATAATTCCAAGCACGTTATTCATAGGTTATAAATAAGTCACGGGTACCCTAAACATTACTTTGATGTGTTTAGACGTATGAGGAACTTTCAAGTAGCGTGTTGCGAAGTGTGAACAACGTTTGTGTAGCGTGCTTACAAAACGTTACTCATAGGTTAGAAATAAGTTTCGGGTACGCGAATGTTACCTCTCATGTTTCGACTTATGAGTAACATACAATTAACGTGTGTCAATGATCGCATAACGTGCCTAAACCTTATGGCCGGCGTAGCGGAACGTGTGAGCCAAACGCCGAGTACGTCGTAAAATTTTAAGCATTCGAAAAGAGAGAACAAGCACAAAAGTCAACGATTAAAGCCAGCGTACAACGACTTATGGCAGTGTTTTTCAGGGTATTCCTAACGTATACAAAACTTACCAATAACGTATTCGACGTGTGCCAGCGTATTCGGCAAATTTGTAAAAAAACGGCATACGTTCGCTAAATCGTCAAGGTGTGACAGCCCCTTAAGATTTGTACAAACAAAACGGGCGAATTTTCCCCAAAGAAAACGGGTAAAGAGGACCCTTTGGATAGACTTGTCATTTGTGGTGACCATTTCACAGCCGAGATTACAAGGCATAAACACATCTGATCACCACTCTGTGAATATGAGTTTTTGGTTGACAAGTTCTCCAGATACTGCTCTGTCGCATAATCAATTGTTGAGTTTTAGTGAGAAAAACCTTGAAATGTATTCTTAAAGAGTACATGGAAAAACACATAAATAAACTTTCTGAAAAACACAAGCATGAAAAAATTCTCAACAAATCAACTTATTGTTGATTAAATTATTTTCTAACAGCATCAGCAAATTGGGCTATTTCATTTCAATTGTAAAAAATTGATCAATTTTCCACTTTTTTTCTAAATTTGGTAGAATATTTCCCAATGAGGCTAAACATGTTTTGGTATTTATATGCCACAACAGTCTCTTGAAAATTGGGTTTGTTCTAACTGTTCACTTTCGCTGGGTCAAGCTCAGCTGTCAGAAAGACTTCAACGCCAAGGCTACGGTGTATAATATATTTGGGTCCATTATTGATTCATTCTATTTCTGACTCTTGAGTGACGAGAAGGTTAAAAATTATTATATCAAGTCACAGACGAATCAAACTTTACATTATTTTCTGCATCGAACAGAAAAATGAAAATCTACAAACCAATCTGTCTGGTGGAGTCTGTCAGTGTGAACTGCGGACAGTCAGTCCTGCCACTTGTACACGAAATAGGCCGTTTTCTGGCACTTGCAAGTGGCTCAAATTTATATGGCTCAGGGCCAGAAACTCCATCGTATAAATTTCCATCATCCTCCGACTCGTCCTCGGCAATATCGGAATGAAAACACTCAATTTCATCGCCGCTGAAATCACTCTCTGATTCGCATCTCACCATTGTTCACATGCTGTTTCCGAATGTTCACGAAGTTTTCGGAGAAAGTGACGTCATAGCATCTTCGGTAACTTCGCCCATTGTTTTTTTTTATTTTCTATTTTTCTTCTGTTTTTTACTGTTTTTCGATCACTGACAAAAGTTTTGACTTAAAAGTTAATTTTAGCATATTTTGAGTTCAAATGTAAGAAAATAAATACCCCACGATTATTAATGTGATTACAACCTTCGAATCACACGAAGTCATCAGCGACCCAAAATCTGCTCTTTAAGCTTTGGACTTTGAAAGATCCATTTGTGACTTTCAAAATGAGCAGGCCAGCATGTGGCAGTACTGTGGTCGAATTATTTTTTTTGCATACAAAGTCAAGGCTCATGGAAGTGCCACAACACAGAATTGAGCAGGATGCAATGGAACAAAGGAACGGCAGAAAGCGAGGGGAGAAATGCCACCAGCAGGGCCGAGGGACAAAATAGATGAAGACAGCCAAACAAGGGATGCGTGTAAGAATGAGGGGAAGGGAAGGATGCAGGGTGTGGACAAGATGCATACAAAAGCAAACTCACAGGAAGAAAAAACTGGAAATTTAGGGAGGGGAGTGGTTTAACGGGAGTAGAAAACATCATGATTTTGGTGGGGGGTGATCTGAAATGGTGACGAACAGCTGTCTTGAAGACCTGGAGGAAAGAATGAGATTGAAGAGAATGAATAAGTTGGTTCCACAGGTGGGACAAAGAGGAATGAATGGGCGAAGGTGAGCAGTGATTCTGGATTTGGGGAGTTTCACCAGAAGGGGGTTGATGGTAGACCGCACGTGTCATGTAGAAACCCAGACAGACCACCGACCTGTCCGCAATAGCAAAGTAATACATTCATTGACTCATCCTCTTCATGGGAGATTCCAATAGTCTTGAAAGCCTTGGTTTCCAGGGCGTCAAGCTGGGCAAGGTGTGAGGCAGGGGCACCAGCCCATAGGGAGTGCGTGGCAGTCAGTATTCCATCAAGCTGCTGATGAAGGCCTTCTAGGTGGATAGGAGTCCATTTGTGCCAAGGAAGGACTTTGCATGACGGATGATACCCAGAGAGCGGCTGGCATCGGAGGCCAACTAAGAAATGTGGTTTGCCCAAGAAAGATCATGGATGATCGTGAGACCCAGGAGTTTGAATAACTTCTTCGAGAGGATTGTGAAGAAAGTAGATGGAAGGGTTTTGCCAGACAGTCTTTTCAGAGTGAGAGAGAGAGAGAGAGAGAGAGAGAGAGAGAGAGAGAGAGAGAGAGAGAGAGAGAGAGAGAGGGAGTGAGAGTGTGCCACGAGGGTAAATGTGGAATCCCAATTTTGAAAGGCTTGCAAAGGATCAGTTAGATTAAGATAATCATAGTTCATCCGGTGTGTAAACATCCAGACAAGATCACTAAATCCATTGATTAGATTAATGAGATGATGAGAACACAGGTGTGACAGACCAAATTGTTTCTTCCCATCTTCGAGCTTCCCTGCACATATATCGTATATTGGAAAGATAGATGGGGAAAAATGGATAATGAAGGAAAATGCAACCACAAATGAAACAGCAGGCAGACGTAATTACGCAAGCATTCATGAAGTCATAACGCTGTGATGTCCTATCAAATCAGCACATTGTGCACAGCTTACGTACTGGAAGCACTGCTTTTGGATGATGATATTTATAGTCCAACGTGTCCTGTAAAAAAGGCTCAAAACACCGGACGATCATTTCTTTCCACTAATGAATAAGAGATTGGAGGAAGACTCTTTGGGGCAAACGTTTTTCAAAAGAATGAACACAAGCAAACACACCCTAGTGGAACTGGAACAGATCGGTTTCCACTCGTTTTGTCTCTGTCTCTTTCTCTGTCTGTCTGTCTGTCTGTCTGTCTGTCTGTCTCTCTCTCTCTTTGTCTGTGTCTGTCTCTCAGTTTGTCACTCTCAGTGTGTTGCTCTCAGTGTGCACTCTTGGTGTGTCTCCCTCGGTGTGTCGCTCTCTGTGTGTCACTCTCCATGCATCTCTCTGTCTCTCTCTCTCTCTCTCTCTCTCTCTCTCTCCAGTTCTGCTCCTCTTCTCTCGTCTCTTTCTCTCTCTCTCTCTCTCTCTCTCTCTCTCTCTCTCTCTCTCTCTCCCTGCACCATCTTTTATGCTGGCGACTTTTTGCATAAAGAAATGGATGCCGTTTCCACCAGATTCTGGCCTAACCCTCAAAACATTCACCCTGTTGGTTCTGTCCCAATCCTGTGTACAAAACACGCACTCCAGGTCACATGTGCAATTGTCACGTGAGTAATGTGATGACACTGGAAAGTTAGCATGATGTTTAACGCAAAACTCATTCTCGACCAGTGTGTGATCACAAAGGCCTTTGAGGAGAATGTTTTGCTCTTCCAGCATGGCTGACAGCATGCTCAGTAATTGCTCGCCCAAAGCAACAGAGGGCTCCACATACGGCTCGCGAGTGGAGACAAAGCATCGGCACTGGTCGGGCCTCGTAGGCACATCAAGATGCACCCTCCATTGTGGTTACTTTATCTACAAGCATTTCCTAATGCACAAGGAGGTTTGATTAATTTGGTAACGGTATAAAGGCCCAATGAATGGCTTGATGTTGTAAGCAGTACCATGGGATGTGTTACGACCGTGGTTCAAACATGCAGCCATCGTCAACAGTCATCTGGAGGAAGAGAAGAAGGAGGAGGTGGGGCAAAAGCAATGGAGTGGCAGAGGAGATGGGGTGGGGTGAGGGGGGGGGAGAGAGAAGGTGTTGGTGGGAAGGAGGTGGAAAGGTGAGGATGTGGGGTGGGGAGAAGATGGGGAGGAGAAGGAGGTGTGAAGGACGTGCTCCACATTGCTCCATCCTCTGCTGCGGATTTAATCAAGACAACCTAATTTTATTATATATATATATATATATATAATTATATATAATATATATATATATAATATATAGTATATATATTGCGGGCTGACAGGATGATCTGGAAGTAGGCACACTCACCTCTAAGTTGTGCAGCCTGGGTGTGAATCCCGACCCAGCTATTAACTGCCATCCTGGTGTTTAACAGGGAAGGTGATTTATCAATGTGTGTGACGTTCCTTGGATGGACGTTAAACTGAGCGACCCATCTGTCGGCATTAGTTGTTGGACATTAAAGACCTCACAGTGTCCTTCATAAATAGGAGGCGATATATCGCCGGCACCATGAACACATTACAAATTCCTGTTCTCACTACTGCTGGGAAAGCAATGGCACACCTCCCAGCATAACCCTTGCCAAGAAACTGATTTGGCACGACTGTACCTGCCTTCGGACAGAACACCATAAGAAAAAGTAAATTTAATGCCTGCAAGGTCTTAAATCCAGGACTAGACAGAGCTAAGAACCCACCACTGTGCTATCCTGCCGCAGGTAACCGAAGACTAAAAGGATGGCAGGCCACACGCTGCTTTCTTGCTTGATGCTCAGAATTCAAAAAGGATAGAACATGGACAAACAACCATTGTGCAGTCCTGATGTAGTGAATGTAAATGACCTCCTCCTGCATAATAGCTGCTTGAAAGAACTCTGATTATAGAGGACGAGCAGAGTACCCGCCCTACGGGCGATCCTATTCCAAGCATGCAATATGTTCTTCTGGTGCATACCTTCATTTGGGCGGTGTCTAGGCAACTGACAGTACTGTGTCGGCAAAAAACAACAACCCATAAAGTTATGTGCATGAAGCAAAAACAAACCGACTGCTTATAATTCAAAACACCTCACTGCACTGGAAAACATGGGGACAGGAACACTGCACTGTAAATGGTGGAGACTTGTAATACCCTCCCCCACCTGGAGGTGGCACGAGAAGGATACACATTGATGGAGATAATTTGCGTCCCCTCACCCTCCACCCCCTCAAGACCACCGCAAAGATAAAAACACGCCTACACATTAATTGGGGTCATGCTGCTCCTATGTAGCAAGTCTGGATGAAATCGGCCCACAACTGTAGGAGTAGTCGTGCGACAAACAAACCCACACACAAACACACAAACACCGGTCCGTGAATTATACAGTCATGACAATGTAATAATTTATACTTTATCAACTCAGTTTAAATATAAAATTATTTCAAATGTGACGTGAAAGAAGCACAGAGAGTGAAAGGTCTTCTTCCCACGCTTGATCATCACACAGTGTGTAAGAAAAGACAACCAGAGTCTCCCAAACATTGAAATATCGAGTAAGAATAAGTATACCAGTTATGGAAGCCAAAGTTGTGCTGATCGAAGACGTCAAGGAATGAACAATGTTGTCGTGTGTACAATCAATTATGAAGCAATACCCCAGACACGGTTTAAAGCTGGGTTGTCGACACATAGTATCTTGTGGAGTGGTGAAAACAGGAATGGTACGCAACTCGAAGCACACGTCTCATCGTGAATTATACGGTGAGCTTCGAGTCAAAATCGCCATCTTTTATCTTGAGCGAATGTACTACATGGCAATTCGTATGATGCATCATGGACACCAAGGCAGGGCCACACCACATATGTTACAATTAGGTACCAAGTATTTTTGGTTGGTCGATTGCGGTTTAGTAAATCAGAAAGTTGCCTCGTTTCCTCCACACCATTCCCGTTGTGTCTCCTTAAAAGGACGAGTGTTGTGGAGCTCGTATTGTGGACGCCTGCGCTGGCCTAATTGGTTTCTTTCTAAGGATTCGGAGTCTTACCTCAAAGCACCTGCGTGACCCCAGTAATGCTGAAATAAGCCTTTTGCTAATACAAGTGAGGGTGGGGTGATGGGGAACCACACACATGTATAACAGTGTGCAAATAAGCAGGATAATCCTTTGCAAAGCATTTTCCTTTTCCTTAATGATATGATGTTGCACTTGTGGAAGCACCGATTTGTAGGCCGCAGGACTCTCTGGGCACCAAGGGGGTAAGGGTGGGAGATTTCCCATAGGGCATTGTCACGGACCACCACCCAAAAAGGAGCTAAGTGCAATGGTCACGCGCGTTTCCAAAAGGCCATGTTACACACCGGTGCTGGACGGCGCCGTTTCTGCATTCACGGCTTCGTCGGCAGAAACAGGTGCGAAGGTACAAAAAAAAAGGATTGTAAGTGAAAGTAGGTTATTCGAGAAAAGAGATTTGTGTGAAAATGGAGGAACGCATCGAAACGACACGTTAAGACACCACAGACGTACGAACAGAGAGTGCTGCCACGACTGCAGTAATCATCTTACAGCGTCGTTTGTCCCGCACAACAAGACACGCGTAAGGAATAATAAAAATTAACAACGAAACAGGAATGCATTGTGGTGAATGACGGAGAACTTGGGCAAGAGAGACAAGAACATGCGAAACCGTTATCGTCCCAGTTTATTAATGGTTATAGCCGTTGAATGAAATCATAAATTTCATTGGAAGGAGATCCCAAGAAGTGTGAAGTTGACTGTATTTGTGTTGTGATGGCAAACATTCGCTCATACACAGCACTAAATGCACGCGCGGGCTTCATATCAAACTCATCAATGCCAACGCCTCCGACGCAGTTTGGCAATTAAAGTCTTTTTTTTTTTGCCTCCAGTAATTATCGTGTCTTTGAGACAGCATAACACAAACCAGTAAAACTCAACTAAGCGCAATTATTTCCAAGCACTGACTTCACGGTGCAAGGAACGCACAGCACGGCGCATCCTCTCGTAGTCTTTCCCAATCGGGCGATCCAATTGGGCCGATCCGCAGCGGCAATCCTGGTTGTGCAAATCAAGCATTTGCTAAAAAGGACTCCACATACAACCTGGAGTCAACCCTAGAGGGGAAAAAAAAATCTTTGCATTTTAAAGCCAATAACTGTTCTCATCTTCCTGATGATGCCTTCAGGCAGAAACGTCTGTCCCAAGACTGAAGCTTTAGCATCCTGGCTGCACTGCCAAGTCTTTCGATATTTTAAAATTTATTAATCTTCTCCACCTCTTTCTACCCACTTTTGCCATCAAAATGTTTCAATAAACAACATTCAATATTTCTTTATAATTGCCCTGCTGACTGTGCACAGAAAAGTGATGTCACAAAGATGTCAGCATATCCAGAGTGCCCAAGTCAGGTCAAGCATCGTCTCATGTATTTGTCTGTGTGGATCATGTATTTGGTGGAAAATCCACTGGACTGTTTCTTCACTATTTATATGTTTCTTATGTATATATTTGATTCTTGTGTATTTGTGAAAAGTATGGGATGACTGACTGCCTGGACACAACTGAGGTTGTGGATATACTGATGTGGATCCGTGACCGAGGTTGTGGATCCGCCATTTGGAGAGGTGCTGGACTGAAAGGATCAAAACCTCGAGGAAGAACGTTGCCCAGCTGATGATCCATGTGGTCAGGAAAGGGTGTGTGTTTTGTGTGTGTGTGTGTGTGTGTGTGTTGTTCTTTTGTTTGGGTGTGTGTGTGTGTGTGTGTGTGTGTGTGTGTGATTTGTGTTGCAGCTCATCCTCAAGTCTTAGAGCATGTTAAAAAAGGAGAACATTTTATGTCCCAGAGCGACTATCTTCTGCTATCACGTCCTGGACAATATCAGAACACCTTTCCATCGACTACGAGGAAATTAGCGGATGTTGGACAAATGAATACAAGGAGTCTAACCAGCATGAGTTATGTGCTCAGATAAGAATGCCAAATGAGACAATGTACAATGATGTAAACCAATGTCAATTTGAACAGGGGATCCATGCATTCAACATTCAATGCAACAACCGCTCGCCTCCACCAACAGTAAAAAGTGTAAAATCCTTCAAAAACAAACACAAAACACTGTTATCAAAGATTTATGTCTCCTAATCCCATTTGTGCCTCGGGAAGGTTTCCATATATGAACGACGTCCCACAACCAGTGTGGTAATCTACCAGCTCAAGCTTGAAAACCCCACACAGTGCTGCACTCAACGACAGCAACAACAACAAAAAAAACACAAGGTAAGAGAAGCAAATGGAGAAAGTTGTGAAAAGGGAAAGTAAGGAAAAGGAAAGATAAAAATTAATTACACTGTCTAAAAATGAAGTTACAGAGATAAAGTAGGAGTCAAACGCTATGGATATATATCCTCGTCTTTTCGCATTGTTGGTGCAAAATGGCGTTTATGGTCGATTACATTAAAGAACACTCTTTCTGTCTCTGTCTCTGTCTCTGTCTCTGTCTCTGTCTCTGTCTCTGTCTCTGTCTCTGTCTATGTCTATGTCTATGTCTATGTCTATGTCTATCTCTCTCTCTCTCTCTCTCTCATTCTCTCAACAGAGGCAGAAAGATTTTGCAAAACCAAACACGTTTAGCTCAAAAGAACATTGTGCTGATGGCACCGAGCACGAGTCGTCGTGGCTTTTCCTCTGATTACGGCTTATGGCGCGTTTAACACCTCCCGCAAAGAACACTCTTTCATTCTCAGCACTCGTTGGCTCCAGACTTCAATTACCCGACGGATCCGCATAAAGACTTTTTCCTACGGCCCATTTATCTGTGCCATGCTCAGAAAGGCCATGCAGAAGCTTCTTCGTCCCGTTATCTCCGAGGATTTTAGACTCGGCTGTGGGAGACGCATTCTATCACTGGACGGTGGCCGTGTCACCAGTGGAAAGATATCAAGAGGAGGAACATATTTCCCGCACACTCAAGGATAATCTTTCAAATACCAGTGATTGGAACACATAGTGTCTGTAAAGATAATGTTTGCGCAGTTTCATGATGCGTGTCTGCACAGCTTCACTCATGACAGCGAGACAGGAGGAAAAGCTTGCAGCAGTGTTGCTGGCATTCACATGACCTGCAACTAGATTACGTGTAAGGCCGAAACACGGCTTCGACACTGCTATTGCGAGAACGTGAGATGATAGCACTTCCGCGGCTCATTGTGTGAGGCTAAAAGGCATGGTTGCTTCGCAAGAAGTGATACGGAACTCATGACTCGGTGTAAGCTCGTTGATGGGGTATTTTGAATGTGGTGATGGAAGCGAAAACACCTCCACAAAGATCTTTTTATATTTCATGCTCAGCAACACTTTCTTTTGTGGACAAGCATTGACAGCATGCTCAAAGCCATCACCTAGGAAACGAGCTGGAGGTGGTCAAATGGTGTGGCAGGTTGAATTTTTTGGGCTGAATCAAGAAAACTTTATACATTTTGCCTGAAGAAAATCTGTTCTGTTATTAATAGGAAAAGAATGAAAAAAAAATGGTGCCTGAAGCATATGGACGACAATGCTGCATGGACTTCATTGGCAGTCTAAAAGGGAAAATCAGTGGCACATGTGCCGTGGAGTTAATGAAGTGCAAGGTCTCAAGTTCTAATGGTACAACTTGCACAAATTATTTTGTACATCAGTGGAAATACGTCAGTTGATACTCTGTACTAATCTGACCAAAATAAGAGCGAAACGGGGTTTGGCCAAATAAGAGTGAGATCATGATATAACATTGTGCGTTCACCATAGCCTCTTGAATTTTTGGACATTTAGTTCATCTCTGATGGAATGGCCAAAGGTATGCACGTATGTTGTAATGATGGAGTATATTTTGCACAACGACCAGCTACCAACGAGTGTGAGAGGCAAAACTGGGCAGGCATCGGCAATGGTCTGTGGAGCAAGATGTCCAGTCGTGGTGACCCATGTCGGAGCATGATTAGTCCAATAGATGGCAACAGCTGTTCAGGTAGCAAACAATAGCGTTAAGCCAATGCATTTTATCGTCACTAACGTGGGTGGTTCATGCCTAAGCTGAACGGGTAACGGATGTCACAGGAAATTATACCACAAAGCCAGAGGGGAAAAATTGTCATGAAGGAAGAACAGGATTATGCCAGGAAGAGTTGAGGACAAGCAGGGAACATGTATTCAGGCAAAATATTTCAGAAAAGCAGGTGTGAGGCACAAACTAGGCCAGGAGGTTCCACTGTTCATTTGTGAATTTGAGAAATATGCATTTTACATATTCTTGTGGATTTCCTTCAAATTGCTTCAATGAGCAGGAATGGCAAAGGTAACAAAATATTTCCAATGTTCATTGAGGGATGAAAACCAGAGATCGCCCTGGATGAACAAAGAATGGCAATAATTCAGGGCCTGTTTTCTGCTCAAGCAACAGCCCGAGTTGAGGACCTGAGGAATGAAGGTACAGTCATTTCATGGGAAGAGTTATGGTGCACTCAAACGTGACACCATAGATATTGCAGTACCAGTTAAAGTTGCAGATCTGTTTGAGACGTAGAAAATTGTTTGGACAGATGTAATATGAAGTGCTTGTGATGTACAGGTCGGAAAAACAGACTTTGACACTCAATAAAAATTTTTTTAAAAAGAAACAAGCTGGCCTTTGTGTGCTCGATCTTCTCCAAGAGAGATGTCAGAGTTCGATGAGCATATTTGAGGCACGACCATTCTCTCTTTGTGAGATGTTGCCCAAAGCTGTCAAATAATGGATGGAAAACTTGACAAGTTTCATGTATTTTTCATTCAACAAGAAGCCTCGGCAAGCCCCTGTTTGCTGTTCCTGGTCCACCGAACCTAATGTCCTGAATACTTGGAAGAAAGAGCACACAAAATCACGGTATTGCTTTACAGCCACTGATGGCATTAATCCCAACAAGGTGGAACCACTGGCTGTGAAGACATTTTCTGATTGTGCACCAAATGTTTTTTTTTCTGTGTGTCATACTGTTAATCTTTTCCACCACTGAACAGTCGACAATGACAGTCGTTTTAGCAATAGAATGGGTGCATCAGATTGAAATCTCAGGATTATGGGTGCCATTAAAAAATTGGTGACACCGAAGATGTCTCCCTACCCCCATCCAGATGTGCTTTCTGCAACCTGATGTGATGACACAAATCCAGATCTTTCAATGTTTGATGTATGCAATGGTTGTGATATTATCATCCTTTGTGGTAAAAGATAGAGATGAAGACTTATATGTTGAAGGAGTTTATATTATTGACTTTTCGTTCATATGAAGACCACTCAACATCATCAGAGCCAACAAACTGCAATCTGTTGTATCATCCAGTCTGTATGCCTGGTGTTGGCTTAATGGTTAGGTGGTGGGCTTGGGCTCTGAGAATCCTGAGTTCAAATCCAACTTTTCTGTTGAATTAATACCAGGTGGGGTTGACTCTGCCTATCATCCTTCCAAGGTCGGCAAAATGAGTGCCAGCATGCTGGTATCCTGTGTCGGAGTGGTGACCCGTCCAGGATTGTGCCCAATAGCCAAGGAGACTGCTTTGGCAGCACCAATGCTTTGCACTGAGTATGGTCCCGATGGATGGATGGATGGATGGATACAGTCTGTGGATGAAAACTTGAATGATGAGCCTCCAATATTTATTGCGTGTTTATGAGGATGGATGGCATCTGCACAGTCTTGTTCATTTTGATTCTGCTGTATATCTAGAATCGAAGCAGAAGTGGTGCGAAACCCCAACGGATCATAAGGCCATAAACGAACCAACACAAGATTAAACACCATGTCCTCCCGAAATGTCCTCTACAACTTAGTGGGACGATGGCTGAGAGGACAACGGGCATCACTGTGGACAACATTATGGCATACAACAAACTGCTGCGATAAATCAATGCTATAATGCTCAAGAAATGCTATCACTGATGATACACGGCTCGAAGAAACAGGTGCACAGCTCATTGCTCATGTTTGGGAACAGGAGTCATAATTAAATAACCCTGGGTTAACCAAGTTCGTCATGGTAATTGGATGAAGCATGAGGGATTCATTTCACCGAAGAGATGTACAAACCTTCGGTCAAATGCATTCGGCGACCTGGTGTACAAGCAACATTGGCTGACATACAAACACCGGAACGATATTTTCTGAAAACTATATTTCGTTTCACCATCTGCTCATTGCAATGCCTCTCCATTGGGAAGATACTTAACATCACATGCATGATGCCTGCACAGTCACAAATGAAGACCATTCAGTCAAAACGTTTGATGTCTCAGATGAAGACCACTCAAGGGTCGGTGTCAGACCTGAGCCATATCCATGAGGCTACTATATGAGTTGATGTTGCCCTCATAAGTGTTTAATATGGATCTGTTTTTATGTTATTCATTCAAAGGAAAATCTTGAATAATACTTTGACAAAATAGCACATTCATTGGAAGGAAGAAAAAGAAGAATAAAAACAAGAACTGGAACATGGAAGAAGAAGCCAGGAAAAAGAGGAAGAAAAAGCAAACTCGCAGTTGTTCAAGCCAAGCACCAGGATCATGCATTTGCCTTGGTGAGACCGGAGAGGTCTTGCAGATGTGGGTGACGAGAGCCTATACATGCAGGCAACGAGAGACCGCTGGTGCAGGCAACGAGATGCAGACATCGCCTGCGGGCTCTCGTTGCCTGTACCAGTGGGCCCCTAGTCACTTGCATCTGTGGGCTCTCTTTGCCTGCATCTGCGGGCTCTCGTTACCTGCATCTGCGGGCTATCGTCCCCTGCATCAGCTGGTCCTCGTCGCCTGCATCGGCTAGCCCTTGTCTGGGGCGAGACTGGAGAGGAGACAGGAGAAGACAGAAAGACCACCGGCCTGCATGTGGTGAGAGAGTGAGAGCCTGCGCAAACAG
>CM068954.1:22986304-23002760 GCA_035128595.1 Eptatretus atami
TGACCCTCAAAAATTTTCATACTGATCAGATATCGCGTTCCACATATGCAATTTTGACATCATAACAAAGGCACCTATGATATCATAAAAAATCACACTTATTCCCCATGATGAGTACTGACCTGATGTCAGCTCAGGCCAGATTAGATCTGTGACCTGCAACAGGTATCATGTAAACCTGTACAAACCTGTTCCATGGTCGGGTTGTCGATGACTAAACCGTCTCCCCCACCAGATTTTTTGGTGAGGAGGGTGTTTGGATATGGACACTCAGCAGGATTAAAAACAAAACCTGTCAAAGGCTGTGGAGAGCTCCTTGTGAGCCAACGGCCATCCATATCTAGCGCCCAACTGTGTCTGCGGACGTCCTCCTGCAGTTGGGTTACTTCTTATTAGGAGGTTGGTGGCAGGATTTGCACTCCGGCCACCGTAAAACCCTTCATTCCACAAAACGCAAAAACGCAAAGAAATCTGAAAAACCACTCCGTGGGAGTACCTCCTGTGCAGCTTCCCTTTGCAGGGCAGCTCACCAGATGACGGGATTGGGCAAAGCCTTGGGGACCCCAAATCTTTGATGAAAGGAGGGAAACCACAGGGTAACATTCCCGGGTCAGATTGCGGAGAGCGTGGCGGAGTGGTGCTGAGGTGTCGTCCACAGACGGCGGTCTCCTTGGGTTAACCTGAGGCGGTCCCTTCGGGTGGGTGCCTGGAATGTCCTATCCTTAAGAGAGGATGATCATCTGTCTCTGTTATCATCTGAGCTCAAGCGTTTGGACATCGGAATTGCAGCACTCTCTGAGGTTCGGAGACCGAATTGCGGCGAGATCATGGTGGGTGGTTACACCTACTATTGTTCTGGTCGCTCTGATGGTTACCATTCCCAAGGAGTTGCTGCAGCTGTGTCAATAAGCTGACTCCAATATAATTGAGGCAACACCAGTCAACGAGCGTATTATGAGACTAAGGATTCGTCACTCCGTAGGTGTCATTTCCTTGTCTCTGTTTATGCTCCGACTGAGGCGAGTGATCTCGCCGTGAAGGATGCATTCTACGCCACACTCGAGTCTGTGGTTGATCAGTGCCCCAGACGAGATACACTTCTAGTCTTGGGGATTTCAATGCATCGACTGGAACTGATAGGGATGGTTATGAGACGTGTGTCGTCCCCATCGGTCAGGAACTATGAACCAGAATAGCACTAAGTTCCTTACTTTGCAAGAAGTCATGGACTTAGGGTGGCCGGTTCATGGTTTCAGCACCCACAAGCTCATTGCTGGACTTGGTATTCCAACGCTGGCAGTGTGGCAAAGGAGATTGACCATGTCCTTGTGATGGTCGCTGGAGGATGATCTAGAACTGCAGGGTCTACCGGAGTGCTCAGTTCCTCAATACTGACCATCGGCTTGTTGTTGCAACTCTGAAATTTCACCTTAAATCCAGGAGAATGTACCATCCCACCTCGCTGGATGTTGGCAAGCTCAAGGATGAGAGGGTAGCTGAGGAGTTTGCGAACAAGCTGAGTGGAGATTTGGGGGTCTGGGTGCTTTGGGAGGTCCTGAAGAGTTGTGGAGTGCCTTCAAGACCACCGTCCTTAATGTTGCCGGTGGATGTCTTGGAACTCACCATCGGGCAAAGAAGAATTTTGTCTCTCAAGGGACACTGGATACTATTGACCAGAGTCGCAGGGCCAGGCTGAATGGCAGAGCTGGGCTGTTCAGGAGCTGAGGCGTAAAACTGTACGTGCGCTAAGGGTGGACAAGGAGGCCTATGTGCGAGGAATCTGTGAGGGGTAGAGCATCACCTGTGGTCAAGGGATTCTCGTCCTGCTTACAGGGGAATTCGCGCATTGTGTTCATCCAAGCCCATCCCTCAGTGTACTGAGTTAGAGCAGAGGGTGGGAGGCTCTTGACAGAGGAGTCCGAGGTGAAGGCACGCTGGGCCGGTTACTTTGACCGGTTGTACCAGGCTGATCCACCAGCTGTCGAGTTGGATGTCAGGGGTGTTACAATCATTGTTTCTGACCCTCCAATCAACGTGGTCCACTTTCGCTTGTGGAAACACAGGCTGCGGTGAACCGGTTGAAATGGAGTATAGCTCCAGGGATCTGTGGCATCCATGCTGAACTTCTCAAGGCTGGTGGAAATGCTGCACTCATGTCATTGCATGCAGTTCTGTGCTCTGCCTGGAACACAGGGATCATCCCAACTGAATGGAAGAGGAGCCTTGTTGTCCCTCTCTGGAAAGGGAAGGGTGATCACCAGACTGCAAAAACGACACAGGGGTGAAGCTGCTCTCAGTGCAGGCAAAGTCTTTGCTCGTATAATTCTTGATAGGGTTCGCACCATCTGCTTGAGCACCAGCATCCAGAGCATCAGGCTTTACACCAAAGAGGTCAACGATTGACCGTATCCTTGCTCTACGGGTCTTACGAATGCAGACGAGAGATTCGGCAGGGGCTGCTTGCAGCCTATGTTGATCTCTGTAAAGCGTTCGATTCAGTGAATCGCGATTCCCTCTGGAGGATTCTTGGTCTTCGTGGGGGTGCCACCAAAACTAATCGATCTGATGTCTGAACTCTACTCTGGTACTGAGAGTGCTGTGAAGTGTGTGATACCATCTCTGACTTATGTCCAGTTGTTACTGGAGTTCGTCACGGGTGTGTACTGGCCCCACACTTTTCAGCACTTGTATGGACTGGATTCTATGGAGGATGTTGGAGAGATCAAGCTGCGGTGCATCGTTTGGGAATGTCAAGATCTCTGACGTTGATTTTGCAGATGATGCAGTCATCTTTGCAGAGACTTTAGATATCATTTTGGGGCCCTCGAGGTGCTGAATGAGGAGTCGGAGCCACTGGGATTACAGGTTTCCTGGGTCAAAACTAAGATCCAGGCTTTCAATGACATCTTGGATGCTGCTGTCCTGTCTGTGCCTGTTTGTGGTGAGGATGTTGAGGTCGTGGAGAGATTCACTTACCTTGGCAGTTATATTCATGTCTCTGCTGGCTGTGAGTCAGAGGTCAATAGACATCTGGGTCGGGCCTGGGGAGTCATGGATTCACTGGATAATGGGGTGTGGCGCTGCCGCTACCTGTGCGGGAGGACGAAAGTCCGAGTTTTCAGGTCCTTGTGGCTTACAGTCTTGCTCTATGGATGCGAGACTTGGACTCTGACAAATCATCTGAGATGGAGACTTAATTCCTTTGGTACCAGATCTCTTCAGAGAATCCTTGGCTATCGCTGGTCAGACTTTGTGTCCAACGAGCGGTTGCTGAGAGAGACTCAAATGAGATTTGTTACCTGCATAGTCCGTGAGCATCAGCTGCAGCTGTATGGACATGTGGCTCGTTTTCCTGATGCTGATCCTGCTCACCAGATTCTCTCAGCGAGGGAGTCTCGTGAGTGGAGGAGGCCAATGGGCCGACCACGTGCCTCGTGGTTGCAGCAGGTTGATGGCATCTCAAGGAGATGTGGATGGGCCAGGCATCTGCCTGAGGGATGGGCAGACGGAGGCCCTGGAGTACCGGTGGAAAGTGGACGCAGCGACGCGCTGCTCTGGCCAGGCTCCCATACCTGACCTGACCTGACCTGGAGTACTTGCCATGTGCCAAGATGGAATTTTTTCCTTCGTGTTGTTTCAGAGATACAGGAGTCCAAACTTTTTCCATTTTTCCAACATGGCTGCCACACCACATAACCTATGACGTCATAATTATCACTAAAACATTCTACATGAGCTGTTGCTCTGACGGTGAAAATTTCGTCTTCATCAGACTGGCGGTTGTGGAGAAAAAGACAGAAAATTCTGTGTGGACAAACAAACAAACAGACACAAATCCAATACCCTCTCCTTCGGCGAGGGTAATAACTTCACTTTACATTGTCTGCCTTCCACAACAGCATCACATTGCCAGACAAAACAATGAGAACAAAAGTGTTGACCGTTGAAGCATGGTCAACAAAAAAGAACACATGCGACCACATGAGCAGAGTCTTTTAATTGTATAAATACAGGAGATGTGTTTCCCCAAGATGTGCATAGTATGAGCCAAAAAGCCTTCATCACTCTCAATTCTGTAGCATTCTTTGACAGGACTTTACATTAGACAACTTCAATATACTATATACATACATATATTACTATTACTATATACAATTAATATACATATATGTACTAATTACATACACATATACATTATACTATATAGACTCATTATATATATATACAAGATATACATATTACATATATACATACATAAATATACGTACATATACACACATAATTTTTTTGTGTATATATACTATATATAATTACATATTATTCTCATATAACATATACTTATTATTATATATATTATATATATATATATTTGTTACCCTGTGGAACACTTCATGTAACACATTATCAGGTCCGTAGGTTGATGGATTTTGAAGTACATGTCAGTAGATTTAGCCCACCTGTTTTGGGAATTATGTATTCACGGGCTGTCAATCTTTGAGTTAGCGTTTTTTTTTTCTATCTATTTTGACCAACCACATTCTCACCACGCCACACTTCAACAACGCCAAGCACCGCCATCTCACAACACACACCATCGTCGCCACTACCACACCAATGAACGCCATCTCGCGGTCAGTACGACGGTTCTGCGTTTGGAAACCGGTCGAACGCGAGAAGGGAAGAAGAACGATCATCGCACAGGAGGGCCGCGGTTTCCGCCTGTTTCTTCCCTGGCCGCGCCAGGCGGATTTTTCGCCCCCCGCATTGGGGGAGGGTGGGGATACGAGAGGGACGCCCCTTTCTAGGAAGCGCGTCGATAGGAGGTGGAGCCAAGAACGGGGCGGGCGCGGGGTATTAAGAGTCGGAGGCGCAGGAGGCGTTTGTTCTCTCTTTTGGTTCGCTATTCGGTTCTCTCTTGGTGGGTCTCTCTTTGGTTCGGTATTTCTCTCGGGTGCTTCTCAGTTCCGGTGTGTTCGTGGTTCGGCTCTTACGCAGTTCGGTGCTCGGTCCGTGCGTCGTAGGGGCCGCGACAGGGCAGGCACGAGGCACGCCGGAGAGACTCGCGACCACGCTCGGCCGGGAGTCACGGCCAGACGGGACCACGTCATTGAGGCGGTCGCCAAGGACTCGAGGTGCAGGTGAAGTCGCGACTTCCATTTTTTTTGGGGTTTGTGTGAACGTGTTGTGTGTGACGCCGAGTCCGTTCAAAGTAATGTTATTAAGTGTTGCGAGTGTACGCCGTATTCGGGTAGTAGCTCTGGCCTTGTCTGGTGTTTGTTTTTACTTGCACTTTAAATACATGCGTTTATTGTGTTTGCTTTTTGGTTTTGTGCGTGTAATAATGCTTTCTTGTTGAATTGTATGCCCGTTTCGCTGCGTCTTTCCTTTGTGGGTCTCCATTCTTGCTTTACGTAAAGGGTTTTGAGTGGGCGGGGCGCCCGATAATTAATCAGGAACCGTCGAGGCCGACGAAACACCGCTCGGTTTATCCGATAAGCACGGAACGGATCGCTTAAGGCGGACCCGTGTCGCGAAGTCGACTGCGGCGAGGTGCGCATCGCCCGGTTACTCATCCCCCGTGGGTTACTTGGGTAGGTCGGTTTGGCGAACAACCCTATCCCACGGCGGGTGGCCGATTGCACGGATCGTGGTGAGCGAAAGGCCACCGCGTGACTGGTCCCGCGTTAGTCCGAAGGTCACGACTGAATTGTCTCCGGTGGGCGAAGCGGCCCGCGATTCGAGTCACGTGGTCGTATCGCACGCCGGAGGGCGCGAATTCGCAACATATATATATTATTATTATATATATATATATATCTTTATTATATATATATATATATATATATTATATAGGTATATTATATTCTCGACCAATTACTGCACCGTAGTCCCAGAAGAAGCCTGGTGTTGGTAGTGGTTAGTGGCGTTGGGATCCTGGGTCCTGAGTTCAAGCCCGTTGCGCCGCTGATTAAATACCCAGAGGTTGACTCAGCCTGTCATCCTTCGAGGTCGGCAAAAATGACACCATGTACTGGTAAGGACACGGGCATTCAGCGGCATAGCCGCGTCCCAACCAATGATGCAACCAGCAGCCACAGGCTGCACTCGATAGAGAGAGTCCCAAGAAGGAAACCAGACATGACATTATCGACATTGAGACTGATTGATTGGTTCATCAGTTATGACATCAATGGTAATCTGAGCCCCAATTGGTTAGCCCACAGTCATCAGTATCTCTGACTCTGAATGGCTGGAAGGCGGTGACTCTCTATTTGGACAGAATGGTTTTCGTACAAGTGTATATCATTTAGTCATTGTCGTTGGTGCGAATGGTGAGTTGGTGTCAATCTCACATAGACAAACCTACATATGCACGTTCTCTCATTTCCTGGTTCTCTTGCTGTGATTCAACCTCGAGGAGTGCAGCACGAAAAGCTTTGGTTAATATTCGTGTTTTGTTTTCTTATACATATTGTTACAGCTGTGGAAATTCGCAGAACACCATAAAGGTCCGTATTCAGTTAGATCGATAAGTCTGTGTTCAGTTAGATTTCCCCACCGTTGTTTAATGGGAATTATTCGTGTCACAGGGCTGTGATCCTTTGAGGTAGGTTTTTCTTTTTCTATCGTTATTTTGAACCAACCACATCTCCACCACCATTACAACAACCAACATCGCTCCCTTAACCACAACGCCAACCACGCCACCACGCCACAACCACGATCGCCAACCACCTAATCACTTCGCCGCTACGCCAGCTATCAATTCCCTTCTTTCCCACGGACACATTCCAACCATCTCTCCGCATTCAGTCAATAAACGGAGCAAAAGGAAGGAACTTGAGGGCGCGCGGATTTTCCGCCTAATATTCCCGCCTGTTTTCTCCGCACTTGGTGTGGGGGGAGGCGAGGCAGATCGTTCGCCATTGGTCGTTTCGTGGAATGAGGTGCTGGGAACGGAGGCACGCCCCTTTTCGAGAAGTTTCTCGAAGAAGCTCGAAGGAGGCGGAGCCGAAAACGGGGAGGAGCGAAGCGCTGAGCCCAGGAGATATAAGGCGGACAAGACGCGAGCTTCCGCGCGGGAGGTCTTTGTCTTTTGTCTTGGTCTTTTTTCTTTCAAGCTGGTGTGGTTCAAGCTCGTGTGGATCGGGGCTTTGGTGGTTTCGCCTTCTGGGGGACATCGAAGAGGTGCTGCCTTTCTCTCTGGGCGCAAAGTCGCGAGGGTTGTGCGTGAAGGACCAGCTCTGCCGCGCAGTCGGGAGGAGAGTGCCGGAGAGAGCTCGCCGACCATCGCACCACGATGGTGCAGGTAACCAGCGTCGGTCTCGTGGGACCCATTCGGTCAGCCAAGTCCCACGCCATAAAGGCCCACGGGCCAGTCTGACTCCCTTGTCTATGAGGGGGTCTTTCTGGCTTTTCTTTTGAGTGAATGATGTGGCGCCGTGTCCATAATAAAACTGCTTAAGTGCCTGTAAATGAGTATTGCTTTTATCGGTCGTAGTGCTTTCCCTTGCTTGTGTCTTTGTCCCCGTCCCGTGATGCTTTTGTTTCTTTGAATGCGTGTATGACTGTGTTTTCATTGGTTTGGCTGTACATACGTGTAATTATAATAAATGTGCTTGGTTCAAATGTACCCCGTTCGTCGCGTCCTCCTTTCACCACATTGAAATGCCATCTTGCATCGCGGAATAAATAGCTGGGTTTTAAACACCCGTTAAATAGAATCGGATCCGGCGAGGTCGGGCGATAATACCCGCTCGGTTATCACTGCAGAACGGAACGGACCGCTTAAGCGGTTCGTGTCCCAAGCCGACCTGCGCCGAGGTACGGTCTCCCGGTAGCTATCCGCGCGGGTACTTAGGTATATCGAGATTCGGCGATTGCCCTATCCTGCGCGGGTAGAAAATTGGCTAGGCCGTGGTGGGGTTGAAGACCCACCCGTGACAGGGTTCCGGCGTTGCTCCGGAAGGTCACGACTGAATTGTCCGTCCGGTGGGCGAGCTGCTACTATTAGTGGAAAGCGGCAGTTCGCACGCTGGTGGGCGCGAATTCGACAATATTTATAATGTACTTTATAAATAATATTTATTTATTTTATTTTTTAATGCAAAATACCTCCTTTATTGAATTGCATCTAAAAATCAATATATACATATATGTATATATGTTTAATCATAATATTAATTAAATAATTTACCTTCGGGTAAGAAAGCAACAAAGGAAAAATGAGGCCACATTGGGCACAGCAGGAAAGGGAATTGCCTGAAAGTGAAAGAGGAGAGAGGAGAAGAGGAAGCATAGTACCACAAAAAGTAATAGCGTTGGGCTGGGTCGAGTCAATTTGGAACATAAAAGATCACTAGTAAGGAACGGGTCGCATGAGATGACAGTGCGCTGCCTGCTTCAAGCCGTGGATGAAAGAGGACATTGAATAACCTCAGGAAGACGGTTCCACAAGCAGAAGGAAAAAAGAGACACGAAAGAGTTGACGTGTGCAATAAGCCTGGATTTGGGGAGTTTAACGTGGAGGGAGATGCTGGAAGGGCGTGCAGTAACTTCACAAAGTTGCATTGACAGGCAGAGATTTGCAGTGTGCAGATGGCTCATGGTAAGAGTGCAAGTTTAACAACAATCCAATCTAATGTGAGGGTTATCCAATCACTTGCAAATGTAAAGCCTTATAATTGCATCGATGTGCAAGTGCTGCAAAGACGGGAAAGTAAATCTGAAGTCGAAATCACATTCAGATTTGGCTGTTCTCAAAATGGCATAATGGACATCAGTGTGCCAAACTGGCACTCAAGACATGTTGCTTTGGAGATGTGCAGTTCATTTCTTCCTCTCTCTCTCTCTCTCTCTCTCTCTCTCTCTCTCTCTCTCTCTCTCTCTCTCTCTCTCTCTCTCTTTGGATCTCATCCTTGGGTGGCACGGATACACAGTAAACTGATTCATGAAGGCAGTAATATCCACAAATGATCAGAGATATATTATGACTTCATGTAACTGAGTGAAAGTTTAAAGTACAATGACCACAACACCTACATCGAAAGACGATGCCAATCATAAGTATGTTACAAATGTCCCGACCTTTACAGACAGAAAGAACATGCAGCTTTATTTCCAGCCAGCATAAAGTTTTTTACACTTGGATACTCTGAACAAACTCACCTTTGTGTTCCATAATCCAGATTGCTGAAATCAATAAATATGTTCATGAAAACATTTCACGTGATGATCATATAGTTTGCAAGACAAGCCACATAATTGCTCCTGAAGGAACAAAGGGAAAATAATAAGACTTGCAAACATTTTTTACTTGGTGCAGGAGAAACACTGAATTCCAGCTCCGGATCGCATGGTGCAGACAAGCCAAAATGTTCTACTGTAACCACAGAAGAAGCTCCTTCAAAAATTATCCAAGTGGCTAAAACATATAATTAATTCACTCTCGGAGCCTGGTGTTGGCTCAGTGGTTAGGGTGGCGGCTTGGGATCCTCGGGTCCTGAGTTCAAGCCCCGTCAGCCGCTGAATTAATACACCAGGGGGTTGACTCAGCCTGTCATCCTTCCGAGGTCAGCTAAATGAGTACCAGTTCCAGTGTGTGTACTGGTAGAGGTGCACTGCATCAGCGACACAGTCGCGCTTCAAGAAATGATAGCTACCCCGGCAGCTAAGCTGCCATACGACCACCACCAATTCACTCTCTTTCCCATCAAAGCAAAATGGAAGCTTTATAGTCACAGCTGATTGGCATTTTCTTCCTCCAAAGAATATCAAATTCACGTATCCTATTCATATATCTGAGCATCTTGGTGGTGGTGGTGGTGGTGATTAAAGCCTCGTTGCTTTGCCCTCACTGTTGTGGGTTCCTCACTTGGGCATGACTTCAGTGTAACGATGATGGAACTGTAAGAGCCCAGGATAGGTTTGCAGAGGACCAGATCTTGCTTTTGACGGATTTGAATACGGACTCCATGAGTCACACAAGTATATAAAAGGGATTATTTTTATTCTTTTAAGACAGTAAAGGGATGAATTTTCGCAGATGATTCCACATTGTGTCGTACAGTATTTCAGTCCACTGAAAAAGAAGGCACTAACTGCGTCACTCTCTGGCGATCTAGAATTGATTAGATACTGCTCTGATAAATGGAACGTATCTTTCAATCCTGGTAAATCTCACAGTCTCACCGTGTCACGACATTAGGATTGTCAAATGATCCCAGCTGTCTATTTCCATGGTCAGTTGCTGGAAGTGGTCTCCTTTGTTGAACTTCTCGGCTTCCAGTTGCAGCCTCAGCATTCTCTATTGATCGAAGTCATTCCTTTAAAATATCAGAATTACTCCCAGACTTCAAGGCATACATGTCCATAACTCCATCGAGTCCTGCTTTCCCCAATGGGCTGGTGTCTCAGCATCACATCTGTCTCTCCTGGATTCTGTGGAATCTAAAACTCTCAAAATTATTCAAATCTCCCATGACAAGGCTGAAGGACAAGGTCAATTGCTTTCACATTGCAGGGAAAGTTGGTGTTTCAAAGTTGGTGGCTTGCAGAGTCAACCCCACCTGGTATTAATTCAACAGCCAAGCAGGATTTGAACTCAGGATCCTAGGATCCAAAACCCACCACCCTAACCATTAAGCCAACACCAGGCATCTGTGACTGCATACCATAGAGGATCCCTTTAAATATAAAGCCGGTCTTCACCGTGCCCACATCAGTTAAAGAAATTAAATGAATTTGTTCAAGTAATGACTATCGACAAAAGAGTTACTGTTTAACGTATAACAATCCTGGAGACATCGCAAAGTTTAATCGCCTGTGAAATAAACACTGCAGATTATGCAACACGTTGCCTGCTCATCTGTACACAAGTCATGTGGTACATGGGTTCGCAGTCTGTGCAAAAGTTATAACTTTATTTTAAAACTTCCGTTTTCACCAGATTTGCTTCGATTCCCTGAGTCGCAACTCACGAAACCTCCAAAAATATAGATACAGATCTGACAGACACAATGGACAAACAGTCCCTCTGGGGGACAGAGGATGAGGTCAAGCAGTTTATGCATTAAATCATATAGCTCAATGGAGATGGTTAATTTTGGCACATTCCTAAATCTTTTGTTCACTCAATATAATTCTCCAAACAGTAGAAAAAGATAAGTTGAATGCTTTGGAAATTTCACATTTTCTTGTGTATATATAGAGGAGGGAACATAACCTTGCTTGCTTAAAGTAAATAGGTACATTGGCTTAGTTATAAGACTCGTTGTTTCTTTAAATTATCAGATTTCACAACAGATTTTGTCACTTATTTTGTCCGGATGATATCCGATTCTCAAAGCCGAAATAATATTTTCATGATGTACTTTAATTAGTCCATGAGAGAAGATAGTGGAAAATTGTATCATATAATGCATGAAATCAGTACAAGCTCGTAATTATATAACAATAGGACTTACAAAAGCAATGTTCACAACGATTCATAGCAATGATGAACAGGCTTCGATAATGTGAGTGAGGAAAGTCAAGAAAAAAAACTTTATCGTAAAGAAATTGTGGCAGCCTGTTCTAAGTCGAGGCATGGTTGAGAAAGCCAAAAAACATGGTGGCTTCAGACCCCAGCGAGGTTACCGAGGATACTCCTTAAGACCCCAAAGAGCGAGGCAGCCGAGGATGGCACTGATAAAGGATATAATTAAATAAGGCCGTTAATTATGTTCAAAAGGGGTGTTTTAATTAACACAAACAACCAATTTTCACTCATGCACTTCCTTGTAGTTCCCTTAGTGTGCATGGAGAGTTTCAGACTACTAGGTTTCATGGTTTCTGAGCGTTAAGGAGGAGACACACACAAATTGACATATATTAATATATTAGGGCCCTGTCACACTTGACGTTTTAACTAGCAATGGCAACGTATAAAAATGTATGTAAAACGTTGGCGTACGCTGAAATTTTGATGTTTTTTTAAAGTTTTGGGCGTATTCATAACGTGTTGGTCGTATGCATAACATATTAGTAACGGGCACAGAACGTTTCGTTGTGTTATTGATAACTTTTACCAACGAATGCTTAGCCTGTTGTCGGCGTTCACAACCTATGCCCAACGATAGTTTAACTTATGCATAGCGCGCTAAACATATCGCCGGCGAACTCGTGGCGTAGCCTGTTAAGAACCTGCCGGACGCCGATTTAAATCATAACCCCTGAGAATTTGAAGTGTCAACATCGCAGTCACACCTTGACGATTTTGCCAGCGTATGCCGCCTATGAAAATGTGTCTAAAACGCTAGGCGCAAGTCAAATACGGTATAGTAAGTTGTGTATACGTTAAGAGTAGGCTGGAAAACAATGAAGTACGCTGTCATATTACGTGGTACTGTAATACGTCGTGAAATTTCAAGCTGCTGAAAATTTTACGACGTACTCGGCGTATGCTAACACATTCCGCATGGTTGTCTATGTTCTGGCACGCTCCGCGATCGTTTACACACGACGGACACACGTTACTTGTAGGTTACTCATAAGTCGAAACACGTCAAGGTAATATTTAACATACCCGCAACCTAATTTTCAACCAATGGGTAGCGTCCTTTTAACCTATGAGTAGCGTGCTCTGACCTATGTTTAACGTGCTTGAAACCTATGAGTAACTGCATTGAACCTATTTGTAACTTGCCTTGAACCAATGACTAGCGTGCTATGAACCTATGAGTAGTGTGTTTAACCTATGTGTAGCATGCTTTGAACCTAAGTATAACGTGCTTCTAACCTTGAGTAACATGCTATGAACCTATGTGTAACGTATCTCAAACGCACATTGTCGTATGTAGACGAATTAGATTGACGTCTTCCGGACGACCACAGCACTTACTGAACGTGTTTCTTACTTACATCTACCGTTAATGGCGTATTGCAGCGTTTAAGGGGAATTGGTATATACAAATGGGCTTCACAAGAGGAACCCATCATTGTTCCAGACTCCATGTTGAGTAGATGTCAATGCCAGTAGTATCAGTAGTAGTAATACTATTAGCAGTAGTTGTGTGCGTGACAGTAGTAATAGTAGTAGTAGTTGTAGTAGTAGCTGTAGTAGTAGTAGTAGTAGTAGTAGAGTATGTCTATGTCAGTAGTAGTAGTAGTAGTAGTATATGTCTATGTCAGTAGTAGTAGTAGTAGTAGTAGTAGTATGTCTATGTCAGTAGTAGTAGTAGTAGTAGTATGTCTATGTCAGTAGTAGTAGTAGTAGTATGTCTATGTCAGTAGTAGTAGTAGTAGTTGTGTAGTAGTATTGTAGTAGTAATAGGTCCATGTCAGTAGTAGGTGAGCGTGGATGGGAGGGTGTGGGTGATGATGGATCCTCTTTATCGTCCACGAATAGGAGAATACTTGCACCATGTTTCGATGTTCTTTTCGGCAATTTTTTTTTCCTCATTCCCAAATGAAATATTTCTTGTTTTACTTTTTAAAGTATTAAAAACGACTTTGACAAATGCATAATGTACTAGTAATGAACACAGAACGCTTCGATAACTTATACATAAGTTATACCAACGATTGTTTATCGTGTTTTAGGCGTCCACAACCTATGCCCAACGATAGTTTAGCGTATGCATAGCGTAATAATTCCCAAGCACGTTATTCATAGGTTATAAATAAATCACGGGTACCCTAAACATTACTTTGATGTGTTTCGACGTATGAGGAACTTTCAAGTAGCGTGTTGCGAAGTGTGAACAACGTTCGTGTAGCGTGCTTACAAAACGTTACTCATAGGTTAGAAATAAGTTCGGGTACGCGAATGTTACCTCTACGTGTTTCGACTTATGAGTAACATACAATTAACGTGTGTCACACGATCGCATAACGTGCCTACAACTTATGGCCAGCGTAGCGGAACGTGTGAGCCAAAGCCGAGTACTCGTAAAATTTCAAGCATGCAAAATTTTTTCGACAACCCAAAAGTACAACGTTTTAAACCAGCGTAATACGACCTATGTAGTGTTTTTCAGCGTGCACCTAACGTACACAAAACGTACCCATAACGTATTCGACTGTGTGCCAGCGTTTTAGACAATTTTTCATAAATCGGCATACGCTGGCTAAATCGTCAAGGTGTGACAGCCCCTTTAGCAAATACAACCCGAAGAGGGGGGGGAAGGAAAGAGAAAGGCAGGAGGGAGGAAAGAGAGAGGAGGGAGGAGAGGCGAGAGAGAGGAGGGAGGAGAGGAGAGAGAGGAGGCAGGGAAAGAGAGAGAGGAGGCTGGGAGGGAGAGAGAGGAGGCAGGGAGTGGAGAGAAAGAAGGCAGAAGTGGAAAGAGAGGAGGCGGGAAGGGAGAGAAGGAGGTAGAGAGGGGAGAGAGAGGAGGAGGGAGTGAGAAGGAGGCAGTGAGTGGAGAGAAAGGAGGCAGGGAGTTGAGAGAGAGGAGGCAGGGAGGGGAGAGAGAGGGGCAGGGAGGGAGAAGAGGAGGCAGGAGAGGAGAGATGGAAGGAGGTGAGAGGAGAGGAGTGGAGGCAGGGAGGGAGAGAGAAGACGTAGGGAGGTGAGGCGAGGAGACGACGGAGGGAGGGGAGTGAGAGGAGAGGATGGAGGAAGGGGAGAGGAGAGGAGAGAATAGAGGGAGGGAGAGGACAGAGGGAGGGTGAAAAGGGAGGAAGTGTGGGGGGAGCGATGCCTCACCAAATGTTGCTATCCAGAGAGAGAGAGAGAGAGAGAGAGGAGAGAGAGAGAGAGAAGAAAAGAGGAGGGAGAGAGAGGGAGGGGTGGCGGAGGGGGAAAAAAAGGATAGAAAGGTGAGGGGTGCAAGTAGGGTCAGCAAAGAAATGATATGTTATGCTTAATAACCGAACACACACACACACAGAAAATTAATGTCAGAACACCTGTACACACAACGACACAACAGAGTTTGTAAAATAATCTGCTGGCACATCTGCAAACACTATGATATCCCAGTTCCAGAGAATTTGTGGGAACATGAACCAAAAGCAATCACTGAAAACATGGAAGTACCTACTGCTCACATATGGCCGAATGATCCCATCGAGCGTGAACATCGAAAACAAAGCGTTGCAACCAGATATCATACCTCGGTACAAAAAAGAAGAAGGCATTGCTGATTGAGGTGTTCATACCAGTGATTTTGGACTAAACGATGCAGAAATCAAGTTCTCTGTTCTTGTGTATTGCAGCTTAGCCTGCCAGGTAGCTCTCATTTCCTGGAGCACAGCTGTGCCCCTCCACCAGTACACTGGTACTCATTTCACCAACCTCAGAAAGACGACAGGATGAGTTGACCCCACCTGATGTTAATTCAGCAGCCAACAGGGCTCAAACTCAGGACCGTAAGATCCCAAGCCAGCCACCCTAACCCCTAAGCCAACACCAAGCTTATAGAAATCAAGAAAATGACCAAATACCAAGACCTAACGAATGAAATTAAAAGATCCTGAAAACCTTAGAATGCCAAAGTTGTACCAGTGATGACGAAGAACCTCACGGGAATGATGACAAAGAACCTCACAAAGATATTAAAAACCATCCCTGGGAATATTACCACAAACAAACTACAGTTGGTAGCCGTCCGGGGCTCAGTGACGATCCTGAAGAGAGCCCTCGTCACAAAACTTTGAGAACAAAAAACTTCACAGCTTGGTCAATGAATCGTGACCACTTACTGAAATGATGGTGGATACTTCGAGCCCGTCCTGTGAGGACTCAATTTCACATTCTGAAACCCGCATATGTAGATACCCATCAACAACAACAACACACACACACACACACACACACACACTCATTCAGAACAACTCACCTCACACCTCTGTGACCTGGTAGGGTCTTTGTTTTACCTCGTAAACCAACTGCCAGCCACAGTGGAGAATAGCAAGGCAACAACAGCAACTTTCACGTACATGACACAGTTCATGTAAAATGCCTACAGTACTTCTTTTGGTTGGGTGGGGGGGTTTGAAACCTTGAGTGTGAGCATTTCAAAAACCACGCTATCTACTGGCAAGGTCTGCTCGTACATCTTGTGGCCTACGCGGACCGTTCACTCCGAATCTGAATTATCATATATCCTGTCCCTCAAAAGAAGGGAAGGTTGGGGTCATGTGCAAGGGGGAAAGGGTGGGAGAGAGGATAGAGGGAGGGAAGATGAAAGGGGGAAGAGGGGAGGGGTCGGAGAGAGAGGAAAGAAGTCAGGTCGAAAAAGGGAGTGGGTGGGAGAGGGGGTAGGGTTGTGAGGGAGAGAAGAGTGGTGGACATGAGGTGAGAGGGGAGAAGGCAGAGGGTTGAGGAAAGGCACGAGGGTGGAGGCAAAGGGGTGAAGAAAGGCAGAGAATGAGGGGGCGGAGAGGTGTGAGATTCTGGCGGAGTGTGACGGCCAGTTTATCATTCCACGCCGAGAGACGGCAACATCACATTGATGAATCATCCTGCTGGGAA
>CM068954.1:23002785-23019498 GCA_035128595.1 Eptatretus atami
CTGCCTGGGAAACACTTGGATGACAGTTTATAGCTGGGTCGGGATTCAAATCCAGGCTACACAGAGCAAGCATGCGTACCTCTCGACTTTCCTGCCTTGATATGGTGATTCAATATTTCACAACTGAAAACATTTTTTACTCATTATGATAAAATAATTTATTTTGCCCTCCTACCTCCGTTATGGAAAAGCAGTATCGCCACTGAAACTTAATCGCATGCCAAGCGGCTTCACCAAGTAAAACGATTGAAGAAATTTTTGAAAACGAAGCCTTTAATTTCCACTTGTATTTAACCATGCCAAAATGACGTGTCGCTTAATGGGAGATCGTACAAAAAGGGGAAATGTCGAGTAAAATAAAATTTCACATTTTCAGCGAGCCAGCCCCCGTCTGCTGCACCACAGAACAACACGTGGCTAAGAACGCATGTGAGTGACCCCTGAACTTTGTTCAAGTCAATCGACATACAGTATCCAGTGACAATGCGAATATTGTAAAGTTCTCGCCAAGTGGCTAAAGCACTCCAATGAAACGGTTGATAAGAAACGGCTCCCTTGGCACGTGATCGGCAATCTCCGAACCGTCATATTAAACGTACACCTCCCGGAGATGCCCAAAATGTCAACTATGTCCGAATTGGACAAATGAACACTTTTCTAGGAGTCGGAACTGCTTGTAAGTAAGCTTAAATTTTGTAATTCTGCTTAGTTTAAGAGATACTCGCAGTGATCGCATGTGCGGAAATGAAATGAAAAGCGGAAATGAATCCGGAAATGAAAAGCAACGAACGCTGACGTCTCTGGGCATTTATAAGCTTTGCAATGGACCCAGCGATTTGAAGCTATGATGAACGTATATTCGCTCATATGAGTGAGGAAAATGAAAAAAGAAACTTTGTCGTTAAGAAATCGTTGTGGCCTGTTCCAAGTCAAGGCACAGTTGAGCAGGCCAAAAAACATGTCAGCTTCAGACCCCAGTGAGGTTACCTCGGATACGCCTTAAGACCCCCAAAGAGAGCAGTGACTGAGGATGCGCCTGAGAAAGGATATAATGAAATAAGGCCATTAATTATCTTCCAAAGGAGTGTATTAATTAACCCAAACACCCAATTTTCACTCTTGCACTTCCTTGGAGTTTTCTTTGGATGCATGCAAAGTTTCAGGCTGCTTAGGTTTATAGTTTTGCGAATTGATGCAGAGCGGACACACACACACACACACACACACACACACACACACACACACACACACACACACACACATACATTGACATTTATTAGTATAGATACAGTGCAAGGTGTTGATACAGTACAGGACACTGTATAAACACTTTGAGATGTTTCAGAGCCCAAACTTTATCGAGTGAACATAAACCCCCAAAGTTGCTACACAAGTGGTGGATATAAGGAAATGTGATTCACCGCAAAGGTTAGGGCAAATGTTCAAAATGTCCACCGATGGGCATTATGAACATCTAACACTTTAAAGTGTTCATACATTATTCTGATTTACCCTGTGAATCCAGCACATAAAGCTCATTCCAACCATTCACTGAATGACTCACTCACTAACTCATTGATACACCCACCGACTGAGTGATATTGATATTTGGGACCTTCCGGATGATGGAGAAAGCTGAAATTTTGCATGCTGATGGGCATCTAAGCCGCTACACCGGGGGAAAAAAAAATCACAGAACTGTCACGCCAAGTGTCTTGTAAAAGCAATAATACAAAATAAAGCAAGAAAAAAAAAGAAAAAATGTAGGTCAGCGACCCTGAGCAATGGGGCAGCACCCGGTTCATTATTGTTTACAATGCGTAAGCATTCCCCGCTAAATATAGGCATACATAGACTCAAATATATCAATCAGTCATTTATATATACTGATACTTTATATATAATATATACTCCTCGTTCCCATTTTGTGCTCGGGAATCGTCTCCACTGGCATTTTGATTTTTCGTTGATTTATTTCATAGTTTAGAGGATCAATTGTTAGACTGATTCTGTGTATAGTTTTCCGACACCTGTGTAATCCCCGCCTTCGATGGGTGATCCGCCCATGCAACAATTTTAGCTTATCCCCACATGGTCACCCAGAAGTCTACTGAACATTACACAGTCAGTCAGTCAGGTCAGTCAGTCAGTCATCGCAGCCAGTGGTTAGAAAGAGCTATATATATATATATATATATATAATATGTTATATATATCTACGTACTGCTATTTATGTATATGTTATATATATATATATTATACTATATAATATCATATGTACGAGATAATAATATATATTAGCCTGTGTTCGGGCGTAGTGGTCTAGCGGAAGCGGCTTGGCGATCAAAAGGTCTGGCAGTTCTCAAGCCGATGTTAGGCTGCCTTGAATTAATACACACCAGGAGGTTGGACCTCCCCCTGTCAATCCTTCGAGGTTCGCCGCGAACTGATACCAGTGTACTGGGCCGGTGCTATGCGCCCCGGTTATAGAAAGGATGTACCTACATACCTCCTCGTGGCTCGTAAGAGGCACCAGGGTGCCGTCCTAGGCAACGGGATCTCGGCGTAAAAACTAAGCCCAAATCACTAACCAAAAAACTAAGCCATAGGGATAGATCCCCGCCTGTGGCGACCCCTAACGGGCAGCAGCCGAAAGAAGAAGAGAAGGGTGTTATATATTAATATATATATATCATAGTATAATATATATAACTACTATATATCCCAATCGCTATCAGTATGTATGCTATGTTATGTATTATATATCTATATATATTATATTTATAATATATATATATATATACATACACACGATACATACATACAGTAACCGGCGCGTAGTGGGCTAGTGGCGTGCGCCTGTAATCCGGCTACTCAGAGGCTTGGGTTGGAGGATCGCTGAGGACGGGAGACTGCGCTGGGCCTGCTATGAGAGGGTGTAGGCAGCCTGTAATCATGGCGAAACCCAATCCTTATCCCCTGCTTGTCATAAGGAGGTGGACCAGGGTTTGCGCTCCCCAGGAGAGGCATCCGGTGTAAAACCTATGCCAAATCAGTATGCGGATCATAACGGATGATCCGCTGTGGCGATCCCTAATGGGAGCAGCCGAAAGACGAACAACATACATATATACAGTGTTACAATAAAAGGGAAAGAAACGTGGAAACTAACAAAAATGAGCCTTGTGTTTTGTTCTTATACAGGCTTTCACAAGTTAAAACACAGCGGCTTCTCATTTGAGAAACACATTTCATTTTGTGAAATTGTGAAAAATGAAAAGATTGTGACAAAGCTGAACACACACTAAATAATCCAATTAAAGAAGGATAAACCTCCGGCAATGTACAGCTTACAAAAAAATCAGAGATTGCAGCTAATTTACATTGCCCTACAGGGTAGATTGTTTCACATAGTATCAGGCACAATACTATGATTACATTCGTGACCTGTACAGGCCAGCTCGCCAAGTACATAGGCACAATCTGCAAACAGGTGTTTCTGGTTACATGGCCGCCATCAATCCAAAGCAAATGCATAACCCCATCACAATTCCCACTTCTCTCCCCTATCAAATACAAACCCTCTGATTGTTAAGGGACTAAGAATGATGTACCACATGGATCCCGACCAATAGTATGTCTGCACATGCTGGTCTACGAACCTATCTGGAGAGGCAGCTGAGAAAATTACACTTGAAAAGGAAGGATAAACCTTGCTACGCACAGTGTAAGAGCTGATCCCAGGAAAGGGTGAGAATGTCATAAACGTTCTCGCTCCTAATATGCTGCAGTATGATGTACGAGTCAACTTTAGTGTGAGGTTTATCCTTCGTTGAATTGCAATTTTCTCAGATAGCTCTCCAGATCTGTTTGCAGACCACAGACGGGATGTGTGGCAGACGCATCCTGTTGGTCAGGATAAATGTTTTGTGATGTATTTAACTTTAGACCAAAGACCAACAAAGTAAAAGGTTATGCCAAGCTGTGAAAAGCTTGATAAAACAATACACAGGAGTCCTGGCCCTCAGGCCACACTGCAAAGTCGTCCAACATATTCTTGCTGTTTATATGCACCTAAAAGCCTGGAAGATAATAAACAATTGGTTCATAAAAGCACCACAAAAAACATCAAAAATCTGACGGATGGCATCAATGCAAGGGCGATAAAAACCCTTCCAGAGATGGAAAGCCAAAAAGGTAGAAGTAAAAGTAGAGGCAGAAAGATGAGGTTAGAAAACAAATAAAGAAGAGGCATGAGAAAGCAGAAACAACAAAGGCCTGGACAAATGCATTTCACAATCCGTACATATCATCAGCATGAATTAATTCATTAACCATTCAAATGCAAGGATGAATCGAGACTGGAGAAACTTCCACCAAAATGATATCAATCCAGGAGAGAAGCTCCAGAAAAGGGCTCAGCATCTTGTATATCAGCAAAACACAAGGTGCAGCGACGTAATACAGCAGATCATGTGCAATCCATGAAAAACTTTTACTCACATTTAAGCGAAGAATTTTCAATGTGTCTCCAGATAGAAACAAAAGCAAACTTCTTATGGATTTATATCATGAACTCTTGATTGATATCCTAACAATTGGGGTTCCTTCGAAGCAGCATGAGCTGTCTGGCACAAATCACACCTACAGGTTGGAATCTAATGTCCTGAAACAAATCAAGCCATTCAGTAATGTTCCAAATTATCTCCATGCAGTCACTGAGCTCATGCAAGATGTGAGAGGTGTTCAAAAAGATCAACGAAAGAGATGATCACAACAGTTCGAGGCATTCCTGCATTAAATATACAGTATATATAATATATATATATATATATATATATATATATATATACTGCATTAAATATATATATTCCTGAACTGATGATCCTGCACAATTCTAAATGTGCCTGAGAAGTCGACTGTGAAGTTGGTGAAACGTCGCCTGGAGACCGGGACTGCTCTTGCGTTTTTTCTCAAATAGCGAAGTCTGTGTAGTTTTTACTTTTGTTTGGAAGTGCCTTCTTCTTCTTTAAAAATGGGTAATCCCAACTATCCAATCATATATACTATATATATATCTGCATGGCATATACACACACACACACACACACACCACACACACACACACACACACACACACACACACACACACACACACACACACACACACACACACACACACACTGTTGTGAAACAATTATATCTTGCTATATGATGCTGAGAAACAAAACAAAATTAAATGGCATGTCTGGACTGTTTCAAAGTATCTCATCCAATAACATTTTGAACAGGTCTCATAATTGTTGCTTTGGCAATGAGTTGTATCTCAGAAAAATGGGCTGATTGTAAGACTGATTGTTCCGCTCCGTGAATCTGTAATGTCCTACGTCGCGTGTGACATTCGCATTTAACACCAGTATCCATATCAAAGGGCTCATTGAGAACAACTTTGATCTCTCTTCGACCGTGCAAGGCACTTTGGCTGGCATTGGATCACCGCTATATTTATTTATTTATTTTCCCACAATCACCAAGTCCTTGTCCTTTGCCGAGCCGCTGGTTTTCAGTCAAAGGCGACTCATTCACCCATCAAACTTTTCCCTCAATCTCCGTTAATGTGACCTCATTATTTCCACTAATGAAATCTCCAGATCTATGCAGTTCCACCTTATGTTCGAGCCTTTAGACTTGCTGTCTTGTCTAACATGTCATGTCATGTCTTGATGTCAAACTCCGCACGGGATACCTCGCACATTTGTCTTAAACTTCAACATTAATTCCTCCCCTTTGTTCACGATCATATCGTTGTTCTTCCTCTGCTTTTGAGACTCACTAGTTTTCAACATTGCTTATGCATTTTGGATACTAAAAAAAATTAGCGATTGATAAACATTGTCTTCACTGTCGTGGAAAGGAAAGAGTGATGTCGTGTTCTTTTTTTTTGTCATAAACTCGGCAGAATGGATTATGAGTTAGAATCCATCTTTGGAGAAAGAACATGTTACCAACTTTGTGATTATTAATACAGTACATTGGAAGACACTCATGAAGGAGCAAGATGATGGGAGCAATAAAAGTCCACCAACTGATACTATTAACATATAACCTCACACTAAGAGCAAAAATATTATATTTCGATTACTGCAGACCCAAAAATACGTCCTCCGTAATGCATAAAAGGTCCAAAGGAATTGTTAAAGGGACAAAATCAAAAAATGACCAAAAAGCAATACGGCTGCCAAATATAATACAAATCACCTTAACTTCTCACCTCTGAAAGATATAATAATTTTATAAGGCTCTTTTATGACACTTTTTGGCATCTAGCTATCCAAATAAAATACAATGGATTAGCCATCCATTCATGGATATTTATGAAAGGCATGCAATTGATAATGCCACTTCCTTTGTACGAATAATCTGCTTGTAGCACCAGAGGAAAGTGCTATTGATGTTGTTGGGAGTGAGTACAATCAAAGCTGAGCTGAAGACATGGTGAGAGAAGCAGTGCAGTAACGTAAAGAAAGAATGAGTCGATGGGGGTGGAGCTAAAGGCTGTGTAAATGTAGTCACAGTGCAAAGGTTATCGTGCCCGTGAGAGTGATGGGTAGAAGGTGAAGTGGAAGAAGTAGGTTTAGGTGAAACCAAAGGTGAAAGCCAAAGGTGAAAAGCCAGCTTGGAATAAAGGGGGAAGGTGAAAGGGGGTCGCTGGTTTATATATATATATTATATAAAATAATATATATATATAATATATATATATATATATATATATATATATATAGCCTGGTGTTGGCGCAGTGGTTAGGGCAGCGGCTTGGGATCCAAGAGTCCTGAGTTCAAGCCCGTTCGGCCACTGAATTAATACACCAGGGGTTGACTCAGCCTGTCATCCTTTCGAGGTCGGCGAAATGAGTACCAGTATACTGGGCCGTGTTATACCACGGTTAAACCGGTGTACCATATGTACATATATGGTACACCTACAAAATAGGTGTACCATATCCCTGTGTCGTAAGAGGCGACCAGGGTTGCGTCAGGAAGGGCATCCGGCGTAAAACATGTGCCAAATCACTATGCGGATCATACGGATGATCCGCTGTGGCGACCCCGAACGGGAGCAGCCGAAAGAAGAAGAAGGAGATACTATATATATATATATATATATATATATATATATGCATGGCAGTAAAAGCACAAATAGCTCCTGAGATAACTTCGGGAATGAGCTGGCAAAACCGGAATAATGAGCACAAGGTATTTGGGAATCATTGTCAGATATGTCGGAAGGAGCGTGCTTAGCTCGGGCCTGTGAGGACTCTGGGAAGCCCGGGGCACCAAGTGCAATCGAGCGTCCCATTCAAAGAACATCAACTTAGCCAGGGCAAGCACGGCATCTCGTAAAAAGAGCATTAAATAATCAGGCCGAGTGAACAGCAACTGATTAAAAGAGCATCAGCTAACCAGGTTGAGTGCAGCATGGAACATCCAGGTACCGAGCAGTAGTGAGAGACAAGAATCTGAGTGCTACAGCAGAGTGTGAGCTCCACATATTCAGCATTTCAAGAAAGAGCTATTATGGGCCTGGCTGAGCCTAAAATACCCTTCTCCTATCTGCTCATTTCCCACATTCCCATATTTGCAATAAAGTCTATCAAAATCGTAGTCTGCCTTTGTCCTGTGACTAATGTTATTTTGATCACAAATGTGGTTCATTTATTGACTTCCATGTTACTTAAGTGGAGTGATGATGAGTGGCAATATGAATTCTTACCAATAATGCATGACCTAAGTCCTTTACACCTGGACTAGTGTCCCTCAGTCAGTATATAAGGACACAAAATCAAAATATTGGGACTCAGACTTGGCCTCCATTTGGTAGGACCTGTGACTGCAATAGTGAGCCTTGTCTGTTGCCCCATTGGAGACAAAAGCGACAGGTCAGTGGTCTCTCTGTCTTCTCTCGCCTCATTTCTGGTCTTGCACCCTTTACCCTCTCCATGCTGTCACCTCCAAGTATCTGAAGGACAAATGTGGTGCACCAGCAACCTCCTCCTATGAAACTGCCTAAATGCTCACCTCCACTCATTTATTCCTCTCTTTTCCAGCCTGTGGAACTGCCTTCCAAACTCTTCAATCTCATCCTTTCCTCCCGGTCTTCAAGATAGCTGTTCAGCACCATCTCAGGTCATCCCCCATCCAAAATCATGATCTTTTCATCAACCGTTAAACCACCCCAAACCCCTCCCGAAATTTGCCGTGTATCCATCTTGCCCACCCTTTGCATAATTCTCTCTTAAACATCATTGTTACCTGCATCCCTTGTTTGTCTGTCCCTCTACCTTCTCCCTCTACCTTGCTGTTGGTGTTTCCCATTTTTCCTACTGTTCCCTTTGTGATGTTGCATCCAGGTCTGTTCTATGCCCTCGCTCTTTCACAAGCCTAAACCGTGTATTTTTTGAAAAAAACAACAACATGAAACAATTTCTTCCAAAGTTTCCTTAGATAATCCATGGAACATATAACAACAGCAAAACAATTACGGCAACAACTCGAAGGGCACTCCGTGGAGTGCATACCTCTGCCACGTAAAGCCTGATCCACGAGAACATATCAGGCCCATTACATTTTTGAAATGTCATGCTATATAGTACTATATTGTTTTGGCCCTATTTCTCAATGGTGAAGAATAACTTTAAAAATTAAATAACTCTCGTATCCAGATCCAGATTCAGAGCTTCACCAAAATTGAATCAATTCTTCCTTGTCACGTACCCAACATGTCCACCAAGTTTCATCCGAATCTGTACCAGGAAGCAAGTGTCACACCAGCCATCGCTTCATGCATCCTGACCAACAGGAAATGACTGCCACACATTAACTTGTCTGTGGTACACAAAACAGTTCTCGGGGCAGCCAGGAACAATTTAAATATAAATTTGAAAAAGGCTCTTCTGGCTAAACAGTCTCAGGCGTTCCGCCTATTAGGCATGAGCTTAGCAGAGCTACAGCCCCCTACTTCCCAGTAGGATTGTACTGCAGCCAATACCGGGAAGATAATTTAATTCTCAATTTTATAGACCAGTCAATCCCAGAGAGGGAACACAAATGGACACGTGTTTCGGGCTTGTTAGTCCTCATCAGTGTGGAACAGAAGCTCCTCCCCCGGATATTAAATTCTCTTCCCGGTATTGGCTGCAGTAAAATCCTACTAGGAAGTAGGGGGCTTTAGCTCTGCAAAGCTCATGCCTGAGAGCAGAGCCAATGCGACTGTTTAGCCAGAAGACACACACACACACACACACACACACACACACACACACACACACACACACACACACACACACACACACACAGTCTTTTCGAGGGACAACCATTATTAAAAGAAAGATGTAGCGAATATGGTTTTACATGATCATTTCTTGTGTCCATCCTGACTTTCCGACTTTGTTTGCATACTTTTTGAAGGAACGTGCTCCTGCCTCCCACCTTTCTCGGCTTATCTCATGCCCCCATTGCTGTGCATTGTGTGCTTGCTCCCGTACGAGCCTCGACAAGTTATACAAAAAAAACAAAAACATCCCCACATCCTTTTGCATTTCCTAAAATGTTTTTATGACGTGTTTCTTTACTTTTTTTTATAAATGTGTTTACACGCTGGAGAATTTCATAGTTATTGCACGGAATTTTATTTTTTATTCTTAGGATTTGTGTTGGATTAAACACGAGCAGCACCCCACCCCCTTCCCTTGGATGGAATGATATGGGTACAAACCAATTTTGTGTTAGGCTGTCAGAAAATAAGAATGAGAATAATAAGAAGAATGGCAAACGGGAACTTTTGCTTCTCTAATTTTTCTCATTGAGCAATGTGTCCCAAAGTTTAATGAGTGTTATTGGATGGGAAATTCTCCGCAGACGACTGCTCGGTAACTTATAGCTTTAAAAGTTTTATCTTGATTGATTTTTTAAAAAGGGTTTATGTTGTATTCAGCCAATGGAGTGTCCGGAACATCCCTACATAATAAGTCGATCGACTTCTTGATAATACATGTCATATACATAGACAGCATATTATCCACACAGAGTCAGACACGAAAAATTTCAAAAATCTCAGTGTGAAGAACAATTATGCAGGGAAATCTGGATATCCAAGGAATATTCGAACTTCATTGACTATAAACAGAATTAGCGAAGTGATTGCGTGTAGCTCTTGAACATCAATAAGACAAGATGCATTTCACGTAAAAGTGGAGTGTGTCATTATTAAAGCAGTATCATTATTAGAGTGTAAAAGTCTGATCTGATCTGATGGCTTTCCCTTACAAAAGTCAATTGGTGGAGCAGTTGACCTAAGATGACAAGCGTCGGCATGATGAATTTTGTGCAACATTCAGAATTATTGATCAAGCAGAAATCAAAACAGAGACATCATTCTCAGTGACAAATTTCCTGTTTACTTGAATGGTTTGTTAACCAAACAGAATTGTAGGTTTTGGGGCAAGGAGAAACCAGCCCACTTTGTTGAGTTACCTCTCAGGCCAGGTGTGGTAGCATGTGCTGGATATATATGTATATATGTATATATATATATATATATATATATATATATATATATATATAATATATATATTATATATATTGTTACGGCTGTGGAAATTCGCAAACCACCATTCAGGTCCCGTAGGTGAGATATCTCTAAGTACATGTGTAGTTAGCCCCAAATCTGTTGTTTAGAGGGAATTAATGTGATTCATTCGGGCTGCGACGCTTTGAGTCAGTCGTTCTTCTTTTTCTATTTTTTATTTCAAACAAAAACCAACAAGGGGCTCGCCTGGTTTTCACGCCATTCTTCTCCGCGCTTGGTGGGAGGAGGAGAAGCGGGGTGGGGCAGCTGGCGCCTGATTGGTGGATGCGCGTGTGACGCGGCCAGGGAGGAGAACGCCCCTCTTCGAGACCTTTCTCGAAGCGCCTCGAAGGGGGGTGGAGCAAAGAACGGGCGGGGGCAACAGGGCGGAGCTCCGGGGTATAAAGTCGGAGACGGGCGAAGCAGTTTGGTGGATGCTCTTGCTCGGTGGATGCTCTTGCTGGGTGGATGCTCTTGCTGGGTGGATGCTCTTGCTGGGTGGATGCTCTTGCTGGGTGGATGCTCTTGCTCGGTGGATGTTCTTGCTTCGTGGTTGCTCTCGCTCTCGTCTTCCGGCTCGCTCGTCCTGGTGGCCGCTGGCCTGGTCTTTGTGGGGCAGTTGCAAGACCCCGCTGGCGGGAAGGAGCGTCCGCCATTCCCTCTCCTGACTTCGGGCATCCACGTTTCCCCCCCCTCTATCCGTGCTGGGATAGTGCCGAACACTCCGTTCGTGGGGTCGAGTGGCCAACACGTGCAGGCGGGAGGCACGCAGGAGAGGACTCACCTACCACGCCAGGGCACGGTAGCGCGGCCAGGCGGACCACGTCGACGGACGTAGGAGAGGGACTCGACGGCCAAAAAGGGAAGTGACCATTTTCTTTCGGGGTTTTTGTATGGATCTTGTGGCGCCGTGTCTTGTGAAGTAGAACTGTGTAAGTGTTGCCGTGTGTTCGCGTAGTCGGTTGTAGATCTGCATTGTTGTTTTTGTTTAATTGCTTTATGTGCATTTTTCATCCTGTATGGCTGTATATGTGTGCTCTCCGTGTGTCGTGTGAATAAAGTGCTTGTGTGAACTTCTTCCCCGTTTCGCTGCGTCCTTCCCTTTGTTGAATCTCCATCTTGCTTCACGTAAAGGGTTCGTAGTGGGCTTGATACGCCCGATAATTAATCGGAACCGTCGAGGCCGACGATAACACCGCTCGGTTATCCCGAAGCACGGAACGTACCGCTTAAGCGGTTCGTGTCCGGAGTCGACCTGCGGCGAGGTACGATCGCCCGGTTTACCATCCGCGTGGGTACTTAGGTAGGTCGAGTTTGGCGAACAACCCTATCCTACGCGGGTGGCCGATTGGCACGATCGTGGTGAGGTCGAAAGGCCCACCCGTGACTGGCTCCGGGCGATAGTTCCTGGAGGGTCACGACAGAATTGTCCGTCTGGTGGGCGAGGCGGCCGCCATTCGAGTCACGTGGCCGTCCGCACGCCGGCGGGCGCGAATTCGACAAATAATATATAATATATATATATATATATATATATATATATAATATATATATATATATATATATATGTAATGCATATAAAAATAAATACACATACATACATAATCTACATATATATATATATATATATGTAGATTATGCATATATGGTATATACATATACATCTTCTTTCGGCTGCTCCTGTTAGGGGTCGCTACAGCGGATCATCCATTATGATCCGCATACTGATTTGGCATAGGTTTTACGCCGGATTCCCTTCCTGACGCAACCCTGGTCGCCTCTTACGACACAGGGATAAGGATTGGGTTTCGCCATGATTCCGGGCTGCCCTACACCTCTCATAGCGCGGCCCAGCGCAAGACTCCCGTCCTCAAGCGATCCTCCAACCCAAGCCTCCGAGTAGCCGGATTACAGGCGCACGCCACTACGCCGGTGTATATATACATATACATATATATATATATATTATTATTAATTATATAATATATATGTTCATAAATATATATATATATGGATAATATATTGTGCCGGTAAATAAAAGACAAAAACGTGATGGGAACATGATGTTTTCTTTTTCTTCCTCATTTACCAATTTGAATCATCATCACACCATTTTAAAGCCTTTTTTCCCTGAGCAGGGGTCAGCTTTTTGTGGGCTCCAATCATGGTACCCTTTCTTGTGGCATGTTGGTTATGGCGGGTGCCCTTCTGACACCAACCCTTTAGTCACCTTCGACATGCAGGTATAATTACCAGTATACTGGTACTCATTTTGCCCACCTCAGAAGGATGACAGGCTGAGTCAACCCTCCTGATGTTAATTCAGTCGCCAGCGGGGCTCGAACTCATGACCCCGAGGATCCCAAGCCACCACCCTAACCACTAAGCCAACACCAGGCTGTATTTACCAATTTGAATGGCAGTAAAAAAAGAAACAGGAAGAAATGCAGATTGATCATGAGACAAACCAAGAGTACATTTGGACCTTAATTTCATGAGATGAGACAGCAAATGTTCATGAAGAATTGGGTGATGGATTGGAGAAAGGTCCGATTTTCCTAAACTGATCATTCACTGTGGTAGTTCTTAGGTCTGCTAAGCCCGGTGAGATGTAGGTTCAAGATGAACGAGCTGTGAGGGAACATAAAACACAATATCGAGAATGAGCTCACCTCCAGTAGATGAGGACAGAAATGAGGAAGATGAGGCATGCGCAGGTGAGTGAAGCGACGACAACCAGCGGTATTCGCCAGTCTGCACGCTCTCCAGCCAACAAACGCTGCCCTGCTTGCTGGCCTGGCCTCACACACACACAGACACAAGAGTGTGGGAAATGGGTGCCCACTGGTCAATTGACCAATCAATCACATAAGCCTTTTATAAAAGGCCTGAACAGTAGTACTAGTAGTAGTAGTGGTAGTAGTATGGGTATGAGTGTTGTTCAAATTGTAGTAGTAGTATTCTTATCATGCTCTGGGAGGTAAGCACAAAGCTCTTCACACATTGTGGGGTATGGAAAGATGGTGTTCATTGAGTCATGTTTCATGAACAACAAATAAAATTAAAGGTGATTAAAAGATAGATGTGGTGCGAAAGAGAAACTATTGTTTGGGTGGTCCTTTGTCAGACACCACTTTTCCAAAGTTTCGCCATGTTCTCACTGGTGATGCAATAGATCATCACAAGTTCTTGCATTTAAATCTCCATCTCACACAGTGCAAAGCCACATCGGGTAGGTGAGCCATGTCAATGCCAAAGGGAAAGGGCCTTCTTTGCGAGAAGCTATCGCAGGCGTCTCTCTCAAGCGTCCGAGTGCTGTTCACGTCTCACGCACTTTGTTTATCGGGCCTTTAGCAGTCGTCTCAAGGTGCCCACATGTGCAAAATAACTCCATTCATATCTTGATCTGCCTTGATCTTCCTAGGTTTACTCCCTCGCACATGTACTTTGCACGAAGCAGGTGTTAAAGTCCCCTGCTCGCGCTATGCCAGGTTATTAGGGAAATGAGTAGTTGGTCGGAAGGAATGCGGATAGAGTACGGAATACGCCAAAGATAAAAACCGGAGCCTCGGCAACAATGTTTAATGAGAGATATAACAACACCTCAATGTTTGTTTCATGTTAGCTGCGGGTAACCACAAGAGTAAAAAAAAAACAGAAAATCAGATGCATGTAAATTAAATAAATAATAATTTTGAAAAAAAAGATTCCTACTCGCAAACACAATTTCAATTTCCACTCAAAGCGTTCCACAAATTATGTTCTTCACAAAAGTGTTTGTGAAACACACAATGTATTTCAACCGAGCACAGATTTATTAACAAACCTTCAATAATTCCAATCAAGCATGGAGTCAATGACACAGATCAGTCAAAGAGACCACAATTGTCACAATCAATTTAATCAGATTTCTGATTCCTCCCATATCGAGAATGTTTGTTTGGATTAAAAACAATACAATTGTTTCTCTCTCACTTATTGCATGCAAAGAGCTCCATGGGAACCAATCTCGTATTTCAAAACTTGAGAATTACACCATTCCTTTGGAGGTGGTCGAGCCTTGATTTTGTGGATTCCTGATTAACTGTGAAACACATGACGTTTTTATTGAAAAATATCGGGGGGGGGGGGGGAAGGAAAACCTCATTGTTACACTGTATTTTAGTAAACTAGAAACTAGAATCACCTGCTCCCTTTGGGAGCAGCCTGGGTCAGTGGGGGGGGGGGGGGGGTGAGGGTTGATGGGATAGTGAGGGTGGTGGGGCAAATATATTTTGTGCCCTGGATAATAATCCCCTGTCTGCAGCAGAGGCCAGGAAACCACTGGAACTGTAGCACATGTACTGGCAAATTTGTAAGTTGTCTTTGAGGGATGGGGGATTGTGCCCATGACCTAACTGTGTTTGTGGAGATCAGGCGACGCATAATTTCGGGCCAGTACGTATGCAAAATTTAATGTATCTCGGGTCAAGATTGCAAGTCGTTGTTCCCCCCCCCCTCGCATGGGGGCTACGCCCCCCCCCCCCAAAGGGGTTATTTGAGCCTACGACCTGGCCCTTGTGGCTACCAACACATATGCAAAATTTTGTGGAGATCGACCCAGCCCTATTTTTTGCCTCCGATTTTCAAATGTGTGTACATGCACGCACATGCACGCGCTCGCACACACACACACACACACACACACACACACACACACACATCACAACCACCATAAATGAGTGGAGGTAAAGTATTGCTCACATCTGCAAGTTCTTATTCACAAATTACTTTTTTTAACGAGGCATCGGCTCCTTCCAAGGGAAGGGAATCAGTGGAGAAATGTGAAATGAAATGCAATGAAGAGTGAACAGGGCACCCCCAAAAGCATTTCCTCAAATCACTGTTACATTGTTTTAAGCACCAGGTTCTCAATCAACACCAGGAAGTTTTAATTAGAACTGAGACTATAATTAAAAAAAAGAAACCAAGGAAGAAATATTAGGACGTCATTGAACTTGAGTATCGTCAATAACACAAAGGAAACTATTGATACAAGGAACTGAAAAACATATTCCAAACGCTAGACACAGCAGCAAGGTAAGTGCTCAGTTGCTCAACACTGTGCTGTTGACCTTGGACCTTTCCAATTGGTGCCAGCTCATATTCAGGGTCAGCCACCCAAGAGTCTATCCAATTGCTTTCCGTGAGATACAAAAAGAACATTATCCCAGTAAGAAATGAGGACTCTGCAGCATTTGGCAGAAATGTATGCGATGTGAATGAAAATGGAAATCTTGGCCCTCTCCAGCTTATGGGTGGGTCATGAGGAGCTACAAGAACAAAGATAAGGCGGAAACTGGCGAGCTAGAGCTCTCTGCCTGCTGCTACTCCATTGAACGATAGCAATTCCAGCCCCGAGATTCAGTCCCCAAGAAGCAGGTCCCATTGGCGAGCAGGCTTCCAAGGTCCGACCCTCTCCGAGGAAGGTCAGACACAATCAGCACATGCCGCAAACACTCGTATCGGCTCGAGATATCACAGACAATGCGTTAAAGTGCTACCTGTGCCCGTTTGATTTGGGTATGTCTGGCATACTGACCGTTTCTATTATAGCAAATAGTCGAGGCTAAAGATGGTCTATTAATGTCACATTTGCTGATAAACTTAAGAAAATGGACGAGAATGTTATTATCCAAAAAAAGAAGATAACCAAGATGATTACATTACAACAGTTTCTGCCAGAGCAAAGTCAGGAAGTTAGACAGAGCTTGGCGAGGAAGCATCCCATGGGCTGAAAGAGTGCAGGCAAGGATGTCGAGTGTATTGATGAAAAATTAATGCACCCATTTCTCACCTCGCAGAGGCAGCACAACTTGCTTGGGGAAGTGCGGTAAAGTTAAAAATTTAAGGGCCATAAGAGTCCAATGGGACACTTGGATGTAAAGTGCCTCCTATTCCGGGGAAGAAATATTTAGCTTTCACCTGTTTTATCATTCAGACACAACATGCGGGGAGAATAAAAACAACCATTGCGATTAATAATGCACAATCTTTCAGGTATTACAATTGTAGCTCGATAATCTGACCTAATTAAAAAACTGTGG
>CM068954.1:23019508-23037119 GCA_035128595.1 Eptatretus atami
CATGAGTCACACAAGCCAAATTTAAGCTCTTTTTGTATCCAAATCAAATATCATGGAAGAGCTGAAACACAGAATTGATCAGGACACAACAAAACAAAAGGAACAGTAGAAAGAGAGTATGGAAACACGAACAGAAGGGTGAGAATGGGGGGTGGGAGGGGGAAGGGCAAAATAGAGGAAGACTTGGAGAACAAGGAAAAAAGACATAAAATGTCATAACCCCTGTTGTTTTAGTAATTTTATTGTCCGGATTTAAATGGCGAGCTCATATTTATTTACAACTAAAATGGCTGCCAGTCTACCAGTTGGCCATCTTTGATCAGATCGCAAAATAAAGTTAGGTGCCAAAGTAAGCCATCAAGTACTGTGCTGGTGCCATATTTGAACCAGATCGGACCACGCATGTCCGATAAATGGTTGGGGACATGTTTAAGTAACAAAATGGCCACCAGTCAGCCATCTTCGATCTGGTATTAAAAAATAAAATGACGTACATATGCAAGCCAACATTCCTTATCTGTGTGCTTAGTTTGAACAACATTGGTAAATGTATGTCCGAGAAATGCTTGAGGACGTGTTCAAAATCGGGTTTTTTACAACTAAAATGGCCGCCAGTCAGCCATCTTGGATCAGTTCTCGAAAGAAAACGACATGCATATGTAAGCTTTGTTTAGTTATCTGTGTGCCAAGTTTGAACAACATCAGTAAATGTATATCCAAGCAATGCTTGAGGACGTGTTTGACACCGGGTTTTTTTTTTTTACAACTAAAATGGCCGCCAGTCTACCAGTCAGCCATCTTTTGTCAGATCACAAAATAAAGTGAGGGGCATGTGTACACCATGATATGCTGTGCTTGCACCGAGATTGAACAAAATCGGACCATGCATGTCTGAGACATGGTTGGGGACACATTTTAGTAACAAAATGGCCATCAGTCGACCATCTTGGATCTGATCTCGAAAATAAATGACGTGCTTATGTTAGCTATCGTTCCTTATCTGCTTGCCAAATGTGAACCACATCGGTAAATGCATGTCCGAGAAATGGTTGAGGAGGTGTTCAACATCAGGTTTTTTTTACAACTAAAATGGCCACCAATCGGCCATCTTTGATCACATCACGAAACAAAATGCCAAGTACCAATATAATCGGTCCATACATGTCCGAGATATGATTGCGGATGCATGCACGGATGCATGAAAAACGAAAATCGAGACCAAATCCATAAGCCTCCGTCGTTTCGGACTAAGTCCAACGGGGCTAATAATTGGTGTGGGGAAGAATAACAGTTACGGAAGGACATATGAGGTGGACAAGATGAAGACTGAAACAAACTCTCAGGAAGGCAAAACTGGAAATCTCTAAGGAAGTGAGCTCGGGGGTTGGGGAGTTGGCAGGGTTAACAGAGATCTAAAATATGAAAGTTTTTGATAGGGGGTTGATTTAAGATGGTGGTGAATAGCTGTCTTGAAGGCCTGGATGGAAGAATGAGATTGAAGAGAATGTGGAAGCTGGTTCCACAGGTGGGGGAAAAAAACAAAACGAATGAGTGGAGGTGAGCAGTGATTCTGGATTTTGGGAGTTTCACCAGAAAGGGGTTGATAGTGGATGGCGTGCGCCCTGCAGAAACCTGTGGTGGAGGGAGAGCAGAACACCATCAAGCTATGGATGAAGGCCTTGAAGCTGGATAAGAGTTCAGGTGTGCCAAAGAAGCTTTGGAAACTGTTTATGATAGCAGAAATCATAAACGGCGATTGTTGCGTTAAAATACCAAAAAAGTGTCTTTGTGTTCCATCGTTTATCGTTCACCATCTCTTTGCGATTAATCTTTGCGACTCGTTTAATTAAAGGTCAGCATAACAAACAAAGCCATTTCCTTCCAATTTCAATCATTGCTGCGAGCATGTACTGACCTGCGGCCACACCAAAATGAACGCGGATTGGTCGGCTTGAAGGTCCTATCAGGCTGCCGTCACAGATGGCTTGGACACGTACTAGGTAGTTGGTGCCCGCTGTCAGGTTGCGCAACTCCAGGCTCTGGAAAGAAAAGATGGAAAGTTCAACAGAACTACGAGTGTTTTGCTAGACTTTACTTAAAGCGCTTTGCTTAGAAAAAGTCATAACTTTTGTAAGCAAAGCCTGGTGACATGGACGAGTGGAAAAAGAAAGAAACTTGAAAAGTGGAGCAAGGTACCCAAATTGAAAAGGTGAAGGCACTTGCAAAATTAGAGACTAATTGGCCTGTCGGGAAATTCACATAAAATTACAGCACTGGTACAGCCTATATAAAAATATAAAATTACAGCACTGGTACAGCCTATATAAAAATAAAATTACAGCACTGGTACAGCCTATATAAAAATAAAATTACAGCACTGGTACAGCCTATATAAAAATATAAAATTACAGCACTGGTACAGCCTATATAAAATATAAAATTACAGCACTGGTACAGCCTATATAAAAAATAAAATTACACCACTGGTACAGCCTATATAAATATAAAATTACACACTGGTACAGCCTATATAAAATATAAAATTACAGCACTGGTACAGCCTATATAAAAATATAAAATTACAGCACTGGTACAGCCTATAAAAAAATATAAAATTACAGCACTGGTACACCTATATAAAATATAAAATTACACCACTGGTACAGCCTATATAAAAATATAAAATTACACCACTGGTACAGCCTATATAAAATATAAAATTACAGCACTGGTACAGCCTATATAAAATATAAAATTAAATTAAATATATAAATAAAAACACCACTGGTACAGCCTATATAAAAATATAAAATTACAGCACACTGGTACAGCCTATATAAAAATATAAAATTACAGCACTGGTACAGCCTATATAAAATATAAAATTACACCACTGGTACAGCCTATATAAAAATATAAAATTACAGCACTGGTACAGCCTATATAAAAATATAAAATTACAGCACTGGTACAGCCTATATAAAATATAAAATTACACACTGGTACAGCCTATATAAAAATATAAAATTACAGCACTGGTACAGCCTATATAAAATATAAATTACACCACTGGTACCAGCTATATAAAAATATAAAATTACACCCTGGTACAGCCTATATAAATATAAAATTACACCACTGGTACAGCCTATATAAAAATATAAAATTACAGCACTGGTACAGCCATATAAAAATATAAAATTACAGCACTGGTACAGCCTATATAAAAATATAAAATTACAGCACTGGTACAGCCTATATAAAAATATAAAATTACAGCACTGGTACAGCCTATAAAAAATATAAAATTACAGCACTGGTACGAGCCTATATAAAAATATAAAATTACAGCACTGGTACAGCCTATATAAAAATATAAAATTACAGCACTGGTACAGCCTATATAAAAATATAAAATTACAGCACTGGTACAGCCTATATAAAAATATAAAAAAATTACAGCACTGGTACAGCCTATATAAAAAAATAAAATTACAGCACTGGTACAGCCTATATAAAATATAAAAATTACAGCACTGGTACAGCCTATATAAAATATAAAATTACAGCACTGGTACAGCCTATAAAAAATATAAATTACAGCACTGGTACAGCCTATATAAAATATAAAATTACAGCACTGGTACAGCCTATATAAAAATATAAAATTACAGCACTGGTACAGCCTATATAAAAATATAAATTACAGCACTGGTACAGCCTATATAAAAATATAAAATTACAGCACTGGTACAGCCTATTATAAAATATAAAATTACAGCACTGGTACAGCCTATATAAAACATAAAATTACAGCACTGGTACAGCCTATATAAAATATAAAATTACAGGCACTGGTACAGCCTATATAAAAATATAAAATTACAGCACTGGTACAGCCTATATAAAACCATAAAATTACAGCACTGGTACAGCCTATATAAAACCAGAGAGTTGGTGTCAAAGCCACCCAATGCTCGCCTGTTTATACATTTATCGTTTTTAAAAGACCAATGTAATAATATTTTTTATAAAGCATTGCAGTGAAGTCTGATCCAAATAATTTTAAAGCAATATATGTATTTGCATATTGTAATGAGTAAAAAATAGTGTGTGGATAAAAACATTAGAAAGGAAATAACTTGCACCAAAAACTTTAACATTTTCACGCTCATGCTGACGCTGATGCTCACGCCGGGGGTATCGCTATAGCTCTCTGTTCTTTGAACAGGCGAGCTAAAAAGAAATTAATTTTTCACGGCCTTAATCAAAACAAAACTCGTACAAGAATACACATCCGTTTTAGGATATTAACAGAGTCCGTTAAAGTGTAATAAAAGCAGAGTGCAAGTTTACGACAGATTGATGAATGAAACGACTTTCTACCGACGTGAAAACATGGGAAGAAAATTGCTCATTACAGGCAGAAATGTGAGGCTGAACCCACTGGAGCATTAGTGAACGCTAATAGATTAAACCTAACATTCATAATAAGTGGGCAGATGAGCATAACTGGATGAATAGGATGGATTAATGACATTTTGTCAATTTCAAAATCTTCCAGAAAAGGATGTTTCTTGATTCATCTCGACATGGCTTTAGAAAGGAGTCGCTGCACTTCCCTCTCCGTACGTCATATCCCATAGACCTTTGCTGTCCAGTGCCTCCAGGATTTATTTCCATCGACCATGCCTTATGACACCAACACTCACTCATTGTTCAGCACAAACGTGACCTATACACGTGGAAACAACTTCCATCATCACAAATGTAGACAAAATGAAATTATATAAATCTGAAGCTTGCTTACAGCATACAAGTAAATTGGATGAATTGCTCAAAATTTACAGCTCGTATAGCTTTCTGAATGGCCGAAGCTTTCCTCTTGGTCAGGCATCGCATGCTGGAGCCATGTTCCCTGGGAAGCCTCAGGATACTCGGCCAATGTTGTGACCTTTAGATGCCATGAAACAAGTGCAATGCCAACTAAGTAGCCATCTTGTGGAGGCCTCAATGAGCCAAAGAGGATTCCAATACCTGAATGATGAACTCAGTGACCAAATGTGGATTTACATAACTAGTACTCGACATTGCTTTTGATAAACATTGGACAGTAGATAAAGTTTTTTTTTTGGGGGGGGGGGGGGGTGGGGGTGGAGAGGAGTATGGTGAAATACAGAAAAAGGGACTTCCCAACCACATTTAGGATCGCTGTTTTTCATCACTTTATGCATTTATTACTTATTACTCTGATCAACTTTGATGGTTCCAACTCCTACCTTGGTGGTGGTGTTTCTGTCATCAGAAACCTGATCCATCATGGTCTGTGTTCTCTGCGAACCCATCCTAGCCCTCTGGAATATGACGACTCCATATACTCCTCGTTTTCTTTAAATGTAGACATATTCATAACCAAACCACCCTCATTCCCTTTTATTTGAATGTGGTGACTTCATTGCCACCATTCCAGTTAACTGAGATGTCAACATTCACAAATGTGATGTCAACTAATTGCACTGGTACCAAAGGCTTCTGTGAAGCATCAGGCCTGACACAATCAGTTCGTTTCCCACCACAGATCTCCATAAATGGTCGTCTTCTCTCTTTAATACAGCATTGGCCAACTTTCCTGCTCCTCTTCATCCCCACTCGGCTCCTGTGATAAGGTTGCCGTCTTGTTGGCTGCAGTCAGGGCTTCTAATGTGCTGTTGTCTGGCAATTGACAGTGCGAATGGCAAGGTCTTCGATCTGCGATTGAACTCATGGAAAGGTCTACCATCTCCGCAACTGATATTGATTGCTTCTGGGAACGCTTCGACAAATTGTGACTTTCTTTTGCACAGGTTCATTCCATCTTGCCCGCAGCTACCCTGCCCATCCTCTTTGCTTTGTAAACAGAGGCTTGTGGGAAAGCATTTACTTACAAGCAGCTCACTTTCTCAACTTGGAAGCCTTAAGTCACTCCACAAGGCCTAGAATAAATGTCTATAACAGGTTGGCCAAAACACAACACCAAACTCATCTTAAAGCTAAAACGACTAACCTAAGGTTTCCTTCAGGAATCTTCCAACCTGTCTTCCTCTTCTAAGACCTGGTCATGGCTGGTGTAATCTCTGGTGTATGCTCTTCCTCATTTCTCTAACTCTCGCTGGATAGCTTCACAGAAAATTCTGCGTTGGACAATGCAGAAAGTTTGAACTCAGTATTTGCTTCAAAAGGGAAAGTCACCAACGAGGTTCCTCCTTTCTATCCCTTAACCACTACCACCTTTGACAATGTCAATATTCCACCTGAGAAGGTCAAGTTTATGGATGACCTTATGGTTTCCTCAACTGCAAGCCCTGCTGGCATCAGCACCCATGTTGTCAAAATAAACTCTGCTGAACTGGTCTCTCCTCCATCTGTACTTTTCAGCAGGAACTATATTTGCTACCATCCATCTGCATGGAATGTGTCAAGTATCTCCCTCATCTCCAAGAAGGGCACAAAGAAAGATGCACTCAACTTCCTTTAAAAAGAAAAACAGTGGAGTCCATTATCGCTCCGAACATAAAGTCATTACTTTTCTCAAATGGTCGAATCAACAATTAGCAGGTTGGTTTCCATCCCAGCCACTCAATTCTGGATATGCTGCTTCTCTCTTCTCACAACATGGATGGAGACCCTGGATGAGATTTGCGAACCATGGTGCAGCCGTGTCTCTGGACGTTTCCCATTCCATCAACACGATTGAACACCCAGCCCTGATTCCCAAGCTCTCTGCATGCAGCATCCAAGGCTGTCTTCAAGCCTGGCTGGACAACTTTCTCCGTGCCGACAAACAGCCTGTATCTAAAGAGCACTTTTCAATGTTATCCTTTATGAATTGCAAATGAGCACTTCCATTTTGTCTTCACACAATCAACCCAGCAGCCTTACTTTCATGTAGCATTTGTGTCGAGTCTGTTGAGCATGTTGATGCTTTTTGTGGTTCGCAGTAAAATGCTTCAGAGTTGTTTCCAGTGGGTTGCACAAATATTTACCTTTTATTTTTCTTCAATACAATACCAAAGTAAAACATGCCATTTTGATGCCATTAACAGGTTGTGGCTGAGAGCTTCTCAAAGGGAAAACTTTTCTTTCAGCTACTGTCTGTATACCGGGATTTAATTTCGAAGAAGAAGAAAAAAACACCAATGGCCCAAGGATTACACCCCAGCCCCGAACCACCCCCAACAAATAATGAAAGGGTGTGCATGTGTGTGTCTTTCCTCTGTCGTTGTGTCACAGAGGAAGTGCTTTTTCTCACAAACGTGTTACACCGTTCAATTACAATTGTTTCAAAGACTCCAAGTACCCTATTTTAGCCAAAATAACTTCAATAAGAGTAAAGTAACTTCAATAAGAGTAAAGTAACTTCAATAAGAGTAAAGTAACTTCAATACGTCTGCAGAGTATATTTTCTTAAACTGTAATCGGGATATGTTATTACAATTGTGTGTTTGTGCATTTTCTTTGACTCACTATGTTTTAGAATTGTACACAACTCACAAAGGATGCTGCATAGGTGGAGCACTTTCACCGAGCTATCTGGGGTGGGTTCGATTCTCAGCCAAACTATAAACTGTTGGATCTGTGCATCGCAGACATGGTGTTGCGTCACAAGTGCACCATCCCGAGGGTCGACGTTAATCCGGTTGTCCACTCCACTGACATTAGTTGGGGAAAATTGAAGATCCATCCTTGCTTTTTCACAAAAAAAAGGCAAGTTATCTCTGGTACCCTGACCAAATCACAAGTTCCTGCTCAAATGTCAGGCCAATTAAACGTCAGGCCTGGCCAGCTGGTTTATGAAAGACTTGGGCCAAAAGTTTTCCCCAGCCAATCCCACAAGAAGGTGGGAATAATTGAGACTGTTCTTCTTCTGCTTCTTCTTCTTATGTATGGCAGCTTGGCTGCCAGATAGCAATCATTTTCTTTGGGCAGGGCCATGCCACTGATGCTGTGCCCCTATACCAGTACACTGATACTCATTTTGCTGACCTTGAAAGGATACCAGATTGAGTCAACCCCACCTGGTGATAATTCAGCAGCCAACAGGGCTTAAACTCAGGACCCTAAGATACCAAGGCAGCCACCCTAGCTGCTAAATCAATACCAGGCATATTGGGACTGTTAAGGAGTGGTGGAGGTAGTAGTTGGAGTGGAAGTAATGGTGGTATTATTTGGAGTTGTACCGTCTATGTATGGCATCGAAATCCCCTATGCAAGACACATGTCTGCATGCCAGTTTGTATTTCAAGTACAGTATTGGCAGATTTCCTAAATTATTTTATCAAATCTGTATGTACATTGTACATGGAATAAGACGACAGTATATGTAACTTGAGAAATTTCTGTTCAATGTGAACTAGTTTGGCTGTTTTGTGTGTTTGTATGACTTCTATGCAGTCCTTAATTGCTAGACGGATTGAGTTGAAAACTCGTCATTATGCTCGGGATGTGCAGGGGAGCGATTGAAGCAGAAAAAGAAATTAAGTCCCGGATGCCAAAAAAATGTTTTAAGATCAACATTATAATTGAACACAACAAAGCGAAGATGCTGAGTATGAGAATCATCGTGAAGATCGACTTGCCAAAGAAAAGAAGATTCCTACTCCGTCTGGGACACATTGGGAAGAGCGTTTCCTAAGTTCTTTAGAAATTCTCATCACCTAAAATATATTTTTTTCAAATCATAATGGAGTGGTGTTGTTCTCACATGTGGACCGGCACACCTGAATCCCACGTCACACTCCTGGAAGTCATGGACGCCAAAGTGGTGTGAGCCGGTAGAACAAGTCATAAGAAGAGCGAGAATTGCTTTGCAATACTTGTCCCCCACCGATGTGATATTTTCTAAGTCCAAAAAGGGCATAACTTTGAAAAATTGACGAAACGCCCTGAAACTCAAACTTGTTCTGTAACTTATCATAATAAAGAAATAGACCAAGTTTCAGTTGAAAATTTTAAGGATATGGGGAAAAAACGTCTGAAAGACCACAGGTGGGATGGACAGATGGACGGACAGACGTTGAGCAAACCTATAGTCTCCACCAGTGAAACCAGGAGGGGACTAATGAAATACATTGTGGACATCATATAAGTGGGGGAATATCCCATATCAGTTCAGATGGGTTCTTTGCTCGTAGTTACCTCCACCACCGAAGGAGGACAGAGGTTATGTTTTTCCCCATTTGTCTGCACGTGCGTTTGTCTGTCTGTGAGTACAATATCTCAAAAAGTTATGAACGGATTTGGACGAAACCTGGTGGACAGTTTGGTTGTGTGAAAAGGACGAATTGATTAGAGTTTGGTGAAGATCCAGATCCGGATACTAGAATTATTAGTGATTCGTCACAATTGAGAGAAGGGGCCAAAAACGATTTATAGCAAGATATTTCAAAATATTGTGGATGGGTTATGACAAAACTTGGGGGATGAGTTGGATAGGTAACAAGAACAAGCCGATTAGATTTTGTTTAAGGTCCGCATGTAGACCCGGCCTATCACTGGGTTACAAAATGTAACACGTTCACCCTGGCGGAGGTATGCGCTCTACCGAGTGCAATCCTCGTTCAAAATGGGACTATCTGTTTTAACGAATTTTAATATTAGCAAAGAGCAATAAAAAGCTAGATGCTTCTTTTCAATCTGTTATTAACAGCCAAGTTCAGGACAGGTTAAGACATCAGATGAAGCAGACATTACGATTTTGTGCCATCCATACAAAAGGAGACGAGATTCCAGTGGCATAATAAAAGAAGAGGGGTCAATATCTTACCAAGTAATGTCTGGAAAAAACATGGCATCATTGTCCCAGCAGATCATCACATCACTTTAAATAGTATGGATTGCGCAGAACTTCTCAGCTATTTTATTTGATAAAACTCAGCTATTTTAAATACTGTTGACAATCTTCCTCTGTGAGTGTATCAACATATTTAAATTACTTGCAGATTCATTATTCTGCGAGAATTATAGCTATCACTGCTATCAGTCTCATTCACCGAAAAGCAAATACAGTTGGGCATTTGCTTTCCCATTTGGCATGTGCATACAGATTAAACCAGATGTTGTGGTCGTAAAGAAAGTGGTCTATTGACAGCTCGTTAAGTGGTCAACTGATGGAGGTCGGTGTGTCCCAAGGTGGTACTTCGGGTTATTTTTCCTGTTGCTTTTCATTAATGATCTCTCTGTTTCCTTGGAAAGTAATCTTTATCATTCTGCAGATGACTCGTAATCATGTTGAACTGCCTCACTACCAGCCATTCCTTTCAATGGGCCAATCACATCCGCAAGCTGACCATTCAAGCCAAGAGAAAACTGGTCGTTTTCATCGGGAATGGCGATTTCTCAGTTCTGTAGAAATTCTCATTACCTAAAAAGTGTTTTTTCAAAGCATAATGGAGCAGTGTTGTTCTCATATGTGAACCGGCACACCTGAATCCCACGACACACTCCTGGAAGCCATGGAGGCCGAAGCTGATCTGAAAATAATTTGTATCACCCCGCATGAGGTTGTGATACAAGACTAACTGGTTTCTCACCATAGATTGGTTTGGTGGTCCTTCGAGCATTTGTTCTCTCTCTCATAAAGTCTTTCTCGCCATGCTCTTCTACGCGGCAAGTATCCCCAGCAACGCCCTCCTTTTCAACCTTTCAAGGTCCCATTATTATATTATTTGTATTTATAATCGAGGTTCGTGTAAGAGCTAGAGCAGAATGTAAGGGAACAAAATGGAAAGGAAGAAACACCAACAACAGAGTAGAAGTGAGAGTGAGATCAAGGGGAAGGGTAGAAGGACACATTGGGATGAAATTTTGCACACAAGCTGAATGAAACAAAGCAAAAAGAGGAAGGGGAAAGTGGGGATGAACCAGAAAATGAACAAAGCAACCGCCAACTAACAAATGAAAAGAGGTGAGGGAGGGGGCTGGGGAATCACAATAACCTGGAAAAAAAGGAGTACTTGGGAATGGAGTAATTTTGGGTAGAAGAGATCATAAGTATGGATGGATGACCATGGTGAACAGCTGTTTCAAGCACTGCACGGAAAAATGCTTATTATTCACCTGCATTCCTTCGTCCGTTTCATTCCCACCTGTGGAATCACCTCCCTGTATCTGCCAAATCCCATTTCTCCCTCCACTGCCATCTCATGTCATTTCTGATTTCCATTTACAATCATCTTCATTGTGATACCCCACCATACCCCACCTTCTCTTGCAGGTCGTGCTTGTACATCCGTCAAATGGGCAGCTCTTCCGCTGTGCGCTTTAGTATCCGTCAAAACCCCCTCATTATGCTCCTCCACGAATCTCAACTTTGCACTATATAAAAATTTCACACTCAGTTTGACACAGAGGAATTTAGTTGGAATTTGCTATGGGCACACCCTCGCAGAATCATTTATCAAGTCGCGCTAATCAAACAATGATGAAGTAATCATGAGTTATTGAAGCGAATCTCAGAAATAGAATGAAAATCTAACATTTTCCCATCAATTTCTTTGAGACGTTTCTTTCTTTTTTTAATTTCACAAATCCGGGACTTATAAGGATGACCAACTTTTCCTGCCGCGTCCTTTTTTCCTCTTTCTGCACAATTTACGATGAGGAAATCACCAAGGAGCTTCAGGGTGGACTTCCAGTTGCCCATTTTAATACTTTCTTTCTCAATGAGTTGCAGCAATAATTTGGGAATGAAATTAATGAAAAAACAAAAATGGTAAAATTAGCCGTGGAGGTACAAATGTTGAGACGTTTAGAGCTTGTACAACCGGCTCAGGCTGATATCGGAGGCAGCTGCATCATTAACAGTTAATCGCATTAGGATGCACCAGATGCGCAATAAACCCTCACATCTTGCTATCCCATGTGATCAGTGAGCTTGAAGATGGTGCTAAAACTGTAGGAACAAAAACAACCAAATCACAGAAGCCGTTCCCTTTTGTGACATTTCAGTAGTAATCTCTTTTTGATTGCAATGCACATTCAGGGTGCTTAAAGAGAAAGAAGAAATGAGTTTGACAGTAAATGTCACACTGATACGAGAAGAGATTTTATCCAAATAGATTTCGTTTTTTTTAATCAATCCTTCAAACCATCGTTGTACCATGTATTGACACAAGTGATGTCATTGGTACTTTAAGCATAAAGGGTGAAAGAAACCAAGGAATATACATGCAATGGTGAAAACCCGAAAAGAGCATTTTCTTGTCAACAATGTCAGTGGCATTGTGTTCACAGCGTCTGTTCTGAGTCGGAGGTTCACTGCTAACCAACGCAGGGCCAAGTCAAACCAAAGACGTAAAAATAAAAAAAATTATACATGCAGCTTCCTCACATGATGCTCAGTATTTAGAGGATTATGATGGAAAACCCCTGTGGGTTGGCATTGTATGGGGGAAGGTGTCGAAGGGTGAATGAGAGGTTTCTCCTTAATAGTGATCCCACTGACTGTCGAGATAAAAGTGATGTCACAAGATGGCGTCGCCGGCAGCGAGAATAGATATAACCGATAAGTTACATTACTCCGCCAGGTGACTGCCGCTGCGTTTGTCTGAAGTAGATCCAGTGTTGTCGAATGGCTGTCTGCTTGTGCATGCATGATGTGTAACAGCTTTTTTTTATAAGCCTTGCACTCTGTTTAAAAATAAATAAACTATATACAGTATCTGCAATCACAAAGCAATCACCAAGGGTAAGCCTCCCCCCGGTGCTCGCGATCCAATGATGGCCACATTTATTTTGGACCGCTATATGACCTTGACCTTCGACATTTAGGAATAGAGTATAAAATTGAGAAAAAATGTGTCCTCATCTACAATCTTATGCATAAAACTCAATATCGTGAAAATCGAAGGAACATTATTCAAGTTATGATGAAAAATGTGTTTTTTGTTAATTAGGTCACAATCCAAAAAAAGTAGGTCAAGGGCAAGAATCAAATATCAGGTGCGCAATTTCAATGCAGGTACACGATTATGATGCAAGAATATCTTGGAAGGCCAAGCGGTCTTTGAGATTCCGTATTGGCAAAATTGAGTGATGATAAAAACGAACAAAAATATTTTTTTCACACCACATTTGACCTTGACCTTTGACCCGGAGGGGTATGATGTAAAGTTAGCGTAAATACGCCTTGCTCTGGGCTATCTGTAGAGGGTAATTTCGTTCTGATTGCACAAACCTCATTCGAGTTACGTTGAAACATGTGCAAATGTCTATAATTTGGTCACAACCTCAAAAATTAGGTCAAGGTTCAAAAAAAGTCAACCTCGCATTTTTTTCTATTCCCAGTATTGATGCAATATCTCATTCCAAAAGTCCCAGCCAGCTCCGAGATACAGTTCAGACATTGGCAGAAAAAAGAAACAACCCCGAAATGGTGGCTTAGTACTCTTAGGGGTTTAAGAAACTCGAAGGCACCATTAAAAATAGGGGGAACTAATTGTAGAAACAAACTGTACAACAGCTCTAAGCCTCCCCTTAATCTCTAGAGGGGATCTCAATAAAAACAGGAGCCTATATATCTGCTCACTTTAGAATGATATGATTCACAAAATAATGTGGATTAAAAAAGAGAGGCTGCAATGCACATTTGAGACATTTTCATACCAAAGGTCATGGAAGAGAGAGTGCTCAGTTAAAAATAACAATAAACAAACAAATAAATAAAACACCCCAGAAGATGTTGAGAAATTCAAAAATCCATCTAGCCTCTGTCGTAAAAGATAGACCAACAAATAACACTCTGCAATCCCAGAACACCCAGCAAACTTGCACCTGAGATGGAAATGCAGTTGGTGAGGGTGGGGAATGAAACGGAAAATGGGTTCATTTTTCAAATTGAATTTCCACTAGGCTGCAACCAGCTGTTGACAATTTCTCCTCTGTGAGCATTCGTCTTCAAGTGGTCGGCATGATTATTCAATCAGCATCTTGCTTTCATACGGGACCGACTGTCCTCGATGCGTGCAGTGTCATACGAGGAAGGAATTAAAGACCGGCGAACTCATAAAGCAGTCAGTTGAACAAAAAAGAAGAAGGATTAAAGATTTGAAGGAACAGTTTAACATTAGAAGTGACTTGTGCAGACGGAGGGGAAGAGGGGAGGGAGTAGGGGGGAAATACCGGCTGTGTAAAATCTGACAAAGCCTCCAAGACAGACAGTTCATCTGCTGCAGCATAAGAAGCACACAACAAATGAAGCAAGCAGATGTGATCGCAACATTTCAGCATCGCAATGGCTGTTGACAACATCATCCATCACTCAAGAAATTAACAGAGCTGCTCCTGCTCGGAGGTCGAACGGCTGCACAACACCATCGCCTCAAATTTAGTCACTTTCTTCACGTCGCTGCCGACATGCACTGAGCGTACCATTCAATAAAGATGAATGCTGCTCTGGAATGTCCTCATGGCACCGTGGGTTCAGCACCAGGTTGTACGTTTGTCTTCTGAAGAGCACTTAGAAACAGCATGGCCGTGGAGGACTGTTCGCCGACGCAATATTTATAAAACTCATGAGCGATGCACAAGATCCTTTTAGGTTGTGGTCTGTCGTAAGAGTCTATACGTTCTCTTGGGAAATTTTGATTGCGAAGTGCTCATAACCATAGGTGGTGCTACCCATTTACTGTGGGTACGATGTGGATGCCCATGGTGCAGCGCAAGTCAGGTCAGCCAATCACAAACTCCGGCCAATGAAAGGCCAGCTGGTGGCATTTTCACCTCCATGAGATGGAAAACGAGGAAAAATATTAGCACTGATGTAAACACACAGTTGGCTTCCTGTCAAGCCGAGTGGTGTGCGTGTGTGCCTGTGCATGCACGTGTTGCTTTGCATGCACGCGTGTGAGTGTGTGCAGGTGTGTGTACATAAGCATGTGTTTCAGTGTGTAAAGGTTAAACTATCATACTTACTTTTTGCTTTGCAAAAGGACTGTCAGGGTTGAAATCCATTAGCAGCACAATGGGAAGCTTCGTTGAACCTTAAGTTGAGTTTAAACCAGAAAGTAGAATTTTGTCAATGGATGTGCCTCCACCCACATTACATGTCAACGCACTGTTATGTTGGATCTCAATTAAAGGTCACATGAAAAATTAAAGATAGAGGGAGAGGAAGAGGAAGAGGGAGAGGGAGAGGGAGAGGGAGAGGGAGAGGTAGAGAGAGAGAGAGAGAGAGAGAGAGAGAGAGAGAGAGAGAGAGAGAGAGAGAGAGAGAGAGAGAGAGAGAGAGAGAGAGAGAGAGAGAGAAAAAGATAGAGATAGAGATAGAGATAGAGATAGAGATAGAGATAGAGATAGAGATAGAGATAGAGATAGAGAGAGAGAGATAGATAGAAGAGAGACATCAGATGCCTCTTACTCAAGTTATGATCTGCAAAGTGATTTTCAAAGGGCACATGACCATTGACCCGTTCAATCTAAAACTGAATCAGCTCACATATGTATGACAGTGCATAGTGCATCAAGTATGGTTTTGCAATCTCCTCAGTGGTTCTTAAGTTATTTCATGAACACAGATTTTCAATGATAGGTCTTTGACCTTTTTGAACCCAAAATTTAATCAGTTCATCCTTACATTACAGTCCATAGTTATGCCAAGTTCGGTCAAAATCCCTTCAGCGGTTCACAAGTTGTCGCGGTAACGAAAATATGCTGCTTTCAGATAAACATCAACTTTGACCCTAAATTGAATCAGTTCATCTTTGCATCATAATACACCTTTTTACCAAGTCTGATGAAAAAAAAAATACCTTCAGCGGTAGATAAGTTATCGCAGTTACAAAAATCATCATGCACAGACGGATGGACAACCTGAAAACATAATGTCACTGGCGCTTCCAGCACCGGAGGCATGAAAATACATTCTGCGGGTCTGGCAGATACGAGTACACAGGGTAGAATGTTGTTTTATAAGAGCACAGTACCCATCATCTCATAATATATAAGGGGCCATGCTTTGGTATTACGACTATAAGTACCTGGTGTGATCGTCGCTGAGTAGTTCCAACTACATGCTCGAGCTAGTAATCAATGTGTGTGCCATCCCTCGGATGGACGTTAAACTGGGCATCCCATCTGCCAGCATTAGTTAGTGGATGTTAAAGATCCCACAGTATCCTTTATGAAGAGTGGGTGAGTTATCGCCGGAACCATGAACAAATTACCTTTTCGTGCACACTTGGTCGAGTATCCTGTGTCGGAGTGGTGACCCATCCAGGATTGTGCCCAATAGCCAAGGAGACTGCTTAAGCAGCACCAACGCTCTGCACAGAGTCTGGTCCCAATGGACAGATGGTACTTATTTTGCCGACTTCAGAAGGATGACAGGCTGAGTCAACCCACCTGGTGTTAATTCAATGTCAAGACAGGGGCTTTAACTCAAGACCTGAGGATCTTAAGCCAGCCACCTTAACCGTTAAGCCAACAACAGGATTGATGACGACGATGACGTGCTCAGCGCAGGTGCATGCTACGAGCCAAAATGAATGTCCGGTGGCATGTGTGTGGCAAGTTTGCAATTGCTGCGTCATATTTGTTTCACTTACCTAATCCCATGTGTAGTAAGAATGAGAAAAATCAACAAATCGTCTAAAAAGCTCTTTTCCCCCTCAGATAGAGCTTTCCAAGGAATGCAAATGCTGCAGAATGCTGGCTAAGCTCAGCTTTGGTTGATACAGTAAACCAGCTGCTCTGTGTCACATTAAACTTGAAGAAATTGAGTTTGACACTTTCAAACTAAAGATACATCCTCAAAGGGCTGAACTTTTTGAAAGGTGCCAAAATATGGATGTTTCTTGTGAATATAAACCACTCTGCGGAGAAAGTTTTCACTTACCTTGCAATTCATGAATTTCAATTTGCAAGTCTTTGCATCGAGAGGCTCATTTATAGCAGAATGTGATCATCTAAAACTGCACCGGTTGAGTGGGGGACGGGGGGGGGGGGGGGGGGGGGGGGTGAAATCTTAATTGTAAAAATGTCTGTTGCACCACCTCAAGAGTTTATTTGAAAGCAGCTGCTGGAATCGTCAGGGGAGTAAAGATCTCATTTGGCATCATGAGGTGTTTGCTTCGCTCTGACAAGCATAACTTCAATCTGGTGATATGGTAATCCAAAGTTAAGTATTTGTGTAAAGCTCGAGAACCGAACAGGAATACAGGCTGCATGATTGAGAAAGGCCAACACATCCAGAGGATTGCATAACATGTGCCAGTTCATGGTGTTACTTCTTTGTATACAAAGTCGAGGTTCGTGGAAGAGCTCGAGCATAGTACGTACAAGGATGTAACAGAACAAAAGGAAGAGTAGAAGGAGAGGAGGGGGGCACACCATCAGCAGAGATGAGGGCCAAAATAGAGGGAGACTTGGGTAAACAAGGGATGTGGGGAAGAATGAAGGGTTGGGGAGGATGCACGGGGTGGACAATGTGGATCGAGAAACAAACTCTTCGGAAGAAAAACTGTCAATGAAGACCTTGTCAGGAAAGAAAACAAGTGGGCGATCTGAGATGGTGGTGAGCAGCTGTCTTGAAGACCTGGAGGGAAGAATGATGTTGAAGAGGATGTGCAAGTTGGTT
>CM068954.1:23053883-23069284 GCA_035128595.1 Eptatretus atami
AATTAATAGGCTGCCGCTCAACGATTTAAATCATAACCGTCATACCAAAGAAAAAAACAAAACAAAAAAAAACCAGAGAGTCTGGAACACTGACGCTAACCATTACATTGACATGTTTCGACTTATGAGTAACGTACAAGTAACGTATGTCGACGTGTGTCAACGATCGTGTAACGTGCCTACAACACGTTACTCAAGGTTAGAAATAAGTTCGGGTACGCTAAACATTACCTCGACGTGTTTCGACTTATGAGTAACGTACAAGTAACGTGTGTCGACGTTGTGTCAACGATCGCGTAACATGCCTACAACTTATGGCCAGCATTATGCGGAACGTGTGAGTCATACGCTGGCATACGTCGGGAAATTTCAAGCATGGAAAAATTTGTCTAACAGCTCGGCGAACTACGACGTTTGCCAGCGTATACGACGTATGCCAGCGTACACGACGTATCCAGCGTGCTCTTAACGTATACAAAACTTACCCATAACGTATTCGACGTGTGCCGGCATTTTAGCCCAATTTTGCACACGTCAGGCATACGTTGCTAAATCGTCAAGGTGTGACAGGGCCTTAAGGCAGACCAACACTCTGCACAGAGTATGGTCCCAATGGATGGATGGATGGTGAGTCAATCAGTGAATGTGTAGTATGAGCTTTATGTATTAGACACAAACAAAATACAACCCATCGCTTCGCTGACGGGAATATTAAGGGGGGGGTAGAAAGAGGGAAAGGGGGAGAGAGGATGGAGGGGAGGGATAGAGAAGGGAGAGAGGAGGGAGGGAGAAGAGAGGATGGAGGGAGGGATAGAGAAGGGAGAGAGGAGGGAGGGAGGAGAGAGGAGGATGGAGGGGAGGGATAGAGAAGGGAGAAAGAAGAAAGGAGGAGTTCAAAAGAACTTGCTTGCCTTGTGGAAAGCAAACCCAACTGAGAGTAATCTCAGTTCCTTCCATAAATCTCAGAACAAGTGTGTATCTACCCTCAAGGTCATCTGTTATCTGCTTGGAAATCAGCAAACATTACTGCCCTGCATAAAAAGGTGCAAAAACAGATCCCTGCAACTACAGACCAATCAGCCTTCTCCCAATCATCAGCAAGGTTATGGAATCCATCATCGCTTCAGACATCCAATCTTTCCTCTTCTCCAATGGCTTGATTTCCAATCATCAATTTGGTTTCAGACCAGGTCACTCCACCCTGGATATGCTGCTTCTGCTCTCCCAACAATGGATGGAGGTCCTCAATGCCAGACAGGAAATCAGATCCATATCCCTAGGACATATCGTGTGCTTTTGACACGGTCTGGCACCCTGCCCTGCTCACCAAACTCTCTTCCTATGGTATCCAAGGCCATCTCCACTCATGACTCGCAGACTTCCTCTCCTGTCGCAGTCAACGTGTGGTCCTAAATGGAGTTGTTTATCCCCCCTTCCTGTCCTGGCTGGAGTTCCTCAAGGCAGTGTTCTGGGCCCTGTTCTTTTTCTGGTTTCATCAATGATCTCTCCGACTCTCTGGAAAATCCTCTTTATCTTTTGCTGATTACTCCACCCTCTGCCGTACCATCTGTCATCCCTCAGACCGCAAGCAGCAGCTTCTTCGCTCACTGCAGATCTGGTAACATCACAAACTGGTCCAACACGTGGAACATGTCTTTCAATCCGGCCAAATCCAACACTCTCACTATGTCTCTCCGAAAGGCTAGTTGGAAAACCCCCCCATTTACTTCTCAACAATCCTCTGTAAAGAATCCTTTCTTTCAAGCTTCTGGGTCTCACTATCTGCCATGATCTTTCCTGGGAAAGCCGCATTTCCAACCTGGCGTCCAAAAGCCAGTCGACGCCTGGGAATCCTCCGTCGTGCAAAGTCCTTTCTGGCCCACCGAGCTCCTGACCCCTTAACAAGCTTTCATCTGCAGCCTGATGGAGTACTGCTCTCTCCACTAGGCTGGTGCTCCTCTCTCCCACCTTTCTTGGCTTCACGCTGTGGAAACCAAGGCATTTCGGATTATTGGCATCTCACGCAATGAGACTTAGTCTTTGAGGCGTCTAACTCTCTCACCGCAGGCAGGTCGTGGTCTGTCTGTCTTCCACAGTCTCTCTCGGTCTCGCCCCCCCCCCGCTCTGTCTGCGATTTGTCCCACCATATTTCCGTGGGCGCTCAAGGTCCACCAACAACCCCCTTCTGGTAAAACTACCAAAATCACGAATCACTGCTCACTTTCACTCTTTCATTCCTCTTTTTCCCACCTTTGAATAAACTCCCACCATCTTTTCAATCCCATTATTCCCTCCAGGCCTTCGAAACAAGCTGTTCACCACCACTTCTTATCATCCCCCATCCAAATCCTCGATCTTTTTCTAACCCCGTTAATCCACCCCAAACCCACTCCTTCAAATTCCCTGCTTTCATTTCTGAAAGTCCCTATAATGTCCATCTTGTGTACCCATGTTCCCTGCCCATCCCTCTCCCTTCCACAAATTCCGAATGTCTCTGTTGTGATGTGGAAAGGAAAGAGGTTTAATCTTGTTTCATTATTCTTCTGATACTGCTGGGAGTGAGACCCATTTCTTCGGACTTTGCATGACTGACTCATGAACTCGTTCCATGTTTCCTTCACACCATACACATCTTGGTGAGCGGACCTTCCCTTTTAATGTTGAGAATCGTCCCTTCACTTTTGAACTTTTTCACAAGTTTCCAGCCACTGTGTCAAGGTCGCCACTCACAATGGCTGGCTTGTTTCTGGGATGCACTCCATATTCAGTACAGAACTTCGTCTGGACGGAAGCAATCGATTTGGTCTCAAAATACCACCTGACAATGTATACTCTTTGGCTCCGTAGAATCCTTTGGTTATGCTTGAATGACTTCTCCAAGGATCATTGATCACTCCTGCAAAACAAAAATAATTAGGAGGTATGACTAAAAGTGCAAGGGTCATTTGAAGTAGTTAACCATTTATTGACACACCCTGTATATATATATACATATATATATATATACATATATATATATATATATATATATATATATATATATATATATGAGTGCATGGTAGATTCCCCAACCTTTAATTGAACAAACAATGACTCAACAGTTTCGATCAACAACATGTGCAAATCACCATGCATCCATTAATCTTTCTCAAGAGTAATGAACACTAGCATAACCCCGCGCTCTGCGCGACATGTTGGGTGGGGTGTTTGAGAAAGGAACTGATGCAGAGTATCAGTAGTAATTTTACTTTAATGCAGTAAGTGGAATACGATTTCACTGTTTCAGAACCATTTTATTTACTTTTTTTTTGTACCATGCACCTCATATGGTCTTTGAGATAATGTAAGCCGAATATCACGTTACTCGAGCGCAGAACAAAGTCGAAGATAGCGCGACACGAAACCACAAACTCGGAAATAATATATAAGATTACCATAACATCCCCCTAATATCCAAAGGTGGGGATGGGCGAGCTGAATAGCCAATCAATGCATATATCATGTCACTCACGCATTCTGACCATTAACCAATATATAAACCATTAGCACATTAATGGATCAAACAACACACTCATGTAAACTAATAATATTACACCCAACAACATTTCAGATAACATCAGAAAATATTCGGTCACTGTCATTGCAAGTAATCACAATCAGGAGTCAAGCATGCCGCTAAATGCATGTAATACGTAAATTCATCCAAAGTTTAATCCAATTCCTTTCACACAACTTCTTTAAATATCATGCTCTGTATTTTTTCGCCCGATCTCTCAATTGGTGAAGAATCACTTAAAAAATTCTCAGATCCGGATCTGGATTCGGATCTTCACCAAAATTAAGTGTTGCTGCCCTTGGCCGGTCACCTCCACACAAAAACAATTTCAGAACGATTGCTGTGAAAACTGTGGCCCAAAATCGTGTGACAGACAGACAGACAGACAAACAAGCCGGTAGGCGACATGGGTGGTGCTATATAATGCCTACTAGTCATACAGTTTTGACAGATTGGGCTGAAATTTTTTGACAAAGAGGTTCATTATAGTGCGCATAAAAGCGCGGAAGCTGATTTTTTATTTCGAAAAGAAAATATTTTTCGGATTTTTCAAACATTTCAAAGTCCCGTTGCTAGGCAACGGTGGCGTCCATAGCAACGGTGCTCAAAAGCATACAACTAGATCCTGGTATGAACCTACCAGTCAAGTTTCATCAAAATCGGTTTACTCTCTGGCCTCCAGAGCTGTCCATTACATACAAACAGACAGACAAGCGGTAGGCGACATGGGTGGTCGCGACATAATTGCATACTAGTCATACAGTTTTTGACGGATCGGACTGAAATTTTGACAAAGAGGCTGATTATATTGCACAAAAAAGCCTGGAAGCCGATTTTTGATTTTCGAAGAAATACTCTTTTTTTAGATTTTTCAAAAATATCAAAGTCCCGTTGCTAGGCAACGTGGTGTCCATAGCAACGATGCTCAAAAGCATAGAACTAGATCCTGGTATGACCTACCTTTCAAGTTTCATCAAAATTGGTTGACTCCTCTGGCCTCCAGAGCTGTCCATTACATACAAACAAGCATACAAACATACATACAGACAGACGGAAAAAGTGAAAATAAGGGTACTCTAGCGACCACCCAACTATAGACAGACAGAAAACCCGAGAAAAATGGTAGTCTAGCGACCACCCAACAGACAAACACAACAGACCAACATACTTGGCAAAAAACATTTTCGCCCAGTAATAAAACAGACAAAACAGACAGAAAGAGGTGAAAACATAACCTCTTTCCACCTTTGGTGCAAAGGTAATGAGAACAGCACTCGGTGAGCACATACCTCCACCAGGCTGAACAGTTTTATTTTGGATCCCACCGATTGGCCAGATCTGGATCGGGACCCGAACCAAAATCTAATTGGTTTGTTCTTGTCACCTACCCAATTCATCCACCAAAGTTCGTCCAATTCGTGCACAACTTTTTGAAATATCATGCTATGTATCGTTTTTTGGCCACATCTCTCAATGGTGAAGAATCACTGAATAAATTGAACAAATTCTCATGCAGGAGCCAGATCCGCATCGTCAACAAAAATTGAAGCAATTCGTCCTTGTCACATACCCAACCTGTCCACCAGGTTCGTCCGAATCCGTCCATAACTTTTTTTAGATATCCTGCTCACAGACAGACAAACAGACGGGGGTGAAAACATAACCTCCATCCACCTTCGGCAGCCGAGGTAAAAAGTACTATTTGGACAGAAGATGTCCAACTGAGAGCTTTGCAGCATCCATGCAAGCTCTGACCTCCAGGCTCGAAGTAGCATCGATGACTGTGGAACCTGAACCCCAAGAAAGGTAACACATTGATTGATTGGAAAATGCCCATGCCGCCGGGTCCTTCTTGGAGGCCGGCCTTTTGCAGGCTGCTCTGAAGTAATTGCTTTTTTTTAAACCACAGTGCCATCACATTTGCAAAGAGACAAGTGAGGGATCAATGGAGGATTAACTTTGCCGCCTGCTCCGCTCGTTTTTCCTTCTCCAAAATACATGCTTTCACACCTGCCAATGAACCAGTCCCGGTTGTGCAGCCTCCAGCATAGCTAAGAAAAAATATTATTAATTTTCCATGTGCCTGGAAATTGTGCTATCGGACACGTTGTGATGGAAATTCACACCCATTCGTTGTTTCAATCATCCATGTGAGTGTTCGCCTTGTGAGATGAGTTTTTCTTTTTTTGTAATATCATTTAAACCTGGATTGAATTCATTTTTCAGAATGAGAATTCTTTCTGAACATGAAGGCCTCCGCATCCAAGGGCTTGTGAGCTCGTTATTATTTATCCATTTAACATCTGGCGTGGTCGACTAGATCCCCAGAGGTGTGCTAAGAATGTACTTCATTCTAGTTAGATTCTAGTAATTCTGTGATCGCAACAAGAAAATCACTTTGTCTGTATTATTCATCAAACTTGGGCAATAGTGGTCAGGATTGAGTGATATTTGTGTTTGTGATGCAGCATTAGGATTTCCCGTATGATTCCAGGAGATGTAGTTCAATAATTCGAACTTTTAATCATTCATAAATTCAGTTTCGTGCTTCACTTTCCTTTTGCTGTCACTTTGGACTATCATTTTGCTAAATTAAATTCATATGTCAATGGTAATGTGAAAAGGTTGTGATGCACCCTTTATGAATTGTCAGTGGATGAAACTTTCCAAAAAAGACAAAAATGAAATATCTCTCTCTTTCTTCTTTCTTTCTTTCTTTCTCTCTTCTTTTCTTCTTTTTCTCTCTCTCTCTCTCTCTTCTCTCTCTCTCTCTCTCTCTCTCTCTCTCTCTCTCTCTCTCTCTCTCTCTCTCTCCTCTCTCTTTCTCTCTTTCTTTCTCTCTTTCTCTCTTTCTCTCTTTCTCTCTTTCTCTCTTCTCTCTTTCTTCTCTCTCTTTCTCTTTCTCTCTTTCTCTCTTCTCTCTTTCTCTCTTTCTCTCTTCTCTCTTTCTCTCTTTCTCTCTTTCTTCTCTCTCTCTCTCTCTCTTCTCTCTCTCTCTCTCTCTCTCTCTCTCTTCTCTCCTCTCTCTCTCTCTCTCTCTCTCCTCCTGATTTTACCTGTCTCGATAACATTGGGATTGGAGTATCTGCTTTGCATCTGGAATGTTGCAGTTCCAGTCCGACCCCGTTGGTCATACCAAAGACTTTTAAAATGCTACGTGCTTGACACCCAGCATGTGGAGGATCGAGCATGGATAAACCATCTGGGTTGGCATCCCTTGGCATGGATATATCCTTTCAACGTACCCCACTGACAGTGGAGAGAAAAGTGCTCCCATTAGATGGCACCCGGCATATTTTGGGATGAGCTACCCCCACGGTCAAACGGCAATGTTAGTCTGATGTGACGTCCCTGTGCTGTCTGCGAGTGTGTGATTTGTGTGCTTGTGATCCTCGCAGCATTAGAAACCGCATAATTTTTTTTCCCCGACACTTGCTTCTTGAGCTTCCACAGTGCAGTGCAGCAGATTGTGACCCCCACTTAACACTTCACAATGGTTTAACATGTCCATCTTAGAATCGGATACACGAGAGCTACACAACAGCAGTATGTGGTATGTGAAGCATATATGTAGCAACAACCCAGTGATGGTTATTCGGTTGAGTCCTGCTATCTCAGAGAGAGAGAGAGAGAGAGAGAGAATGCAGGATGTAAAATCCATGTCATGTGCTGATACGTCTGTCTTAATGTCCTTGTCGTTTAACATATGAGCAATTTAGAGAGTTTACCATGTCGATGTAACCGATCTATGTATTACGCCCCCCAACTCCCTTGAATGGCCAGGCTTGGAGCCATGCTCCTTCCTGGCATGACCGACATGGTGACCCGTCCTGGGATTCAGCTTGCTTCGATCATGAAATGACTGGCGTTGAGATTCACCCTATTCAGGACGTCGCTGAATTTGTGTTTGCTGTTGCGTTTCCTTAGTTTAATCTCGTTTTATTTCTTTGATGCACAGAAATTGCATTACCGGTGACACCACGCCACAAATCTCCTTCCATTCCAGAAGCATCCAGGCTAATTTTTCTTCGCAGTAATTTAATAAACCACTGTCATTTTTAATTAGAGGCTTGCAGCATGCCGTTTGAATGATTTTTTTTTCTTTCCCATCCTTGCATCTCTTGCCATGTAATGAATGGTGTAGCCAGATTAATAAAAAAAAATTTTTTTTCCAGAGATCAATGCAAGACATGATAAGATTATTCTGACATCATCGACCTTCGAAGTAACTGCACATTCCCTGCGACAGTTTTGCTGTGCGCAGGTTGAACCTTCCAAGTAAAAACTAAAGTTATTGTAAGCTTTGGTTTCTCTATACTTGCATCTTTTTTCTCCATCCTAAATTAACTATAGTGCCATCTGTGCTCCTCCAGGATCACTGCTCACCTCCACTCATTCGCTCCTCTCTTCCACCCCCCCCCCCACCTGTGGAACCAACTTGCACATCCTCTTCAACATCATTCTTCCCTCCAGGTCTTCAAGACAGCTGCTCACCACCATCTCAGATCGCCCACTTGTTTTCTTTCCTGACAAGGTCTTCATTGACAGTTTTTCTTCCGAAGAGTTTGTTTCTCGATCCACATTGTCCACCCCGTGCATCCTCCCCAACCCTTCATTCTTCCCCACATCCCTTGTTTACCCAAGTTCCCTCTATTTTGGCCCTCATCTCTGCTGATGTGTGCCCCCCTCCTCTCCTTCTACTCTTCCTTTTGTCTGTTACATCCTTGTACGTACTATGCTCGAGCTCTTCCACGAACCTCGACTTTGTATACAAAGAAAGTAACACCATGAACTGGCACATGTTATGCAATCCTCTGGATGTGTTGGCCTTTCTCAATCATGCAGCCTGTATTCCTGTTCGGTTCTCGAGCTTTACACAAATACTTAACTTTGGAATTACATATCACCAGATTGAAGTTATGCTTGTCAGAGCGAAGCAAACACCTCATGATGCCAAATGAGATCTTTACTCCCCTGACGATTCCAGCAGCTGCTTTCAAATAAACTCTTGAGGTGGTGCAACAAGACATTTTTACAATTAAGATTTCACCCCCCCCCCCCCCGTCCCCATCAACCGGTGCAGTTTTAGATGATCACATTCTGCTATAAATGAGCCTCTCGATGCAAAGACTTGCAAATTGAAATTCATGAATTGCAAGGTAAGTGAAAACTTTCTCCGCAGAGTGTTATATTCACAAGAAACATCCATATTTTGGCACCTTTCAAAAAGTTCAGCCCTTGAGGAGTATCTTTAGTTTGAAAGTGTCAAACTCAATTTCTTCAAGTTTAATGTGACACAGAGCAGCTGGTTTACTGTATCAACCAAAGCTGAGCTTAGCCAGCATTCTGCAGCATTTGCATTCCTTGGAAAGCTCTATCTGAGGGGGAAAAGAGCTTTTTAGACGATTTGTTGATTTTTCTCATTCTTACTACACATGGGATTAGGTAAGTGAAACAAATATGACGCAGCAATTGCAAACTTGCCACACACATGCCACTGGACATTCATTTTGGCTCAGCATGCACCTGCGCTGAGCACGTCATCGTCGTCATCAATCCTGTTGTTGGCTTAACGGTTAAGGTGGCTGGCTTAAGATCCTCAGGTCTGAATAAGCCCCTGTCTTGACATTGAATTAACACCAGGTGGGTTGACTCAGCCTGTCATCCTTCTGAAGTCGCAAAATAAGTACCATCTGTCCATTGGGACCAGACTCTGTGCAGAGCGTTGGTGCTGCTTAAGCCTTGAGCTATTGGGCACAATCCTGGATGGGTCACCACTCCGACACAGGACTACTCGACAAGTGTGCACGAAAAGGTAATTTGTCATGGTTCCGGCGATAACTCACCCACTCTTCATAAAGGATACTGTGGATCTTTAACATCCACTAACTAATGCTGGCAGATGGGATGCCCAGTTAACGTCCATCCGAGGGTGGCACACACATTGATTAATAGCTCGAGCATGTAGTTGGAACTACTCAGCGACGACTCACACCAGTACTTATAGTCGTAATACCAAAGCATGGCCCCTTATATATTATGAGATGATGGTACTGTGCTCTTATAAAACAACATTCTACCCTGTGTACTCGTATCTGCCAGACCCGCAGAATGTATTTTCATGCCTCCGGTGCTGGAAGCGCAGTGACATTATGTTTTCAGGTTGTCCATCCGTCTGTGCATGATGATTTTGTAACTGCGATAACTTATCTACCGCTGAAGGTATTTTTTTTTCATCAGATCTTGGTAAAAAGGTGTATTATGATGCAAAGATGAACTGATTTCAATTTAGGGTCAAAGTTTGATGTTTATCTGAAAGCAGCATATTTTCGTTACCGCGACAACTTTGTGAACCGCTGAAGGATTTTGACCGAACTTGGCATAACTATGGACTGTAATGTAAGGATGAACTGATTAAATTTTGGGTTCAAAAAGGTCAAAGACCTATCATTGAAAATCTGTGTTCATGAAATAACTTAAGAACCACTGAGGAGATTGCAAAACCATACTTGATACCTATGCACTGTCATACATATGTGAGCTGTTCAGTTTTAGATTGAACGGGTCAATGGTCATGTGCCCTTGAAAATCACTTTGCAAGATCATAACTTGAGTAGAGCATCTGGTCTCTCTTATCTATCTCTCTCTCTCTCTCTATCTCTATCTCTATCTCTATCCTCTATCTCTATCTGCTATCTTTTTCTTATCTCTATTCTCTCTATCATCTCTCTCTCTCTCTCTCTCTCCTTTTTAACACTCTCCTTCTCCCTCTCCTCTCCCTCTTCCTCTTCCTCTCCCTCTATCGACCTTTAATTTTTCATGTGACCTTTAATGAGATCCAACATAACAGTGCGTTGACATGTAATGTGGATGAGGCATCATGACAAAATATATCTGGTTTAAACTCAACTTAAGTTCAACGAAGCTTCCCTGTGCTGCTAATGGATTTCAACCCCTGACAGTCCTTTTGCAAAGCAAAAAGTAAGTATGATATTTAACCTTTACACACTGAAACACATGCTTAATGACACACTCACACGCGTGCATGCAAAGCAACACGTGCATGCACAGGCAACAGCACGCAGCACCACTGCTTGACAGGAAAGCCAACTGTGTGTTTACATCAGTGCATAATTTTTCCTCGTTTTCCATCTCATGGAGGTGAAAATGCCACCAGCTGGCCTTCATTGGCCGGAGTTTGTGATTGGCTGACCTGACTTGCGCTGCACCATGGGCATCCACATCCGTACCCACAAGTAAATGGTAGCACCACCTTGGTTAATGAGCACTTCGCAATCAAAATTTCCCAAGAGAACGTATAGACTATTACGACAGACCACACCTAAAAGGATCTTGTGCATCGCTCATGAGATTTATAAATATTGCGTCGGCGAACAGTCCTCACACGACCATCGTGTTTCTACAGTGCTAATAAACAAACGTACAACCTGGTGCTGAACCCACGGTGCCATGAGGACATTCCAGAGCAGCATTCATTCTTATTGAATGGTAGGCCAGTGCATGTCGGCAGCGACGTGAAGAAAGTGACTAAATTTGAGGCGAATGGTGTTGTGCAGCCGTTCGACCTCCGAGCAGGAGCAGCTCTGTTAATTCTTGAGTGATGGATGATGTTGTCAACAGCCATTGCGATGCTGAAATGTTGCGATCACATCTGCTTGCTTCATTTGTTGTGTGCTTCTTATGCTGCAGCAGATAACTGTCTGTCTTGGAGGCTTTGTCAGATTTTACACAGCCGGTATTCCCCCCTACTCCCTCCCCTCTTCCCCTCCGTCTGCACAAGTCACTTCTAATGTTAAACTGTTCCTTCAAATCTTTAATCCTTCTTCTTTTTGTTCAAACTGACTGCTTTATGAGTTCGCCGGTCTTAATTCTTCCTCGTATGACACTGCACGCATCGAGGACATCGGTCCCGTATGAAAGCAAGATGCTGATGAATAATCATGCCGACCACTGAAGACGAATGCTCACAGAGGAGAAATTGTCAACAGCTGGTTGCAGCCTAGTGGAAATTCAATTGAAAAATGAAACCCATTTCCGTTTCAATTCCCCACCACTCACCAACTGCATTCCATCTCAGGTGCAAGTTTGCTGGGTGTTTCTGGATTGCAGAGTGTTTATTTGTTGTCTATCTTTTACGACAGAGGCTAGATGGATTTTTGAATTTCTCAAACATTCTTCTGGGGTGTTTATTTTATTTGTTTGTTTATTGTTATTTTAACTGAGCACTCTCTCTTCTCCTGACCTTTGGTATGAAAATGTCTCAATGTGCATGCAGCCTCTCTTTTTAATCCACATTATTTTGTGATATATCATTCTAAAGTGAGCAGATATTAGGCTCCTGTTTTATTGAGATCCCTCTAGCAGATTAAGGGGAGTCTTAAGCTGTTGTACATTTGTTTCTACAATTAGTTCCCCCTAGTTTTTTAATGGTGCCTCGAGTTTCTTAAACCCTAAGAGTACTAACCAACCATTTCGGGTTGTTCTCTTTTTCTCCAATGTCTGAATGTATCTGGAGCTGGCTGGGACTTTGGAATGAGATATTTTAGGCATCAAATACTAGGAATAAAAAAAATGCGAGGTGACTTTTTTTGAAACCCTTGACTAATTTTTGCAAGCGTTGTGACCAAATTATAAGACATTGCCACATGTTTCAACGTAACTCGATGACGGTTTTTGTCCAATCAGAACCGAAAATTACCCTCTAACAGATAGCCCCAGAGCAAGGCGTTTTACGCTAGACTTTACATCATTACCCCTTCGGGTCAAAAAGGTTCAAGGTCAAATTGGGAAAAATACTTTTTGTCTTTGTTTTTATCATACACTCAATTTTTGCCAATACGGAATCTCAAAGATCGGGCTTGGCCTTCCAAGATATTTCTTGCATCAATCGTGTACCTGCATTGAAATGCCCACTACTGATATTTGATTCTTGCCCTTGACCTACTTTTTCGGATTGTGACCTATTACAAAAACACATTTTTCATCATAACTTTGAATAATGTTCCTTCGTTTTCACGATTGAGTTTTATGCAATAAGATTTGTAGATGAGGACACATTTTCTCCAATTTTTTATACTCTATCCTAAATGTCGAAGGTCAAGGTCATTATAGCGATCCAAAATAAATGTGGCCCATTCATTGGATCGCCGAGCAACGCGGGGAGGACTTACCCTGGTGATTGCTTTGGTGATTGCAGATACTGGTATATAGTTTTATTTATTTTTAAACAGAGCAAGGCCTTATAAAAGCTGTTACACATCATGCATGCACAAGCAGACAGCCATTCGACAACACTGGATATTACTTCAGACAAACGCGCGGCAGTCACACTGGCGGAGTAATGTACTTATCTTTATATCTATTCTCGCTGCCGGCAACGCCATCTTGTGACATCACGTTTTTCTCGACAGTCAGTGGAATCACTATTAAGGAAAAAGAAAACCTTCTCAATGTCCCTTCGACACCTTCCCCCATACAATGCCAACCCAAGGGGTTTTCCATCAATCCTCTAAATACTGCAGCATCATGTGAGAAGCTGCATGTATACATTTTTTTTATTTTTTTACGTCTTTGGTTTGACTTGGCCCTGCGTTGCGTCTACAGTGAACCTCGACCAGAACACGACGCTTGAACACCAATGCCACTGCATTGTTGACAAGAAAAATGGCTTCTTTTCGGGGTTTTCACCTTGCATGTTATATCCTTGTTTCTTTCACACCTTTAATGCTTAAAGTACCAAATGACCATCAACCTTGTGTCAATACAGGTACAAACGATGGTTTGAAGGATTGGATTAAAAAAAACGAAATCTATTTGGATAAAACTCTTCTCGATCAGTGTGACATTACTGTCAAAACTCATTTCTTCTTTCTCTTTAAGCACCCCTGAATGATGCATTGCAATCAAAAAGAGATTACTGACTGAAATGTCACCAAAGGAACGGCTTCTGTGATTTCGTTTTTTGTTTCCTACAGTTTTAGCACCATCTTCAAGCTCCACTGATCACATGGGGATAGCAAGATGTGAGGGTTTTATTGCGCGATCTGGTGCTCCTTAATGGCGATTAACTGTTAATGATGCAGCCCGTGCCTTCCGATATCAGCCTGGCGTTGTTAAAGCTCTAAACGTCTCAACATTTGTACCTCCACGGCTAATTTTAACCATTTTCTTGTTTTTTTCATTATTCATTCCCAAATTATATTGCTGCAACTCATTGAGAATAAGAATGTATTAACAATGGGCAACTGGAAGTCCACCCTGAAAGCTCCTTGGTGATTTCCTCATTCGTTGTAAATTGTGCAGAAAGAGAGGAAAAAAGGACGCGTCGCGGAAAAGTTGGTTCACCTTTAATAAGTCCCGGATTTGTGAAATAAAAAAAAAGAAAGAAACTCTCAAAGAAATTGATGAGGAAATGTTAGATTTTTCTTCTATTATCTGAGATTCGCTTCAATAACTCATGATTACTTCATTCATTGTTTGTATTAGCCGACTTGATAAATGAATTCTGGCGAGGGTGTTGCCCATAGCAAATTCCAACTAAATTCCTCTGCTGTCAAACTGAGTGGGAAATTTTAATATAGTAGGCAAAAGTGAGATCGTGGAGGAGCATAATGAGGGGTTTTGACTGTTATACTAAAGCGCACAGCGGAAAGAGCTGCCCATTTGACGATGTACAAGCACGGACCTGCAAAGAGAAGGCTGGTGTATGCGTGGGGGTATCACAAGAAGATGATTGTAAATGGAATCAGAAATGACCATGAGAGGCAGTGGAGGGAGAAATGGGATTTGGCAGATACAGGGAGGTTGATTCACAGGTGGGAATGAAACGGACGGAAGGAATGCAGGTGAATTAATTAAGCATTTTTCCGTGCATGTGCTTGAAACAGTCTGTTCACCATTGGTCATCCATCCATACTTATGATTCTTCTACCCAAAAATTACCATTTCCCAGTACTATCCTTTTTTCCGCGTTATTGTGATTCCCAGCCCCTCCCTCACTTCTTTTCATTTGTTAGTTGGCGGTTGCTTTGTTCATTTTCTGGTCATTCTCCCCACTTTCCCCTTCTCTTTTTGCTTTGTTTCATTGCCAGCTTGTGTCAAAATTTCATCCCAATGTGTTCCCTTCTACCCTTCCCTTGATCTCACTCTCACTTTCTACTCTGTTGTTGTGTTTTTCCTTTCCATTTTTGTCCCTTACATTCTGCATCTAGCTCTTACACGAACTCGATTATATACAAATAATATAATAATGGGACCTTGAAAGCGTGTGAAAAGGAGGGCGTTTGCTGGGATTACTTGCCGCGTTAGAAGAGCATGGCGTAGAAAGACTTTATGAGAGAGAGAACAATGCCTCGAAAGGACGCACCAAAACCAATCTATGGTGAGAAACCAGTTAGTACTTGTATCACAACCTCATGCGCGCCGGGTGATACAAATTTTTCAGATCAGCTTACGGCCTCCATGGCTTCCAGGAAGTGTGTCGTGATCAGGTGTGCCGTTTCACATTATAGAACAACACTGCTCCATTATGCTTTGAAAAAACACTTTTAGGTAATGAGAATTTCTACAGAACTGAGAAATCGCCAATTCCCAGTGAAAACGAGACCAGTTCTCTCTGGCTTGAATTGTCAGCCTGCGGATGGTATTGCCCATTGAAAGGAAATGGCTGGTAGTGAGGCAGTTCAACAGGATTACGAGTCATCTGCAGAATGATAAAGATTACTTTCCAAGGAAAACAGAGAATCATTAATGAAAAGCAAACAGGAAAATAACCCCGACAGTACCACCTGGGACACACCGACTCCATCAGTGACCACTTAACGAG
>CM068954.1:23069824-23120014 GCA_035128595.1 Eptatretus atami
ACCACAGGCCAATAGCCAGCCCAAAGACCCCCAAAAAAATTTATAGATGTTATAAGAAATCAGAGACTAGTAATCTTAGCTCAACAATACCTCATGAAGTAAAGCGGCCCTTCCCCCCCCCCGCAGTCACTAAAACAGCATGGGTTATGGAAATTGGAATAGTTGAGTGTGTGATAGTTGAGAGCAAAAATCAACATACTAACACTCATACTGCCAAGCATTGAATTAATCATTGTTTTAAGTCTTTTGTCCCAGGACGAAGGGAAAATACGGAAAAAGGAAAAGCCACATATTTTCCAGCTGGGCACGTATCTTTTTCCCCACGCACGCCTACCCAAAAACACCAGTACCACGCCAGAACGACGGAGATAAGTATATACCTCTCCATGAGAAACCGTGCAAAGTGAGTCACACACAAACGCGGAAAAGAAGGTCTATCCCTCCAGGACACACACCTGGAACGGCGCGAAGCTCCTGAACCAACACATAACAAAGGCTTATCGTCTCCGAGACAGAACCTACTGATGGGGAAGCTTACACTGCTCTGGCTCCTCTGGCGCTGGTTTGCTCCCGCGCCATCTCACCTTTCTTGGCTTCGTTTCGCGGCTGTGAGAAGTGAGAACCAAAGCATTATTAGTGGATCAATATGGTAATCCTCCCGCGATTGAGGTCTGAAGTCCTTTTGCCTTCTCACTCTCTCACTGCAGGCAGCGTCGGTGTGGGTATTCTTTCTCGCCCCACCTGGGCTGGGCAAATGTGAAGTGAAAAGTGTCTGATATCATGGAATGTCGCAGTAAAGGAAGACGAAAGGCCGGGGGGACTTTAACTGTCTGCGTCATGCATCCACACATATAAGGGCCTAACAGTTTCCCCCGAGTAGATGTGCCTGACGAGCGAAGGTCGTTTGAAAGACATTTCAAAACCCTGAGTTTTATAGTATGAACTGTTTGTTTCTATCCTGGAGCCGCTCAAATGTCCCTGCAATGTCGTCAAATAGTAGAATTTCCAAATTTCACCTTTCCTGTTCCCAAAGGATTTTTAACACTCTCGTGACATATATAGCTTAAAGAAACGTTGTATACACCATTTATGAGATATCTGTTAGCTAATCATCTGTACGACTGTAACGACCCTTCTGGTAGGGAAGAGGCATATGACTGCCCTGTTAGTCCTCCTGTTTTCTGCAAGCTTGGTAGTCCAATTTTCAAAGATTGGATAATGAATTGGCGTTGTATATATATCGTTAAAGTCGGGTTTAGGAAAACAACACCAAATCATTTATCTCCTTCCATGCGACGTGTTCTCTAGGTTTTTTTTTTTTGTAATGCGCTCCGAAAAGAAATTGTCAGATTCTCGCCGACAAGGAGATTTGTTTGAAATGCTGTTGGATGTCCATTTTTGAGAACTACATTCGAGCTACAAGGAGTTTGGAGGTCGTCTTATCAAGAATCTTAACCTCTAGCATCTCGTTTTTAATTGTGCGTGGATGTATATTACAAGGTGCAAATTGTCAAATAAGATAAACACAGTGAAATGTTGCCGCCGTGGAGAGGTGGTTGACGAGCAGAGAGAAAGTGAGCGACATCCCCGAGAATGGAAATAGACAGGAGACTTCTACGACAGATGTGATACTAAGACTCAAAAAATCGGATTTATGTCCGGTACAGCTCGAATTACGCTGCCTCCGGCCTCCTCATCAGGCCTACTAGGTGGAACTCGGGACTCATAGCTCGTCTACCATACTCTCAATGCTCTGACGTAACCATTTCTCCCGACTCGAAGTATGCGAGTGCCTGCTCACTCTGCTCCACTCTCGTTCTCCGTTTCTAAGCAGTTTTATATGAACGGAGAGGTCCGTTTACCGTTTGCGTCGAAAAGTCGATTGTAACGCCTCTCACCTCCCTGACTTCGAGGAACCGTGGAGTGTGAAGAAACATACCCCTCGTCGCCCCTGCAGCTCACATCACCAAGCCACTCTCTCCGACAACTCTCTTATATAGATTCCTGCACTCTCTACCAGGTGTCGAGAGAGCCATCGAGCTCTGCCTGCGCCTCTGGTTCTCTGGATTACTCGATACATCTAGTATTAAACAAGTCTGATTAGAAATAATCATCGTCTATACAGCGACTCGTGTAGTGTACTCTCTCGTCCGTGCGTGGACCCGTATTCTAACTGACACACCCTCTTCCATATTTAAGGTGTAAGGAAAGATGACATGTCCTAATACCCCCTCAAAAAGTTACAAAGAAGACCGTAATAAGGGCAATCCTAGAGCCAAATGCGAAACATTGCCTAGACTGGAAAGGTATCTGCTCTACGCTTTTTGACATCAAATAATAAGAGGGAGATCTATCTAGGTTTTTCACTTTATATGGTATGGAATATAAACCTATACTTCTACCATACTTATAAAAAAATTATAAAAAATTATAAAAAAATATAAATAAAATAATATAATATACATATGTAATAAATAGCATTATTTAATCGAAACATGTAGAAAGTGTGACGAGCACACTCCACGATTTCACAATGAGACACAGTCACTACAAACAATAAGCACACCTCAACACAAGAGGCCTACAGACCAGTGACTCTGTCAAAACTGTTGACTGACGGGTGACGCTTAGGTGTAGGACTGTTACCATTGGGAATCAGAGAGAAGTGCTCGTCAACACAATTCACAATGTTTCGATATATATCCCGCAAGTATAACATCCACGGCACTTCATGGTTTGAAATAGGTTTTACATGAGCATAAGAGAAACACATCATCTGACAGGGTGAACAAGAAAGAAAAAAACAAAAAAAAAAAAAAAAAAAAAAAATAAAAAAAAAAAAAGACGGACAGTTGCTCTGTGCGATTATGCGGTATTTACCATGCGAGTCATAATACCAGCAGAGCAGATCACTCACCACAAATAAGTGAGGAGAGTGCACCTGATTCATATTATTCAATAATATATTAAATATAATAATAATAAATAAATAATAATAAGAAAATAATATTATATAATTAATAAATAATATAATAAATATATAAATATTAATATAATATGGTATTGGTTACGGATTTATAGAAATCCGCGTCTGCAAAATGATGCAATTCAACACATCACAGAAGTCCTAACAGACAAGTTATGTTCACTTAAATGACAATGTATCAGATTAGACCCACATCCCAACATGTCTAAATGAGGATCTTAGATGTGCATGCATTGACAGGGTTAAAGGTAGATCCCACTCTCTCTATAGGCAGAAGTTTTTAATACTTTAATGACAGACACGTTCACACACATTTCATTTCACGATCTCTGAAGCACCGCCCTCATTTTTCCTCAAGCGACAACAATATTCATTTCGCGAGCTCGACGCACCGCCTTTTTTAAGAGAACAGCACAAACGGGTCGATCATGGTAACACGTATGACGCACATTGGGGGGGGTAGGACTTGGGCGACCAGGCACCCATAGAGATGCCACGAAGATATAAAAGACGTTACGTGAGGAGAGACGTTCAGAGGAGAGGAAAAGAGCGAAAGAGGGGAACGTTCTAGAAGCCAGAGAGAGACGGTTCTCTGAAGGAAGATACGTTATTGAGGTGGGAAAATCGAAAGCAACAAATAACGTCATGAATAATGAGAAAAGAATACGTTCTGAGATAAATAAAAAGTATGAAATAGAGAAAGAGACGTAATGAGAAGAAGAAAGAAGCGAGCAAGAAGCGGAGTGTTAGGTGCGCAAAAAGAAAGAGAGAAGGAAAAAAGCGCGAGTGAGGTGTCTGGCCAGAACACCAACAGCGAGGACGGTTCGTCTCTAGACCAGAGCTTACGGCAATGCCCTGAGCGATGCTGGAGACTGAGCGCTTCAAGAGCTGACACCGCGAGAGGCTGCATAACGACCAAAGCTGTGAGGTAGACTGGCGACGGATGTGACACGCACGCCACGCATTTCAAGAACGTTATTTTGCTTTCACGGACAACTTTCTGACAGTGGAGCCGAGACTATTTTATCCCCTCCCCTCCCCTGAATGATTCCGTAGGGATCCCTTGGTCTGTGTAGCTTGTATAGATCAAACCCCACCATAAAGCTTACAATGCAATCTTGTCTACTCCTAGGCATTTTGAATTTGATTTTGCTATGAAAAATTCTTTTATTTAACCTCATCAAATAAAAAGTTAAATTTATTTATTATTTTTATTATTAAAAATTATATTTGTCAGATTTCCAACCCGTCACGCTGTTTAGACTACCTTTTCCTTTCCATTGGATCATAGCATAATGTCCGACACACTAATAGGACTGAGAGGATATAAATTACCACAGATTGAACTAAAAAATTAGTCAGAGTAACGCACCAGCGTGTTATAAAACGGCATCGGCGCAAAAAACCTAATTAAAATCTAATCGAGATAAACATGTAGCTTGCAAACAGAGGGCGTGACATTCAAACCGCCACTCAAGGTAACCCACAGTGACTTCTAGTATAAACGGAAATAAAAATTAGACGTACGGCGGAAACACTAAGGAAACTCGATGGTTGACATGAAGAGGTGGCGTTCGTGGTTCTAAAACAAACCACACACGATACACAACAGACAGAAGTTAAATTGAATGAGCGGTAAGGCCACCAGGATCCGCGGACTCTAACCGAAGGACAACTGCGGAGAATATAATACCCCCTGAGTGACAAGGACTGGATGTCTCAAAAGGTACCCAGTGACCGCAACAAAAAAATAATAATAAATATAAAATAATTAATATATAATATATATATAATATATATTATAAAATATAATATAAATATATAATATATGTACACGCCCTATACACTACACACAATGGCTATTATACTTGAAAAATGCTTACAATGAATTTTCTAGTTCTTTACAATTCTCTTGAAAAAATTTCAATGTTCACATTGAAAACTCATTCAAGTGTACATTCACCTTCAAGGGAGCGTTCTTTGAATCCTTACATTTAATATTAGTTAGAGCGTGATACAAAAATGTCAGGTATCATTCTTCCTTCCACAAACTGAAACAAAATCATGTTTAAATTATAACTAGTAGAGAACAATACAAATGCCCTAAAACTTTTCTAATATTTAGTTATTTATATTATATTTTAAAAAATATAGTTACTAGTACAACACCCGCTCCCTCGGGAAGCAATTGGGATTTGCAATTCGAAATTAAAGCGTCACAATTAGAGATGCAAGGTTGCTTAAGAGAGCAAGTAGCAGACCAATTAAAAAGGTAACAATCATTACGTGATATTGTGCGAATCATAATAGTCTAAAATATACTTCCAATAGGGGTGCCCACAAATAATGTCACGAGAATAACTATTTAAACACAATTAACACGCGAATTTTGTCCAAGGCAGAAAACCCTCTTGACGGAGGGGAGGCAAAATTAAGTTACTACAACCTACCACCGTGTGAACACAAACCGAGCAAGTTTAGTTGAAGATTCGGAAATAAAGTAAACGAACGAATGATATCACGGTCAAGCATAAGGACAGACACAAATGGCATATCTTTAAAATGATAGCAGGTTCAAAAATCAGTGGAGAAAACTATTGAGTTAAGCATAAGGAGACAAGCATAACATAAACACCATGAAAACTACCAGGAAAGTCACAAAAACCAAGACAGGGAGCACGAGAAATAAATGGAAATAAGGATATCAAAATGAACACTAATAGTCCAAAGCTCGTGTGCGAAATCCACTATCCTCCCCATGTTAAACACGGTAAACGTCAAAAAAAAAAAACCTATCAAGATCATTCGATTTTTTATCCAAAAAAGATATTGGTACGAAGTGTAATTAACAATGGAATCACATGTCGAATATGATAAATAAGGAATAAAGCCGCAAACACCATGATGATACTGAAAGATGCTGATATTTAGGACATGAGCCCAAAGTCATCACTTGAGGTGGAAATTTAACATATCAAGATCCTAAAATACGAATTGATAAGCACAATCCAGACAAATCCAGTAACACCAATTCTTTACGGTGCACAAGTCAGGGCAATGCAACTACTAGTATTTTCATTCCATTGGAACTTCACAGAATAAGCCTAGGCCTCTAGAGGTATGTATGCAATCCACTTCTAAGCTGATCTTACTCTGGTTTGATCCCAAACTCAGCATTAATAAACTGTCATGCTGAATATGTGATATAGGCCGTCCCATCGGAAACATGGAACCAATATAAACTGGGCATACACCATTTGCCGGCAAATTACTTAGAGTCGATGCTTATTAAGATACACCACAAGGTGATCCTATCAAATTGAAAAAGTAGGGCAGAGCTATCAGATTATCAACCATGATGGGCAAATTCAAACCCAGCTACGAGACAAACTTGTCGAGCAATCAGAGTCCTGGCCAAAGCAGAGTTGTGAAAAGAGAACATTGGCCAAAAAAACATCCCACCTCCCCAGAGCCAACCCACAAGGAGAACCTTGGAACAACACATGTGGACCGATGAAATGAAAAAGAAGAATGTTAGAGATCTCACAGCATAAGATTATGCAATGTTGATTGAATGAAAGTGCACGATTGCTTGCCTTCTTAATGAAAGCACATCAGCGTAAAGCGAAACGGGTAATGCACGACCTCGTATTATAAAATATTTTCGAAATAGTGTATGTGGAATTAGAAAGGGACACCTAATTGGACAAATGCAATCTATGACCCCTGAGCACTCTCTTAAAGACAAGGCCCATTTTTTCTGCTCCCGTTTGTAGCTTTTTTATCCCTGCATTTCCAAGGAAAAAGTGAGCATCAAATTAAAAATAAAGGAACAGACAAAACACTCGAAAAAGATTTTTGTATATGACCTTCAATTGTATAATCTACAGGTAACGTTATGAAAACAAAACTTGTTATTGCAACAATACTTACAACAATCAGCATAGATTTATATATTCTTTTTATTTATAATCAATCAAGTTAGGCCCTTGAAACGGCTTTACCATTGAAGCTGAGAAACCTTGAATGAACATTATTTGACCGTACGACAAAAAACTTACCACCATATTATGAAGTTTGTATATTGGTTTGTGGTGGCAAGCGCACAAAAGTAAGAGAAGAGGCAACAACAGGGCAAGATAACATATTGCTTCGATAATCTCCTCCTCATTAAATTTGATCCTACCATATCAATCATCCAGACAACCACTTTCTCTTATAACGAAACATTACCACATTTCGAACCGATACTTTGTCATCACTGGAAACTTTTTCAATATTCGTTATTGCGGAATTTAACAGGATTTACTACCGACACATGCCATGAAAGTCACTATCAACAAACTCGTCGTTGGCACTATGTCAGAAAGATAAATTATTTAATTGATTATGAAGAATTCATGCTTGTTCAATAGATTAACATGAAGCAAGTCATCCTTTAAAGAATTAGAGATGCATTATGAACACGAATAGGTAAGTTTCGAATTACTGTACCTACTGTTGCTAACGTAATGAGTTCCACAAGAAGGCGCAGAGGATAGCCACACCTACCTAATTTTGAGACTGTTTAATCTCGCGTTCGAATTACACCAGAATCAGACATAATACACACATTGCATTGGATTGGTGCTTCACAGGATAGAAGGCATCGAATATAGCGAAGTGCGTCGTCCTCTTATGGGACGCTTGGAGGATTAAGCCACAATGTAACCCATCTGCATAGCATCAGATACGGATGGACGTTCAAGCTACTCAACCGTAGTCTTCAAATAGAACAAAGGTGGTGACGTAAAATAAATTGATCGAGATTGAGGACTTATGTACGATATCCTCCAAGACATCCACAATAATGTCAAGGGAATAAATTGGGGCTTGAAAACAAAAAAGTAGTAGTAAGTAGATAGCGCAACGCTAATGACCCGCCAATTATGTCACCAACAGAATCGACAGCAATGTAAAAGATATTTCCGAAAATTTATTTTAAAAGTATTAAAAATACCTTTTACTTGCCTTTTTAATTACCGTCGTACAAAATCACCGCTGCAAGCGTGACGATATATTACTCTTCATTAATAAATCCATCAGCAATCTAGTTATATTTATATAAAAACAAGGAGAGCATTGCACATTATTGCTAAGTATGACCAATATTGAAAATCTTCCATCTTAGAGAAGAATATTCACAATGATGCCTGAATGGAATACAATTCCTGAATTCACAAATTATAAAGAGCAGTGCCGTCGATGTGTATGAATTGGATTCAGGAAAAAATCAGACGGAACAGTGAAGCTAACTGTTTGGTTGTGAATTTTGTTAAAAAATATTCACAAACCAATGAAACTTTGAACTATTCAGAATAACAATGATACTTCAATACTCATTTTCAAAACATTCAGCCGGTTATGTCGATGCATTGCCAGAAAACCCCTAAAAAGAAGTAGAACATCCATGAAAAAAATTACAAGACTTTTACAAAAAAATTGCGTTCACAGGTATTACTCTTCTGTTAAAAAAAAATTATAATATATAAATATAATAATAGATAGCCACTTATACAGCAGAACCTTGTCACAGCCAGCAATGCAAGCCAGTGAGAGGAAAAATCCTCCGACACACAACATAACACACAAATATGATCAAAAGTAAAATTTTGGACATCACACCCACCAACTTAGAATGAACCCTACACAACCTGCCGATGTGAATATAAAATATTGACCCACAATTTCAAAATAGCACGTGATATTTGAGATATAAAATGAATATCTCACTTTGATGTATGTGAACAAACGTTATGCACTGCTTGCATGCCTTGAAAAAAAAAAGATAAAAAATATTACCAGATGGTTCAGGGAGAAAAAAAAAGGCCACAATAAAAAATAATATTCCTATCACGCATGGCAGCTTGTTAGGATGATTTGATGCTTTAGCTGCTGTTAAAACTTAAAATATCAACCATTAAAAAAAAAAGCCGCATAAAATTAGGTGTTTAAGAAACCAAAACCACTTCAGAGGCACTGTGAGTGGCGAGACACTGCAAATGGAAACGAAAAATGAACTCGGAAAAAAAGAAAAATAGAAGAAAAAAAAAAGAATGAATTCTATCAAAACAGGAAATCGTTGTATATCACATACTTGATTTAAATAAAACGAGCGTAAATTACTCTGTAATGGGTGTGTTGATGCGTCTTGAATAAAAATCAATGGAGAAAAAAAAATAAGGGCTGGAGCATCACCACCAAATGAGTTGCACGTACGATGTTGTGTCCAATGGGTGGACAGAGAGAGGGAGAAAGAGTAAGCTGACAGTTGAAGGAGGAAGGCACAGCAATAGAGGGGAAGGGGAAGGTGTGTGAGCTGGAGAGGGGACAAGGGAAAGATCACAGCGCAACCCCAAGGTCAGAGGTCATGGGCACAAAAAAAATGAAATCACAAAACTTACGATTTTCTAGCTTGTGAAATGGCCACAGATGCAAGTGCGTTTATTGACCCTGCTGCAGATAGGGGATCATAAACCAATGGCCACAAATAATATCTTGCTTCATACTCCACCCCCTCCCCACACCCACACTTCAGGGCTGCTCCGGAAGGAGCAGGATCCTTATCTAAGTTAAGAATGTATGGAAAATGTATTGATATTGTTTGCTTATGATAGAAAAGTGCCTACTCGTGAAGATGCCAAATTGATGTATATCACACATGATGATTTCTGATAATAATTCTCCAGTCTAGAGATGCGTTTTCAACGAACAAAAACAGTCATTAAAAAGAAGACAACACTCCGTGACGGTGCATTATGAAAATCGATGGGACGGTTAAATTGACAGATACAGACATTAAACTTGCACGATTGAGAATCCATGGAAACACCTGACATTTCAGACAGATTAACCATTCATCGGACCAAATGAAAGCAGAGAGAGATGAGAAGAGATAAAAAAGAGAAGAAAGGAAGAGAAAACAAGAATGACAGAGTGAGAGGAGAGAGAAGAGAGACAGAAAAGATAGTGAGTGAAAGGGTTGGTAAAGGAGAGGAAGTCTAGGAGTGATTCCGAAAGGATAACATCCTGAAAACAGATCCAGGGCTATCTCCTAGCTATACATTTTAATGCTAGCGAAAGTTAGACATACCTACAATAAGCGTTACCTAATTGAATTCCATACCCATATGTTCTAACGTATCTGCCAAACACAGAATCGACAACAACCTTACACCAGCAAACGAGCTTATCATAACAATCTGTTCACAATCAATTTGTACTTTATAACAACATCAGATACTTCTTTATTTAAGCACACCTTTAAAAAAAAAACAAACATTTTCTTCTTCATAGTTTTTTTTTTATGAACATATATAACCTTCTCGAAGGCATCGTTGTGAGAGAGACTAACACACAACGCAACATCATGGAGATTCATGGGGGGCGAGGCATAGAGACAAAGAGAGAAAAGGTGGGAAGTGAAGAGACAAACAGGGGGAACAGAGACAATTCGGCAGATTTTGTGGAAGGGAGAGGGATGGGGCAGAGGAACATGGGGTACACAAGATGGACATTATAGGGACTTTCAGAAATGAAAGCAGGGAATTTGAGAGGAGTGGGTTTGGGTGGATTACGGGGTTAGAAAAGATCGAGGATTTGGATGGGATGATAAGAAGTGGTGGTGAACAGCTGTTTCGAAGGCCTGGAGGAATAATGGGATTGAACAGAGTGTGGGAGTTTATTCCAAAGGTGGGAAAAGAGGAATGAAAGAGTGAAAGTGAGCAGTGATTCGTGATTTTGGTAGTTTTACCAGAGAAGAGGGGTTGTTGGTGGACCTTGAGCGCCCACGGAAAATATGGTGGGGACAAATCGCAGACCATAGCAGAGGGAGGCGAGACACACAAGAAAGCGAGATGGTGAAAAGACAGAAAAGACAAAACCGATACTGTCATATAAGCAGGTGAGAGAGTGAAGAGAGAGCCCAAGACCATTCAGCAGTCATCGCAAGGGCAGATGCCATGATCCAGAAATGCCTTATGGAACGATAGTTCTCGGAAAGCAGCTTATGGAGTATGCATGCATATCATCCGTCTGTCCCAGTCAGTCACGTCCATCCAATCTGTACGGCAAAACATTTGCAAACTTCATTCTCTTAACTACAACACACAATTTCGATGAAACTTCAAACACAAACCTTCCTATCACCTGGATATGCAACCAAAGAGTTTGTTCACAGCAATATAAACTCAAGAAGGGGGAGCACTCGGTAGAGTGCAAAACCTCCGCCGGACTAATACTGCCTTAGGTCATCAGTGAACCTGATATACCTATTCACTTCAATTTGCACGTCAAACAGTGCTCACAGAGTTATAGTTATGCACTCTTTCCCTTTTACATACTCATTCATTTCAGTCATATAGATATTCACTTGAGACAGTAAAATTGAATTTTACGTGACAAACGGTAATATCCACCTGAAAGTTCCCAAAAATTCAGCCGCAATTATAATTTTTGGCATGTTGTTTTTATATGGGAAATCACTAATTACTAACATGTAGAAATGCAAAAAAAAAAATACTAAATTTTGTTAGAAAAACAAAAAGTTGCAAAAAAAATTTTTTTTGAAAGAAGGGGGAGGGAAAAAAAAAAAGAGGGGAGTTTGGGGGGGTTGCGAAATCACTAGATAAAAACATGTAGAAAATGCAAAAAAAAAAAAAAAATTTCAAAAATTTATTTTCAAAAGAGCCGATAACAATAGCGCGCCATACTTGAGTTATTGACCAGTCAAAAATCTAAAATTGGCATGAAACCTTGGACCTATACCAAAAAATTCATTTCTTACCCACCCACCAAAGTTTCGTTCGAAAACCGATACGAGAGTATTTTCACGTTAATACTGTTCAACAAAAACAAAACAACCAAACAACAACAAAATAAACAGAAAGGTGAAAAACAAGTTAAACTCCGATCTTCGAATTGGCGGAAAACCTAGTAAAAAAAAAAACGATAAAATAATTTGCACTCGAAAAGGAGACGTCTACCAGGAAGAGAGGGAGTGGCGTGACGGAAGGAGGGGAAGGTTGCCCAAAAAAATAGCGTAATTCGACATTACTTCTACAGAAACTACACATTGCAATTCCGATAGAAACAACTACAAACCATTCAAATCACCAAATGAATGTACAAAAGATTTGTTCATGCGCAAAATAAAAATAAATAAAATAAAATAAACAAGCAGTCATAAGACTGATACTTTACAGGAAATCGCTCAACTATGACCTCTAGACCTATGTCTAAGTATAAAAAGCTCTGGTCATCAAGAGAAAATAAAGAGTAGCACAGACAGCAAACCAGAAGTTTCTATTGATGATTCTAGATACCAAACCACCAAAAAATTGAATGTTTAATTGGGATGATTTTGACCTCACTGTTACTTGACCTATTGACCGATTTTGACCAAAATCTAATCAGCGCTAGCCATCACCCTCCTGAATCACGTGGTGTAATTGGACATAGGTAGCTTCTTCCGTTCTTGAGTTATAACTTTTTTTTGGATGTTTGACCTCACGGTGTCCTTGACCTTTGACCGATTTTGACCAAAATCTAATCAGCACTTAGCCATCACCCTTCCTGCAATAACATGATGGAGAGATGCTAAATTGACATTGGTAAACATTACTTTCCGATTCTGAGTTTAATCTAGTACACAAACCATCAAAAATCGAATATTTGACCTCACATGTGACACTTGACCTTTTGACCGATATTTGACCAAAATCTAATCAGCGCTAGCCATCAAAACCCTCAAAAAATAAAATAAAAAAAAAAAAAAAAAAAAAAAAAAAAAAAAAAAAAAAAAAAAAAAAAAAAAAAAAAAAAAAAAAAAAACAAAAAAAAAAAAAAAAAAAAAAAAAAAAAAAATAAAAAAAAAAAAAAAAAAGAAAAAAAAAAAATAAAAAAAAGAAAAAAAAAAATAGAAAAAAAAAAAAAAAAAAAAAAAAAAAAAAAAAAAAAAAAAAAAAAAAAAAAAATAAAAAAAAAAAAAAAAAAAAAAAAAAAAAAAAAAAAAATAAAAAAAAAAAAAAATAAAAAAAAGAAAAAAAAAAAAAAAAAAAAAAAAAAAAAAATAAAAAAAAAAAAAATAAAAAAAAAAAAAAAAAAAAAAAAAAAACAAAAAAAAAAAAAAAAAAAAAAAAAAAAAAAAAAAAAAAAAAAAAAAAAAAAAAAAAAAAAATAATAAAAAAAAAAAAAAACAAAAAAAAAAAAAAATAAAAAAAAAAAAAAAAAAAAAAAAAAAAAAAAAAAAAAAAAAAAATAAAAAAAAAAAAAAAAAAAAAATATAAAAAAAATAAAATAAACAAAAAAAAAAAAAAATAAAAAAAAAAAAAAAAAAAAAAAAAAAAAAAAAAAAAAAAAAAAAAAAAAAAAAAAAAAAAATAAAAAAAAAAAAAAAAAAGAAAAAAAAAAAAAAAAAAAAAAAAAATAAAAAAAAAAAAAAAAAACTGAATCAAAAAAGAAAAACAGATGGAATGTTAATTTGACATTGGTAAGCTTCTTCCGTTCTCGAGTTATCGTGCCTACAAACAAACAAACACACACACAAACAAACACACAAACAGAGTCCGGAAGTGATCAATATACTTACAAAATCTTTAGATTTCGTAAGTAAAAATTGCATGTGAACAAACTGAGACAATTAGGAAGCATGGTAACTTGGTGTGCCGACGGACGTCGAAGCCGATACACCGGGAAAATCACAGAACTGTCAGAAAGCATCCGTAAATGAAATTTTTTTGCAGTTGAAAGACACAGAAGTCACAGATTTAAAAAATATTTGTTGTGTCTCGACCTGTTTGAAACACAGTATGACTGATGATGGTCTATTATAAAATTTACAACGGGCTTTAACCAGTTTGTAAGAGTTTTTGGTAACATATCTTGTCATCTGCACAAAGCAAGGAGATGGGCTGCCGGCTCTCTAATAAAATTGTAAATCTCTTTTTTCATGACGAGGGACACAGTTGCACACCAGCAACTAAGGGGCAGCAACCATTCTTGAAGAACATGTGGGGTTGGTCGGGGGAAGCTTGACCCAGGAGCATCCTGACATTCGTCTAAGTAATTGGGACATGAATTTGGAATTAGGTCATGGTGCTGGCGTGAGCTCACCTACTCTTTGCTGAGGACACTGTGTGATCTTTATTGTCCACCAAGTAATGCTGGCAGACGGGACACCCAGTTTAACGTCCATCCGAGGGATGGCACACACATTGATAAATCACCCTGCTTGTGAAACACTTCGATGACAGTTTATAGCTGAATCTAGATTTGAACACAGGCTAGACAGCTTGGAAGTGAGCATGCATACCTCTTGGCCATAGTTTTCTCAAAACAAAAAAACAAAAAAACAATTCTTGTTGTACATTATGTTTCGAAAGAGGATAGACCTTTAACTTGTAGCCATTGCTAATGCTCCGAAGGTATTGTCTGTAGTTACTTTATACAAAAAAAAAAATTGTTTCTCTTCCAACAGCTGAAATCATGTGGCTTCATCGAGATTACCGGTGCCATCTTGTAATCGAGGAATCTCTTATTTCGCTGAATTTATTCTCGCTTGCTTATCTATGAAATGATTACTTCTGTAATGCTAGCAGAATACATGGATCTGGGATTTTACAAAGTCCCACTATTGACAAAGGTTTGTAAGATCACAAGCCAAAAAATTGAAAAAGATTATTTGAATTTTTGTTTTGTTTTTAAAGATGAGCAAAGAGCTTGCCTCTGGGCATTAGGAAAGGAAAAACAGTATTATAAACAAATGACGATCAGAGAATCCAGAAGGAACAATTCCAGTATAAGCCACAAAGATTTGTAAACAAGGAAAGGATTTTGTAAGATTTATCAAGGCTTGCAAGCGATAACGTATACGAGGCAGAGGCAGCATGTATATTACCGAAGATTGGCATGCTGCAATCACCATATGCCGCCAAAGATATGTCAAGGTGAAAGTACAGATAATGGTCTAGCCTTAACCAGACTCGGTAGTGTAATAGTGAGAGTGTCCATTCTGGGTCTGGGAGGTCGGTGGTTCAAATTCTGTCTGAGTCACACTAAAGACTTCAAAAAATGGTACATGCTGGTTTCTTGCTTGACATTCAGCATTTAAAAGGATAAAGCATGGACAAACAATGCCAGGAAGTCTAGTCTTTAAAAAGTGCAGTTAAAAATTGCCATCCAAGCACAACAGAGTATGGGAAGCAAGATGATTAAGAATTATGAGGGAATCAGAGAAGAAGGGTGCTGAGAAAAACTCTCTTCCCTGAAAAGTGCTTTCATTTGATGGGAATATATTTTGACAATTAAAAAAACGCTGATTGTGAAATAATAACAAAAATTCAACAGAAGCTAAAGCTAAATTGCTATCGGCACAATTTTCTCTTAAACGGGAGGGAGAGGACACAGAGAGGGGGGAATCTATACAAAATAAATGTGTGTGTGTGTGTGTGTGTGTGTGTCCTTGATAACTCCAAAACCATAAAAGCTATCAGCCTGAAACTTTGCATGCATACAAAGGGAACTCCAAGGAAGCATGAGTGAAAATTGGGTGTTTGGGTAAATTAAAACACCCCTTTTAAAAATGACGGCCCTATTTAATTTTATCCTTCATCAGGCGCATCCTCGGCCAACTCGCTCTTTGGGGCCTTAAGGCGTCTCCTGGGTAACCTCACTGGGGTCTGAAGCCGCCATATGTTTTTTGGCCTGCTCAACCATGCCTTGACTTGGAATAGGCTGCAACAATTTCTTCAAGATAAAGTTTTTTTGTCCACATTCTTCACTCATATTATCGAATGCCCGTTCATCAGAGCTATGAATCGCTGTATGCGTCGCTTTTGTAAGTACTGTAGTTTTCAAATTAGGGGCTTGGAACGATTTCATGCATTTTTGATGCAATTTTCCACGATCTACTCGAACAGACTAATTAAAGTATATAATCGAAATATTATTTCGGCTTTCAGGATGGGATATCGTCCGGACTAAACGTGTCAAAATCTGGAATGAAATCTGATAATTTAAAGAAATACCGATTCTTAAAACGAAGCCGATATACCGACTTACTTTAAGAAAGCAAGGCTACGTTCCCTCCTTCTCTTCATACTAGTGCGTGCCCGTACATGCGTGCCCGTAAGTGCGTGCCCGTACGTGCATGCCCGTACGTGCAAAAAAAAAAGAAAAAAGAATTGTGACGACTCTCGTGACGTCATAGCACCGTGTCCTGTCATTGGTTGGTAAATAAATGGCCGTAACTTGGGAACCGCTTCTCCGATTAATATCAAACCTTGAAAAGGCACATCCTCAGGTCCCCAGCAATATTCCTGGCAAGTTTCAATTAGATCGGACCAGGGGTTGTCGAGAAACAGCGGTCACAGACACACATACAGACAGACAGACAGACAGACAGACAGACACACACAGAGATTGCTGGAATTATAGATAGATACACAGGAAAATGTGAAATTTCCAGATCCTTAAACTTCTGTTTTTCCACTGTTTCGAGAATTATATTGAGTGAGCAAAAGATTTAGGAATGTGACAAAATTAACCAGCTTCATTGAGCGATATGATTTAATGCATTCACTGCTTGTCTGCCAGAGGAACTGCTCATCCATAGCATCTGCCAGATCTGTGTCGATATTTTCGGAGGTTTTGTGAGGTGCTCTTCAAGTAATCAAAGCAAATCTGGTGGAATCGGACTTTTTAAAACAAAGTTATAATGTTTGCGTGGACTGCAAACCGATGTGCCACGTGACGCGCGCACACATGAGCAGGCAACGTGGCAGATTATCTGCAATGTATATTTCACAGGCGATTAAACTTTGCAATGTCTCCAGGGGTTTTCTACATGAAATAGCAACTCTTTTGTGGATAAAGTCATTGTTAGAACAAATTCATTTAATTTATTTAACTGCTGCGGGCGTGGTGAAGACCATCTTTAAAGTTAAAGGGCTCATATATGGTGTGCAGCCAAATCCTGGCCAGCTGTTCCTTATCAACTAGTTAATTGGAGTGGTTGCTTGAGTGCTCAAGCCACTTGCCGAGCATGCTACAGTCGATCGCGGTACCACGCTACGTCATTCTAAGCGAATCCTTAACTCACTGCGGCCACTTTTGCTGCGCCACATAATTCAGAGTGAGTGGTTTGTGCTCTGTCATTCAGAGATAGTGGTTTGTGCTCCATTAGTTCTGAGTGAGTGGTCGTTGCTCTGTCATCTGAGTGAGTGGTTCATGCTCCATCATCCTGAGCGAGTGGTTCGTGCTCCGTCATCCTGAGTGAGTGGTTCGTGCTCCGTCATCCTGTAGGGGAGTGGTTCGTGCTCTGTCATCCTGAGCGAGTGGTTCGTGCTCCATCATCCTGAGCGAGTGGTTCATGCTCCTTCATCCTGAGTGAGTGGCTTGTGCTCCATCACCTGAGCGAGTGTTTTTGTGCTCGTTATCCTGAGCGAGTGGTTCATGCTCCATCTTTCTGAGCGAGTGGTTCGCTCTCCATCATTCTGAGAAAGTTGTGAAATAACACCCGATGGGGATATGGACATGATACACAGGGAGGAGAGAGAGAAAGCAAAACGAGACAGAGGAGAGAGAGAGAGAGAGAGAGAGAGAGAGAGAGAGAGAGAGAGAGAGAGAGAGAAGAGAGAGAGATGGGAGTGATTGGGAGAAAGGGCACACGAGGGAGAGAGAGAGAGAGAGAGAGAAGAGAGAGAGAGAGAGAGAGAGAGAGAGAGAGGAGAGAGAATGATTGGGAGAAAGGCACACAGGGAGAGAGAGAGAGAGAGAAGAGAGAGAGAGAGAGAGAGAGAGACGGGGAAGAGAGAAGGGAGAAAGAGAAATGGAAGAGAGAGATGGGAAGAGAAAGTGAAAGAGAGAGATGGGGAGAATGATGGTGATTTGTCAAACATTGGAATTATATAAATTATAGACAGTGAATAAATCCGTTTCAGACAAATGAAGTATCACAACACTGTAGGCTGTGGAAATGAACAACTTCAACTCGATGAAAGAAAATCCAGTGAGGGATTGGGAAGAAATGAATAGCTTTGAGTGGATCTCGAACTTCATGCGTTTGTGAAATCAAGGGGAAGAGATATTTTTCGGCAGACCATGCATCTTCTCACTGCCCTCTCACTCCACCAACAATGAATTAGAGTGTGCAATGATCACTTGGATTGGAGAAGATTTACACCCAAACTATTGTTGCACAGCAAGTCCAAGCTTACAATGGAAAATCCCGATCAATTTATCCCAAAAACCTCACCCTAACTGATCAGACAAACGCGTTTCAGCTCCGACGCAGCTACTCTTCCAAAACGACAAAAGATGTGTTTGTGTGCCGTCATCTCGAAAACGAAGAAACAAAATGATTGCCTGCTTGAGACTTCAAAGTGTAGTCTCTGTTAAATAGCGGCAACCTCGCTGTACCAGAACCAGCACCGGTATCCATGCTTCCCTACAATATGTAGACAAAAGCCCTGGAGGAATGGAGTGATCCTCCTTGAGACAGAAAGGAGCATAACCTGCATTTAACAAGATAAATAACACCGAGGATAACAAGTTTGACAGAACGAGGGATTTATCAGTAAACAACGATTTATAATGTACGTCTGACATAACACTGTGCTGATATTTACGAGACGTGCAGCTCAGTTCAATGCAGGATGGGACACCTGGAAGGAGATGGGAATGTGGGCACAAACTCACGGCACGAGACACGTGAGTCGGTATCAAGTCATGAGACTTGCATCTGACTCACATCTAGGGATGTAAAGGGTAAAACACAGAAAGCTCATATGGACATACCCATCACCCTGGCTTTATATTGATAATACATAAATCCAGCAGAGTGCCGTTATAAAGAACAAATCAATTCAACGGAATGGTCACTGTATTAACAAGGACATGGGCGGGATCCACGAGCGGTAAATGTGATTGGTCATGATGACATAAAATGCTTGAATATTTTTTCCAAGTACCGGTACCGATGAATGGAAGGGTTTTGAAAGTGCTAAAATGGTGATTTGTGTTCTGCGGTGTTCAAATGCATTTTTCAATCGAAATTTAAAAAAATATTTCAGTTTGTGTAAAAAAAATTAAAATTCCAGAAGTTTACCGCTCTTGATGTCTTATATACCACCTTATTTAACACGTTATCCATCGTCATAAGTGACCGGGACATATTGATATTGATTGATTTAACACTCCAAGCTAGACATAAAAAAAACTTCCGTGATTGCCCTTCGATGGGTCTTTCACACTGAGGCTTTAGAAGGCGGTAATTGTTGTCAAAAAAAATCTACAAAATGTTGTTGTTTTTTGTATTAACTTACACGTGCTCTTTTAACACGTTGCAGTAGTTCTTCGTGCCTGGTTGCTTGTGTCCTTTATGACGTCCTTAAAAACAGGATGTTTTAATGATTTTTCAATTTTGTTTGACTGCCAGTCAGGCAGACAGAGTGAAACAATTAATTATCTCACTTCTCTGTGCGTCCGCGATTGGAACGAATTCAGAGCCACAGGACTGTTAAACTACAGGTTTGTTTTCCGATTCATGTTTCGATGAGTGTTCAGAATATCAACAGAATGACAGACATGGGGAGAGAGAGGGAGATAGAGATAGAGATAGAGATAGAGATAGAATAAATTCGTTTTAGACAAATGAAGTATTGCAACACTGTAGGCTGTGGAAATGGACAGACAGACAGACAGACAGACAGAAGTGAACCAACTGCTTAACTCCACTTTTGCTTCACTCGTGTGGGGTAAAAATGTGTTATACTCGTACCACCACCCCTCCTGCACCCCCCCTCCCCCGAACCAAGATCTCCCCCAACCACCAACACAATTAAAACCCCTTCCCTCCCCGCCCTCCAACGATATTAAGAAAATAAACTATACATAATTCGACGTCGCAATGTTGACCAGCATGCCTCCACCCACATTATTACATCATTATACATACTTGTAAGTAGTATGATTTAAATCCCTTCAACTGTTCTCAAGTATCACATTTTTACCAACATGACATTTGACCTCTTAATGCCAAAATCTAATCAGTTCATATTTGCATCATAATTTATATTTATACCAAGTTTGGTCAAAATCACCTCACTGGTTCACAAGTTCGCACGGTAACAGAATTCTTCGTAAAAGGATCTCTGACCTTTTTTGACATCTTGACCCCATAATCTAATAAGTTTATCTTTACATCATTATACATATTTGTACCAAGTTTGACACATATCCTTTCAGCTGTTCTTAAGTTATCGCAGTAGCAAGAACCTATTATGGATTGTTGGACTGACGGACAGCTGGACGGGCAACCTAAAAACATAATGCATCGAGCGATTTTGTCAGTGGAGGCATAACAATAGAAATAATGAACATCCCCAAGTGGAGTTGATTTGGGAAAGATATGTCATTGCTACATTTTTGTGCCACAGGTGAAATCAACTTCCACATTCGCTTCAATCTCACTCTTCCTTCCAGGTCTTCAAGACAGATATTCACCACAATCTGAGATCACCCCCCATCCAAAACCATGACCTTTTCTACCCCCATTATCCCTCCCCAAGCACAACTCTTTTCAAGAGTGCAGTTTTTTTGCTTCCTGACAGTTTGTGGCAGCATCCATCTTGTCCACACTCGGTATCCGCCCCAACCCTCATTAAGGGTGGATTAACTGTACTTGGGGCCAGGGCCTAATTCTATTTTGGGGGCCCTTTTCCATGATTTTTATTAACACTATACAGTACCGATAGAAAGTCTACACCCCCTTTCAAATTTTCATCTTTTGGTTCTTATAGCCTTGAATTAAATTGCATTAAATTAGACTTTTTCCACCTTTATTTACACACTGTGACCCACAACTTCCAAGTGAAAAACAAATTCTACAAATTTCAGAAAATTAATTAAAAATACAAAATTAGAATATCTTGGTTGGATAAGTGTTCACCCCCCGAGTTACTACTTGGTGGAAGCACCTTTGACAGCAATTACAGCTGTGAGTCTGTTGGGATGGGTCTTTACCAACTTTGCACACCTTCATTGGGCAATATTTGCCCATTCTTCTATACAATACTGTTCAAGCTCAGTCAAGTTGTGTGGGGAGCGTTGATGGACAGCAATTTTCAAGTCATGCCACAGATTTTTGATTTGATTGAGGTCGGGGCTCTGACTGCGCCACTTAAGGACATTTATCTTTTTGTTCCTTAGCTACTCCAGTGTAGCTTTAGGTGTGTGCTTCGGGTCATTGTCATGCTGAAAGGTGAACTGCCACCCCAATTTCAGCTTTCTTGCAGAGGGCAGCATGTTTTCCTCTATGATTTTTCCGTATTTTGCTCCATCCTTTTTCCCTTCTATCCTGACAAGTGCCCCAGTCCCTGCTGATGTGAAACATTCCCACAACATGATAATGCTACCACCATGCTTCACAGCAGGGATGGTGTTCTTTGGGTGATGTGCTGTGTTTGGTTTGTGCCGAACATACCGTTTTGCTTTTAAGCCAAAAATTTCCATCTTGGTTTTGTTAGACCACAAAACGTTTTAACACAAGGCTTCAGAATCTCAATTGGGACTCAAGGTGGGCTTTTTTGAGTGATGGCTTCCTTCTTGCCACCCTACCGTACAGGCCAAACTTGTGGAGTGCTTGGGATATGGTTGTCACATACACACAGTGACCAGTCTTTCCCATAAAGTCATGAAGTTCTTTCACAGTTGCCATTGGCCTCTTGGTGGCCTCTCTGATCAGTCTCCTCCTTGCTTTGTCATCCAGTTTGGAGGGACGGCCTGATCTAGGCAGGGTCTTGGTGGTACCATACACCTTCCAGTTCTTAATGATTGTCTTGACTGTGCTCCAAGGGATATTCAAGGCCTTTGAAATATTTTCATACCCATTCCCTGATCTGTGCCTTTCTATAACTTTATCCCAGAGGTCTTATGAAAACACCTTTGTGGAGTTTCACTGTGAAATGCACTACCCATCAGACGAAACCTACAGGAACAGCTGATTTTATTCTGAAATAATCAGAATCACTACAATTTAACACAGGTGGAGGCCAATTAACTTGGGGTGTGATTTTGAAGGTGATTGGTTACACTTGAGCTAATTTACAATTGATATAAGGAGGGTGTTAACTTATCCAACCAAGATATTGTAGTTTTGCATTTTTACCCCGTGGGGTCTTTCACCCCATGGGATCTCAGCGCCGCTCATGTTCTCTCTTTTCTTGTGTACAGTTAATTTGAACATCTATTTCTCCATTATTCATGAACAGAATTCGATGAAAATTGACAGCCATGTACGAGACACATATGTGCAGGCAATAACTGAGCCCAAAGTGCGATTCCTTCCCTTTGGGCCGAGGAATGGCCCTTTCGGCCCATTTAAAAAAAAATTGCTATTTCTTGGTTGTTCGTAAATGGAAGCGAACCAAACTAGACAGGTATATTCGAGAGACCATTCCCCAGGCATTAACTGAGTCCAAAAGTGCGATTCCAGCCCTTTGGGCTGAGTAACGGCCCTTTCGACCCATTTCCTTAAAATTGTTATTAAAAAATTAATAATTAAATGCGCTGGGCGATGCCCAACGCAAAATTAAGTTGCAAATGATGATATGAAACTAACCTCACTCTTGTGAGGTGTTCAAGTTTCTTTTTCTGATGCGATGAAAATCTTACCAAATTTCAAAACTATCTGTCGTCCGTGCTATCGCTCACCTGAGAGTTGTACCAATGAACTCCCACGGGGTATGTTCGCAATTCGAACTTGTTTATGAATTTTCTGAAATTTGTAGAATTTGTTTTGCACTTGGAAGTCGTGGGTTGCGATGTGTAAAATATAGGTATAAAAAGTCTGATTTAATGCAATTTAATTCCAGGCTACAAGGCAACAAAAGGTGAAAATTTTGAAAGTGGGTGTAGACTTTCTCTCAGCACTGTATGCACACAATAAATCCCCTTTAAATACATGTAATAAGTTATTAGTTGCTTCCCGATCACAAATTGAACCCTATTGTTTTTACATTAAAACTTCATTAAATGTACTGTTTTTAATGAAAAATGAATGGATCAAAGTTCAAAAGACCGAAACATGGTTATGAAGTGGAATGTTCATATGAATGGATGTTTGGAAACCAGGGACTACCAGTATAAAGCCAACCATGAGTTGAAGCTGGCAATTGCCCCGTACCGTATGGCCTGGATGACACACATTCGATGTGAATGACATTGTGCAGAAGCCTGGTGTTGACTTAGTGGTTAGGGTGGCTGGCTTGGGATCTTAGGGTCCTGAGTTCGAGCCCTGTTGGCTGCTGAATTAACAACAGGTGGGGTTGACTCAGCCTGTCATCCTTCTGAGGTCAGTGAAATGAGTACCAGTGTATAGGGGCACAGCATCAGCGGCATAGTAATGCCCCAACAAAATGACCGCTACTTGGCAGCCAAGCTGCCATGTGCAAGAAGAAGGAGACATAGTCTAGGACTCAAGGTGATGGATGAGTGAAATGATGTGAAAATTAAATGAATTGCCTTCAAAAAGGATTAACATAGTACCACTGTTTCCCTCTTTGCCAATGTGTGATTATTCTAAGAAATTCTTTTTAAAAATCAATCCAATCCATATTTATATTTTGTGGGGCTCCTTATTCGGTGCTGAAGAATGAAGACGGGGGCGATTTTGTTTTCTGAACTGATTGGGGGACCCCCTCAAGTGTGGGGCTTGAGGCTTCAGCCTCAATTGCCTGAATGATAATCCGCCAACTGCCATCATTCTTCCCCACATCCTTATTTGTTCAAGGTGCCGGTAATGACTCATCTTCTCTTCATCGAAGGACACCATGGGATCTTGAATATTCACTAGAATAATAGTATCAGACAGGACACCCAACTTCGCGTTTATCCGAGGGACAGTGCACTCTGTGATGCAATGTCCTGCCTGCGAAGCCTCAATTCAGGACTTTAGAGTCGGGATGACAATCAAGCCTAGGTAAGACAGCTACCTCTGTGCTACCTCTGCACCATCCTGTCGGCCCCATAACGACTCAACAGACTTTGAAAAATAAAAATATTAACCATTCCCAGTTCACAACAACTGCAATTTGAAACATACTGACTTGAAAGAGTCCTTCAAATCATAGAAGAAAAATCAAATGTAGAAATGGAGTTTAACGCACGAAGAAACAATGAGAGGATTATTCCCAAGATCTGAAATATTTCGAGATATCGGTAATTTCAAATACATTAAAGGCCGTTACGCATTTATCATAACAGCAGGTGTTTCTGACAAAACATCAAAATAAAGAGATAAAGCATATACTGTACATGAGAGAATTAGAATGCAAGCAAACAGACTGAAATGATGAAATAAACTCCACACTCCTTCCTCCAGGGATTCAAGTTAGCGGTACACCACCACCTCAGACCATCATCCATCCCGACACATGATCCTTTCTATCCCCCATTGACTCTCCCTGATGTGTCCCCATCTACTTGAAGATTTCTCAGTTTCCTTGCCCCTCCTCCTCTTGTTCACCCACCCCCCATTGCTGCATTCGGTGGTTGTCTCACCTTGAGTGTATTATGTTATGCCCTCTGCCACCTCGCTTTTCCATGAGCCTTGACGTTGGAGATTTAAAAAGTTGTAATTATAATGAATGTATGACCGTCTTATGTGTATCATTAGTGCCCATCATCAGATTAGCCACTCACCTGGTGGAATTAATCAATTGGTAGAAGCCTCAGCTAACCTATCTCATCGATACAAGGCAAAGCAAAATAACAGGTGAGAAAGAAAGGTTGCCCCAAAGAGCAATATTAACTGACATTGTGAAAAAAGAGGGTTCTACAAGTCACAAAGCATGGGCACAGACAATGGCAAGGAAGAGCATTAAAATAGGAAACCCATGAATAACAATCAAAACGGCAGGTCACGGCAGTGCAGTAACTTATTATCCAAGTTTCTTGATGACTTGTAGTTGTTAAACTGATAAGTTTTGAGGGAAAATGATCAAGACTAACAATGACTGACATTTGCATTTGCCACGAAGTTGGAGAGTTGAACAGACACTGGAACTACGGGGAAAGAAAAAACAAATCACCCTCACAAGAACGGCACTTGATAGAGCACATACTGTACCTCCGCCAGGCTGAACAGTTTACGTTTGGTATCCAACTGATAGGCCAGTTCTGCATCAGGGTCTTCACCAAAATCGAATCAGTTCGTCCTTGTCGCACACTCAACATGTCCACCAAGTTTCGTCCAAATCCGTCCACAACCTTTTGAGATATCGTCCTATATAACGTTTTTGGCCCCATCTCTCAATGGTGAAGAATCACGAATGGAATGAAAAAAATTATCCTTGCTGGATCCACATCCGGATCTTCACCGAAACCGAATGAATTTGTTCTCGTCACACACCCAACCTGTCCGCCACGTTTCGTCCGAATACGTCCATTACTTTTTGGGATATCCTGCTCACAGGCAGACAAACAGATGGGTGAAAACATAACCTCCATCCACCTTCGGTGATGGAGGTAATGACGCCAGTGGTCCGAAAGGACATGGCTTCCTCACTTTCCATATCGGCATACCAGACAACATTGCAGTAGTCCCCAACAATTCACCCACCTCGTCAAGGAAAATAAATAGTGAAAAAAAACGCATTTCTAAACACAGGAGACGATCTGGGCACACCGGGAGTCATTTCAATTTCTTGGCAAGCCCACACATTTGGCTTCCCGGCAAACCGTGCCTGAAGGTAGCGCGGCGCTGCGCATGCAACTGGCGGTTACAGGGCAGATGCCTGGAGAATCTGGAGAACTGAATGTTTCATCTATATCCGATCTTGGTTCATAAACAAGAAGTTAAAGGCCTTGGAAATCCCTCCAGCCTTTTCTCAATAATTGCTATTTTCAGCAATGTGGCAGAGAATTCAAAATTATTTTCAACAATCTCATTCGACAAGGGAATCTGTCACAGTAAACCAATCCGAAATAGCACCACATGCACATCAACGGTTCATCGGCCCATCACCCATTTCTTCTTTGGTCACATGACGTGCCACAATTTGTCTTTTCCTGACTCACTATGCGTTAGCGAGATGGTGGTCAAGTGCACTCATCTCCCGGCAAAAACAAGTTTGTGGAGGACAAACTAAGGCTCACCTGGGTTGACAATGACAGGTGTTCAGTTTGTAAATTACGTCATGAAAAGAGTGACACACATTAAAAAAAAACAAAAAAACATCAAGATTTCCATGAGTTCACTAATATCTGTTCTTAATCACCTGGTCGTGATAAAGGCCAAACAGTTGGACACTCCACCCATCCATTGGGACCATACTCTGTGCAGAGCGTTGGTGCTGCCTAAGTAGTCTCCTTGGCTATTGGGCACAATCCTGAACGGGTCACCACTCCGACACAGGATACCAGCAAGCTGGCACTCATTTTGCCAACCTCGGAAGGATGACAGGCTGAGTCAACCCCACTTGGTATTAATTCAACAGCCAAGAGGGATTTGAACTCAGGATCCTAGGATCCCAAGCCCCCTACCCTAACCATTAAGCCAACACCAGGCATATATTTGGGCAATGGCTGGTGATTAACCAATAAAGATGGCCCATCGGCTCCCGGTGGCGGCCACCATGAACTCACCATGCCCTGAGTGCGGTGCCTTTTCCGTAACCCTTCTCCAGCTTTCTCCAAAGACACAACATATGCCACCACAGTCCGCAAAGTTTCCCCAGGGACCACAACCTTCGCTTCAGACCATGTGACTCTCGCTGTTGTCCAATCAGCTTCTTCCACAGCCACATTCTGAGGCACTGATGTGCATACTATGAAAGAAATCACAGGCATCAATTAAAACTGTTCTCGGAGCCATGCATAATTCATAAAGTACACGTGTACACAACTGGAATTGTGACAATGGATGGACATTGATGTTGCACCACAGTCAAAGTGACATTGATTCAATAAGCTGTTACCGACTCGATTACACACAAGGGGCATTCGGAGTGCATGTATATATACTAGCGCGGTATGCTTACACACTGTAAGCAATAACGCACCGTTCCTCCCAAATGTCTCGGGTTGCTCACCTGCATTTGATTTTTCATTTATTTATTTTCATTTATTTATATTTTCATTTATGGATGCTTTCTGATGGTTCTGAAATTTTTCTTGGTGTTTTTTAGATTTGTCTGTCGGCACACAAAATTACCGTGCTTCCCCATTGTCTCGGGTCGGTCACCTGCAATATTTTTTCATTTTTTTTTTCATTTATTTATATTTTCATTTTGGGACGCTTTCAATTCATTTAATTTATCGGCACATCGAAGCTGATACACCGGGAAAAAAAAAATCACAGAACTATCGGAAAGCCTCCTTCAATGAAAACATCCAAAAACAAGCGCAGCCTTGTGCTCACTGCTCATTAATCCCATCATGTGCTGCCTTTTTTTGGCTGCTGGTTGCATCATTGGCTCGGGGTGCAGCGATGCCGCTGATGCAGTGCCCCGATTACCAGTATACTGGTGTTAATTTCGCCAACCTCAGAAGGATGACAGGCTGAGTCAACCCCCTGGTGTTAATTCAGTGGCAACGGGGCTCAAATTCAGGACCCAAGGATCCCAAGCCACCACCCTCACCACTAAGCCAACACCAGGCTTTGCTCATCAATTATAATTGAACAGGCAAACAAATAGGATATGTATATGTTGGAAAAATTACGCACCCAGACGGGAATTTTTCCCACATGTACATATTTGTTTGCCTGTTCAATTATAATTGTATTACTCCGCCCCCTGTCGTGAATAATAGCGGTCGTGGAATTGTCCCCCCACGGGGGAAAGACCCTCGCATGGACAGGCCTTCGTTGCTCCTCTGGTTGGCAGTGAGTTCCTCAATTATAATTGTATTACTCCGCCCCTTGTCGTGAATAATAGCGGTCGTGGAATTGTCCCCCCACGGGGGGAAGACCCTCTCATGGACAGGCCTTCGTTGCTCCTCTGGTTGGCAGTGAGTTCCGGAAGCAGCGGGAGAAAGAGAGTGGCATCTCTATATGTGGGAGAATTGCATGCTCAGCTGGTGGGTCACCCAGATAGCTCAGCTGGTGGGTCACCCAGATAGCTCAGCTGGTGGGTCACCCAGAGAGCTCAGATGGTGGGTCACCCAGATAGCTCAGATGGCAGTGCACTAGTATGGCTCACCAGGGGACCTGGGTTCAATTCACAAAATTCCCCACCTCAATGTGTAATTTTCCACACATACAGCAGGTATATATTTTTCTTTTTTAAGGCTTGGTTGAGGCAATCATATTTTGAGCCAGTAAAAGTGCTGAAGAAGTCACAAATACATCCTGTCCAGTTGGTAGCTGTAAGCTTCTTTTTCAAGACCTTGAATCCCGTTGAATCTTCAGGAAAAAGTGAAAGCATTTTTACACGCTTATAATCCACACCAGAATAAAAAGAACCAACAGCACTTGTGAGGATATGATCATTTCGAGTTAAAATAGTAACTATTATGTACAGTTAAAACAAATTTTGTACCAGGGTTGGTAGTTCCCCAAAAACGGTCTAGTCTCTTCTAAAAGGCATTCATTTATGGGACTTGAAGGATGGAATCCAGGGGTCTGTTCCAGTTGTATTTGTGATTCTCTGCCTGAAAATGTGTCATCTCTTGCTCATTCTACATTGTTATTTAATACAAGGAACTTTGGTACAGGAGGAAGCCATTCGGAGATAAGAGGAACAGGAGGAGGTGAAAGGTTAATGAGGGTAGAAAAGATCATAAGTATAGATGGGGAATTACCTTAGATGGTGGTGAACAGCTATCTTGAAGCACTGGGGGGAAGATTGAGGTTACGTTGAACAAACTGAGGAAGTTGATTCCAGAATGAGGTGGGGGAGGGGGGAGCAGAGCATGGAAAAAGCAGAGGGTGCAAGACCAGAAAGGAGGCAGTAGAAGACAGAGAAACTAATGACCCATCTGCGATGGGAAAGTGATAAGCCCATAGACTCAGCTTCATTGTGAGAGGTTCCAATCATCATGATTGATTGGAATAATCTTGAAGGCCTTGGTTTTCATGGCATCAAGCTGAACAAGGTGTGTGACAGGAGTACCAGCCCAGAAAGGGGAGCAGTACTCTATTAAGCTGCAGATGAAGGCCTTGTAGGTGGATAGGAGTTTAGGTGTGCTAAGGAAGGACTTTACACAATGCATGGTGCTCAGTCAGTGACTCGCTTTGGAGGCCAACTTAGAAATTGTTCTGTCCATGAAAGATCATGGCTAATAGTGAGACCCAAGTGTTTGACTGACCAAACTTGTTCAAGAGGATTGTTGAGAAAGTAGATGGGAGAGTTTGCCATATTGTCTCTCAAGATAGAGAGAGAGAGAGAGACAAATTGTGAGATTTGTCTGAACTGAAAGACATATTCCAAGTTTTTGAGCAGCTTGTGAATTTGTCAAGTTTTAAAGAGACAGAAGAGGCTGTTGACTGCACATCTGAAGGATGAGGGATCTCACGGCAGAGGGTGGAGTCATCAGAAAATAGATAAAGGGGATTTTCAGAGAGATCGTTGATGAAGATTAGGAATAGGACTGGGCCCAGAACACTGCCTCGGGGGACTCCAGCCTTAACAGGGAGAGGAGATTAAAGGATTCCATTAAGAGCTACACGTCGGCTTCGAGAGTAGAGGAAGTCAGTAAGCAATGTGTGGAGTTGGATGCCGTAGGCAAAGAGTTTGGAGAGTTAGGTGGGTTGGCGACTGCATCAAAAGCTCGAGATATGTCTGGAGAGACGGTTCTGATCTCATGTCTGACATTGAGGGCCTCTAACCATTGTTGGGAGAGTAGGAGCAGCATGTCCAAGGAGGAGTGACCTGGTTTGAATCAGAATTGGTGATCTGAGATGATACCTATTGGAGAAAAGTAAGGATTTCATATCAACTGCGATAATGGATTCCATGACCTTGCTGATGATTGGAAATAAGATGACAGGTCTATAGTTAAGGGGGATCTGTTTTTGCACCTTATATATAATGCAGTGATGTTGACGGATTTCAAGCAGATGACAGATGACCTTAGGGCAAATGATAGTGTGATAAGTGAGGAAAGAGAATGTACAAGAGCAGCAGAGCAGGTTTTTAGGAAATGTGAGCTTATGCAATCCTTTCCAGTTGCAGAATCAGAATTAATGGCTGCCAGAAACTTCTCCACATTCTCAGGTGCAAAAGACAGAGTCTCGGATCAGTTAGTATGACTGGGTAGGGGTGGGTACAGAGAGTGAGGGGTTGGGGATGCAAGATTTAGAAGTAAACACAGAATTGAGTCATTCAGTCTTCTCACAAGTGGAGACGGCTCTGGTGCCATTTAAAGAGGGGGAAGGGTTGGAGGGTGAGCTTACTCCGGAGACATACTTAACAATGTGCCACCAGGTTTTAGAGGAGGGAGACGAGTTTGAAAGTTCATTCTTGAGGTTGGCCAGATGTCGTTTTCTGGCTCTCCTGAGAGTGGATGCACACTTGTTGTGGGCTTTGTGGAATGAGCTGAAATTGCCTTCGGTCAGATTTACTTTCCAGGAAGAGAAGGCAAATTGTATCAGAGCAACTGCCTCATCACAGGATTCAGTGTTTCATTGGCAGGAAGAATGGTAGGATAACTGAAGACGACATGGGATGGATCTATTCACAAGAGAGAGTAGGTTTTTGTGGAAGAATTACCAGGAAGGTGAGTCTGCTGGAAAGAGGCAGAATAAAGCGATGAGTTTAAATGAAAAAGTGAATGTGTTGGATGGACTGGCTGCGAGTGCGAGTGCTTTCTCAGTGGGAATGAATCATCCTTCCGCATTCCCCCTCCAACACTACCACCACCATCAACACAACATCATTCAACGTAAATAAAACACACTCTTCTGTATACTGTACTGTCATTTATGTATTTTAATTATTACCTCCACCACCGAGGTGAAGGAGGTTATGTTTTCACCCCTTTCTGTCTGTTTGTTTGTTTGTTTGTCTGTTTGTCTGTTTGTCCGCCTGTCTGTCTGTCTGTGTGCAGGATATCTCAAAAAGTTGCAGACGGATCCGGATGAAATTTGGTGGGCACGTTGGGTGTGTGACCACGCCGAATTGGTTCGATTTTGGTGAAGTTCTGAATCCGGATCTGGATACGAGAATTATTTAATTTTTAAAGTGATTCTTCACCATTGAAAGATGGGCCAAAAACGACATATAGCATGATATTTCAAAAATGTATTGAGCCCGATATGTTCTCGTGGATCAGGCATTGCGTGGAGGAGGTATGTGTTCTACCGAGTACCCTTCTCGTTGTTCATATATTTCCCCCCTACGTTCATTCTGACCTGGGAAACGAAACGCCTTTTCCCCATTAAAACAAGGTATCTGTATTTGTGAATCGTGCATTTGCGAGCTTTTGCAGGAACATTATAACCATTTTGCAGAACATTTTGCAGGATGTCCCAGTAGATGGGACATCCATCGGAGGGACGGCACACACATTGATCAATCGGCCTTATCATTAATTAATCGAAACTCATAAGGAGATCATGAGTACTGGAGAGGACTAACTGTATTTCAGCTTCACTGTTATACAACTATGATCATGGATGGATTGGAATGTGAATTCTGGAATGCTTGCTCGAAATCAAGTTTTCGTTCAAGGAAAAAAAAAAAAGTGGAAGCGATTCAGATGGAACGAGCAGTAAGGATCGAGTGCCTGGAACATCGCCGAGTGAATGAACTCACGAGACCATGACACACAGTAAGTGATCAATACATCCCTGTTGTGGTGTCAGTAATATAAAATTGGTCCAAAGTTCAAGCGGAGTAAAATATTAGCAAAATGTAACCGAAAAAAAAAATCTGCTCCCATGTCTCCATTATACATACAACTTTCACAATTACTACATATACAAAATGACAATACATCCTGACGCCTGTTCGTGCCAAAACAAACATCATCAAAATATGTAAACGTCATTAAAAAAAAAAGATTTGACACAAATTTGAACAATATTTTAACAAGGGGATCTGATCAAGATGTTCAAGATAATGAAGGGTATGGGCAAAATAAATGCAGAAGAGTTTTTCAACAGAATAGACAGTGATAGCACCAGGGGCCATATCCTGAGAGTAAAGGAGATGAGAGTTAGAAGAGTATTCAGGCAAGTGTCTTTCACTCAGAGAGTATAATTAATGTATGGAATGATCTTCCAAGAAAGGTAATGGCAGCAGAAAGAGTAGATAGGTTTAAATTTGGTATTAGATTGGTACTGAGATGCATTGGAGATAGAAAGGTGCAGGGATATTGGCAGGAATTGTTGGGAGCTTGCGTGTGGATGGGTGATGGTTTCTGAGGTTCGTGCAGCACAGGCATGATGGGCTGAATGACCTCCTGCGTCAAAGTTCCTTGTATATCCTTGTACGATTTAAGTGCTTTAATGATGCATGTATGTATTGATAAAATAAAACAAAATGGCACCTGTGGAGAAAGGCCACCTGTCTATAAAGGCCACATGATGACCGTTTCCCTTGGGTGGTTGTGTTGTAGATGGGTTTGATTGTGCATACTTGTAAATCCATCCATCCATTGGGACCATACTCTGTGCAGAGCATTGGTGCTGCCTAAGCAGTCTCCTTGGCTACAATACTGGACGGGTCGCCACTCCGACACAAGTATACCAGCAAGCTAGCACTCGTTTTGCCGACCTCGAAAAGATGACAGGCAGAGTCAACCCCACCTAATTCAACAGCTGAGTGGGATTTGAACTCAGAATCATAGGATCCCAAGCCCACCACCCTAACCATTAAGCCAACACCAGGCATATACTTGTAAATCGAGCTCGTTTCAAACGGCACTGATAGAGGTGTTTTGAGAACTTTGGCGTTTGAATGACAAAAAAAAACTAAAAAAAAACAGAGAATTCAGAGGCCATCTTACATACCTCGTGCAGTGTTCAAGTATCTAATTCATTTGAAATAAAATAAGGTTTGTGAAGTTCGCATAAAAAAGCCATTGACGCAGTGTCTTTTACACCACCTTATATAACATATTATATTAGTTATTCGTGCTTGTTGTTTGTGTCCTTTATGACATCTTTAAAAACAGTAAGTTTCCTGTTTGGAATTGTTTTCAATTTTGTTTGACTGCCAGACAGGCAGACAGAGGAGAAAAATCATCTCACTCCTCTCTCCGCATGGTCATTTGCGGCAAATTCAGAGCCAAAGTCGTGCTCAACTACTAGTTTCTTTTCTGATCCATGTTCCGATTCACTCTCAAAATATAACATTAACTTGAAATTAAGTTGTTCCTCGATCATAAACTGACGTTTGTGGATGCACGGACAGACAAACAGACGGAAGTGAACTTTTAGGGAGGTTGAGTATTGATGGGTGATTGTGCGCATGTGTACGGAGTGCTGTTGGTGGGGGTCTTGTCATGGGGTGTTGTGTGATTGATGTTGTTTGTTTTTAACCAAACCCATGCCCCCTCCCTTGTGGGGAAGAAGAAAAAGAAGAAAAAAATAATACGAAAACTTAAAAAAGAATAATAATAAAAATAGAAATAATAATTAATTAATTATTTTTTAATTTTGCATTTATTTCCTTGGATCTTGTGTTTATAAATTAGTATGGTGTTCACGCAGGCATGAAGGGCTGAATGGCCTCCACCTGTTAGATTTCCTTGTAATTGCTTAACCCCGCGTTTCGCTTCACATGCGTGGGGTAACCAAGTATACAAGATGATGACATGAATAAAAAAAATATATATCGACCATACAATTCGATGACAATAACTACACAGAAATAATAACAATGACACTCCATGTGTGCAAGCTGAATGGGTTCCGCAATATGAGAACTGACCCAATCTCACTGTTAGAAATCTATGAGTAAAGGCAGCATTGACCCATCAGTCAGCACGATGATTAGCGAGCTGAACCCGCTGCATACAGCAAACACCTGCACAGACTACGAAACGCAAACGACAAGTGGGAGTTTCAAGCCTTCAAGCCTTCAACCCGGGCAGCTCCAAATGAACAATCTGACAGACGGTCCACAATTAATCAGGGAAGCTTTCAATGAGTGTCCAGAAGATGAGCTACATGGCTCCGCGGATTAGTATGGCCAGCTCGTTAAGCATTCATTGTTGGACTAATATGAGACTGTCATTGGATTTAAAGTTGGATCTTCCCGATAGGCTGTTTCACACGCAATATCTCAAATGCGATATTACCTATAAACCATCCGTTAAGGCCGTCGTAAGTTGCCTGCGGAGCAGTGATTAAAATGGCTCCTTCGTGCCATTACATTATTTACTGCTAGACAACGAGGTTCGCCCGTCCTTATAGCTCGAGGGGGCTCCAACATCCCGTATCCACCGAGCCCGGCCCACACTGCGACCTCGTTGCGAGCGGAAGCATCTTAATGAAGGAGCAAGCCGTCATGGTGTGACCCTGTCTCCCTGTGATGATATACTTAATAACTTTGCCACATCATGAACTCGAATGTCTAGAGAACGTTTACTTTGGGCTCAATGAAAGCCCTGCAGAGACCAACTTCCATCTTGGCCACCTGCATGTCCTGGCCGGAAAAAAAAAAACAATTTTGCGTCATTCTAGGTGTTATAGAACCTTTCCGCAACGTTGTCCAAGGCAGTGGTTCTGCAGCCACTCTCATTCTTTGCGTTTCATTATAGATGTAGACAAAAAGCCAGGGTAAGGCAATCCATGGTGTGCAATCCATCTTGCCGCACATTGTGCAGCCAGCTCGCACAGCACCTCATGCCCGAATTAAAGCCTCTATCCAATTGCACGAACGCAAATACAAGCGAGTAGAAATCACAGCCGTGAGGAGCAGTTTAATCCGGCGATTGCCAGGCGAGCCACGGGAGTGATCAGTTGTGAGAATGATGAACAGGTGAACAATGGCTCTGGGACACCAAATTGCATCCCCGCTGTGACCTCGGGTACGGTGATCTGTATGTCTTCACTTAAAAGTCATGGCTACTGCAGTTTTGAGGGGTCAGAACACTTAGAAATAGTGGCCTGTTCAATGTATCACTTTAGACACCAGTTTTGAGTGCAGTCCACGGACAGACAAAAACTAGAGCTAAGTCGATGGTATGCCATCACAAATCCCCATTCTTCCCACCTCATGCAAAGTTGAAAGATGGCAAAAGGTTTCACCAGGAATGACCCAATATCAAATTTTGAGTAAATTTTTTATGTCCGTTTTGACCCCTATAACCCCAAGGCCCCACGCCCTGGGGCATGAACCCAGGGTCAAATTAAAAAAAAATCGTTAAATATTTAATGCATCCCCCAATGTTGATTGCATATACAAAGTTTCATTTAAAAAGGTTAAAATGTGCCCGTAATTGCATTTTTTTTGTATTTGACCTTTTGACCCCGCCCCGGGGGCAGAGCCAAAAATTACTACTCTTGCAATGCAACTCTTGCAACTCTTGCAACCTTCTTGCAATGTGGTGATCATAATAATTATCAAGTTTGGTGAATTTCTGCCCAAGTGTTTAGGAGGACCTCACGTGACGGACAGGCAGAGAGACACATAGACAGACGGGAGCGATTGCAATATCCCCACGTTTGTTTGTTTTTAAAAAGGTGATAAGCAAAGGTAGCGAAGCTGGACGTAACAGTAAACAATTACAAAACGATAAAAGGCAGGCAGACAAATAAAGAATCAGACTGATGGAAGCAGACAAAAATACCTGGGCCTGTTCGGTTTCCATATGACACGAATACAGAGTCTGAGTACGAGGGATGTGTCGGTCTGTAATTATCACGGAGGTAGTCAACCACTTTGCTGAAGCCAACACGCTCCGTTGTGAAAATCCCACAGAATTTGGACAGCTGCACACACACAAAGGGCAGAGAATGAAGGGCACAGTGAACAATGTGTTACTGCCACTTAGTGAAATGTAATTATTGCCCAAAATTACTGAAATTCGATGCGACTCAACTGGAATCTGAAGCTCAAACGGGAACCAGTAATGCGTGCATGATGCATATCCAAAGTACTGAGTTAGCTAACAGATCGTTCCTCCGGCAAGACGAGTCGCCCGAGAGTTATGCTTGATAGGCAAGTACTCGGCGGGTAATTTGAAATGGTCTCCACTCTGCCTTGCCACCGATGTGAGATTGTACAACAAACTTTAAAAGGCAAATAGGTGGTATGCGTGTGTGTGTGTGTGTGTGTGTGTGTGTGTGTTTGTATGTACATGTCGTGTGGCTGCGGAATTGAGAAGGAAATTTCCAGTTTGGCACAGCACATCTGGAAATGTGGAACAAATCGTGACGAGTGTACACCACAATAACACTTTGAATGCGTCATGGTTCCCCTTGGGAATGCTACATGCATCCATCTGGGGAAATTACACAGATATCCTTGGAAATACAATGTGATCATCTTAATTGTGAGTGCCATGCCACCCCTTGAGAGCATCTGTTGGCTTGTCTTGAGTACATACAATTGAATCCCTTAGGAGTGTATGATGGAATCCTTTAAGATTGTACGATGAATTCCTTTGGGGTGTAACATGGAATCCTTTGGGAGTGAACAATAGAATCCTTTGGGAGTGTACGATGGAATCATTTGGGAGTATAACATGAAATCAATTGGGGTGTAACATGAAATCCTTTGGGGGTGTATGATGGAATCATTTGGGAGTGTACAATATAATCCTTTGGGAGTGTACGAAGGAATCATTTGGGAGTGTACGAAGGAATCCTTTGGGAGTATACAATAGAATCCTTTGGGAGTGTACGAAGGAATCATTTGGGAGTATAACATGAAATCAATTGGGGTGTAGCATGAAATCCTTTGGGGGTGTATGATGGAATCATTTGGGAGTATAACATGGAATCATTTGGGAGTGTACGATGGAATCATTTGGGAGTGTACGATGGAATCATTTGGGAGTGTATGATGGAATCATTTGGGAGTGTACGATGGAATCATTTGGGAGTGTACGATGGAATCATTTGGGAGTGTACGATGGAATCCTTTGCATGGATAACATGAAATAATTTGGGAGTGTACGATGGAATCCTTTGGGAGTGTACGATGGACTCATTTGGGAGTGTACGATGGAATCCTTTGGGAGTGTATGATAGAATCCTTTGGGAGTGTATGATAGAATCCTTTGGGAGTGTACGATGGAATCCTTTGAGACTATAACATGGAATCATTTGGGAGTGTACAATAGAATGCTTTGGGAGTGTACGAAGGAATCATTTGGGAGTGCATGAAGGAATCATTTGGGAGTGTACGAAGGAATCATTTGGGAGTGTACGAAGGAATCATTTGGGAGTATAACATGGAATCAATTGGGGTGTAACATGAAATCCTTTGCGGGTGTATGGTGGAATCATTTGGGAGTGCACGATGGAATCCTTTAGGAGTGTACGATGGAATCCTTTGTGAGTGTATGATAGAATCCTTTGGGAGTGTATGATGGAATCCTTTGGGAGTATAACATGAAATCCTTTGGGGGTGTACGATGGAATCCTTTAGGAGTGTAACATGGAATCCTTTGTGAGTGTAACATGGAATCCTTTGGGAGTGTAACATGGAATCCTTTGGGAGTGTACAATGGAATCCTTTGGGCATGCATGATAGAATCATTTGGGAGTGTACATGTCATGGATGGGACTCATCGTGAGGGGAATGACGTTCTCACTTTTGTGATCTTGTCCTTTTTGGGAATAGCACTTTAAACAGCGTTGGCATCGAGTTGGTCTGTAAGGTGAAATCAGTAATGGCTAACTAGAATCTATAAACGAGTGTGAAAAACAAGCAGCTGATAAACGCATTCACCATTACCAATGTGCCGGGGATGCAGATTCCCTGTGCAAGCTGAGGATGGTAGAAAACTACTTTTCTTCGAAGCAATGCCTTCACTTTTTCAGTAGAGATCAAACTCGTTAGGGTTGTCTGCAAGCAATAAAACATCTCTTGTCGATACAAATGGGCTGTTTCTCACATATTGGCTTTCCGAATGGGACGCCTTTACTCTTGCTCGCTCGAGCACGACTAGGATTGAAACTCAGTGATTGCAGGAAGTGTTTGACAAAATGGATGCACTGAGGAGGCAGTACACATGTAGAAGATCAGTGAATCACAGTAATTAATTTTTTTTTTTAATTCTGAGGGCTGAGTTTGCTGCACTCTTGTCATGGCCTCATCACTCAAATATAGGTTACACATAAACCTGCATGCAAATGACAATCAACAAACTACAAGAGCGAGCCACAAAAGGTTAGACAAAATGGTTAGCGAATGTGTGACTGCACACTTCATTCACAGTGGTGCAGGCTGGGCTCTATGTCCAAATGTGTTCCAAGACCTCCAATAGCTAAAACAATCCAAAGCGTACAAGTGAGTGTACAGGAGGGAATGCAAAAAAAAAAAATTTAACATCCACACACACCTGCACAATCATGACATGTACATGAGGAGGCAACAGGGCAAGTTCAAGACTTGTATCCTGCAGCTCATGCCAGATTGTTTTTGACAAATATGCACATGTTGCAGTTTCCTCATTATATTCAATCAGTCAGGGTCTGACAACCAGGATGTTTGACGTGGGTCTGACAGCATGTATCAACTTAAAAAATGTAAACACATTAGAACTGAAATGATATTTTGGGCCTGGGTTTCCAGCATTGAGGGAACAAGTCATGAGGGTTAGGTTCATTTTCAGCACTTGGGTTAGTTCTGACTTTTGGTTTGTACAAGCAAGTAACATCATGATGAATTTTACCAACAGGATTGGTGATTCATTAGAAATCATTACACAGCATACCTGGCTCTGTGATAGAGAAACACGATCGCGGAATACGGTCCATTGGACGGTCTCGATGCAGGGTGGTGTGGTCATCGATCCATCGTACCGATAGTAGTCGATCAAAGAGCTTGGAAGTAGGTGGCGAAGGACCAGTGCACCGATAGTTGTAACTTTTTCTGGTACATACATGGAATATGAGATGGTGTGGAGGTGGATGAAAATGAGAGGCGGGGGCAGTGGAGGGGAGCGGTAACAAGAGAAAGGGGATGCAGTGGAGGGATGTAGAGAATGAGCAGGTTTAAGTTTTGGGCCAATGATCACCCAAAGGTAAAGCTGAGTATAATGTGACAGAAACTGTGAATTATATAAAAGCATTGTGATGCATTAGAAACTGTGATATTGGTGTGAGAGTGCATGAGCTGGGTGTAACATCATAATGGTGGTAAAACAAAGAGTAACAAGTCCTCTAATAACTTTTCAGCAGAATGTTTGATTTGTTTATGTGAGAAACGGTGTATGTTGTATGTTATAAAGCACCCTCATAGACAGAGAAAGAGAGTGAAGCAAAGGTTTAGTTTCCAAATTGAATCGAAATAATTAGTTTAAACCAGAGGCCAATCTTTCCAGAGCAACAAAATGTGGATCTTTCACAAAAGTCCTGCACAGGATTTCATTTGTCTCATGGTCAGCCAACATTCAGTTAAAATGCTTCATCAGTTAACACTGCTGTGACACGTGCATTTATTGGCCTTTCCCAAGGGGCTTTAAAGCTCTCTTCCCTTCAAACATCCCTGTCTCACCATACCCCCAACACATCACGAGATGGTAACACCTCAAATGTATGGAAACAAGTCAAAACTTGGAAATTTATAACCTTCAATCCTACACCTTGCTCTTTATTAGCAACTAACAATTGCAACCAGTAATTCACTGACAAGAATATTAAGATTGGGGGGGAGAGAGAGTGAGCAGGGGTGGAGGAGCGAGGAAGGATGGTGAGAGTGAGGCTTCACCACACGTGCTATACACTCCGGGAGGGGGAGGGAGCGAGGAGGATGGGGAATAAGGGGGTAGTGGGGAGGGGAAGGGGGTATTCTGGACAAGCATTTGATAAGGAGCACTTGAGGAAAGTCGGTGGGGGGAGGAGGTTGAGGGGGGGGGGGGGTGGCAATCAATGATTAGCAGAAAATGAATGCCTTAGACGTTCAAAGTACAGCGAAAGGAAGTTTCGCATTCGGCAATGTGTATGTATGCATCTATGTGTGTCGTTGGTTGTTATCTCCATATGCGGGTTTCAGAAGGTGGAACATACCCCTCCCAGGTCTCAAAGTATCCACCTCCGTGTGTGCATGTGTATGTATGTATGTATATACATATACATACATACATACATATATATATATATACAGTATATATATATACAGTATATATATATATATATATATTTGTTGCGGTTGTGGAAATTCACAGAACATCATTCAGGTTCCCAAAGATCAGTTATTTCGATAAGTAAGTGTTTCAGGTTAGAATCCCCACTGATGTGTAAAGGGCATTGTTCGTGTGCCGGGCTGCAAATCTTTGAGGTAGCCATTTTTCTTTCTCTATCTTTTATTTTAAAACAACACAACATCCTCATCATCGACAAACAACGCCATCATCTCCTACAAAAACGCCATCATCTCCAACAAACATCGCAAGCCATCATCTCCCACAAACATCGCAACGCCATCATCTCCTACAAACATCGCAATGCATCATCTCCTACAAAAACGCCATCATCTCCCACAAACATCGCAACACCATCATCTCCTAACAAACATCGCAACACCATCATCTCCTACAAAACGCCATCATCTCCTACAAACATCACAGCAACCGTCATCTCCTCACCATCGACAAACAACGCCAACCATCGCCTGAACAAACAACGCGAGCCGATTTGCATAAACGGATCAAAAGGAGGGTTTCCCGACACCAACCCATGACGTCGAACATGGGGTTCCCAGCGAGGCTTACCAGGGGTGAGGTCGGAGGTGAAAAGTGGGCGGAGCCCGGCCAGAGAGATGCATGCACCAGGGGGCATATCCTGAGAGTAAAGGATGAGAGTTAGAGAGTATTCAGCAAGTGTCTTCACTCAGAGAGTATAATTAATGTTAGGAATGATCTTCAAGAAGGTAATGGCAGCAGAAAGAGTAGATAGGTTTAAATTGGTATTAGATTGGTACTGAGAGTGCATTGGAGATAGAAAGTGCAGGGATATGGCAGGAATTGTTGGAGCTGCGTGTGGATGGTTGTGGTTTCTGAGGTCGTGCAGCACAGGCATGATGGGCTGAATGACTCCTGCGTCAAAGTTCTTGTATATCTTGTACGATTAAGTGCTTAATGATGCATGTATGTATTGATAAAATAAAACAAAATGGCACCTGTGGAGAAAGGCACCTGTCTATAAAGGCCACATGATGACCGTTCCCTTGGGTGGTTGTGTTGTAGATGGTTTGATTGTGCATACTTGTAAATCCATCCATCATTGGGACCATACTCTGTGCAGAGCATTGGTGGCTGCCTAAGCAGTCTCTTGGCTATTGGTACATACTGGACGGGTCGCACTCCGACACAGTATACCAGCAAGCTAGCACTCGTTTTGCCGACCTCGAAAGGATGACAGGCAGAGTCAACCCCACCTGTACTAATTCAACAGCTGAGTGAGGATTTGAACTCAGAATCATAGGATCCCAAGCCCCACCACCTAAATTAGCCAACACCAGGCATTATCTTGTAAATCGAGCCTCGTTTCAAACGCACTGATAGAGGTGTTTTGAGAACTTTGCGTTTGAATGACAAAAAAAAATAAAAAAACAGAGAATTCAGACGGCCATCTTACATACCTCATGCAGTGTTCAAGTATCTAATTCATTTGAAATAAAAAAGGTTTGTGAAGTTCGCATAAAAAAGCCATTGACGCAGTGTCTTTTACACCACCTTATATAACATATTATATTAGTTATTCGTGCTTGTTGTTTGTGTCCTTTATGACATCTTTAAAAACAGTAAGTTTCCTGTTTGGAATTGTTTTCAATTTGTTTGACTGCCAGACAGGCAGACAGAGGAGAAGAAATCATCTCACTCCTCTCTCCGCATGGTCATTTGCGGCAAATTCAGAGCCAAAGTCGTGCTCACTACTAGTTTCTTTTCTGATCCATGTTCCGATTCACTCTCAAAATATAACATTAACTTGAATTAAGTTGTTCCTCGATATAAACTGACGTTTGGGATGCACGGACAACAAACAGACGAAGTGAACTTTTAGGGAGGTGAGTATTGATGGGTGATTGTGCGATGTGTACGGAGTGCTGTTGGTGGGGGTCTTGTCATTGGGGTGTTGTGGTGATTGTGTGTTTGTTTTTTTAACCAACCCATGCCCCTCCCTTGTGGGGAAGAAGAAAAAGAAGAAAAAAATAATACGAAAACTTAAAAAAGAATAAAATAAAAATAGAAATAATAATTAATTAATTAATTTTTTAATTTTGCATTTTTCCTTGGATCTTGTGTTTATAAATTAGTATGGTGTTCACGCAGCATGAAGGGCTGAATGGCCTCCACCTGTTAGATTCTCTTGTAATTGCTTAACCCCGCGTTTCGCTTCAATGCGTGGGTAACCAAGTATACAAGATGATGACATGAATAAAAAAAATATATATCGACCATACAATTCGATGACAATAACTACACAGAAATAATAACAATGCACTCCATTGTGCAAGCTGAATGGGTTCGCGCAATATGAGAACTGACCCAATCTCACTGTTAGACATCTATGAGTAAAGGCAGCATTGACCCATCAGTCAGCACGATGATTAGCGAGCTGAACCCGCTGCATACAGCAAACACCTGCACGACTACGAAACGCAAACGACAAGTGGGAGTTCAAGCCTTCAAGCCTTCAACCCGGGCAGCTCCAAATGAACAATCTGACAGACGGTCCACATTAATCAGGGAAGCTTTCAATGAGTGTCCAGAAGATGAGCTACATGGCTCCGCGGATTAGTATGGCCAGCTCGTTAAGCATTCATTGTGGACTAATATGAGACTGTCATTGGATTTAAAGTTGGATCTTCCCGATAGGCTGTTTCACACGCAATATCTCAAATGCGATATTACCTATAAACCATCCGTTAAGCGCGTCGTAAGTTGCTGCGGAGCAGTGATTAAATGGCTCCTTCGTGCCATTACATTATTTACTGCTAGACAACGAGGTTCGCCCGTCCTTATAGCTCGAGGGGCTTCCAACATCCCGTATCCACGAGCCCGGCCCACACTGCGACTCGTTTGCGAGCGGAAGCATCTTAATGAAGAGCAGAGCCGTCATGGTGTGACCCTGTCTCCCTGTGATGATATACTTAATAACTTGCCACACTCATGAACTCGAATGTCTAGAGAACGTTTACTTGGGCTCAATGAAAGCCCTGCAGAGACAACTTCCATCTTGCACTGCATGTCCTGGCCGGAAAAAAAAACAATTTTGCGTCATTCTAGGTGTTATAGAACCTTTCCGCAACGTTTGTCCAAGGCAGTGGTTCTGCGCCACTCTCATTTCTTTGCGTTTCATTATAGATGTAGACAAAAAAGCCAGGGTAAGGCAATCCATGGTGTGCAATCCATCTTGCCGCACATTGTGCAGCCAGCTCGCACAGCACCTCATGCCCGAATTAAAGCTCTATCCAATTGCACGAACGCAAATAAGAGCGAGTAGAAATACAGCCGTGAGGAGCAGTTTAATCCGGCGATTGCCAGGCGAGCCACGGGAGTGATCAGTTGTGAGAATGATGAACAGGTGAACAATGGCTCTGGGACACCAAATTGCATCCCCGCTGTGACCTCGGTACGGTGATCTGTATGTCTCACTTAAAAGTCATGGCTACTGCATTTTGAGGGGTCAAAACTTAGAAATCGTGGCTGTTCAATGTATCCTTTAGACACAGTTTGAGTGCAGTCCACGGACAGACAAAAACTAGAGCTTAAGTCGATGGTATGCCATCACAAATCCCCATTCTTCCCACCTCATGCCAAAGTTGAAAGATGGAAAAGTTTCACCAGGAATGACCAATATCAAATTTTGAGTAAATTTTTTATGTCCGTTTTTGACCCCTATAACCCAAGGCCCCACGCCCTGGGGCATGAACCCAGGGTCAAATTAAAAAAAAATGTTAAATATTTTAATTGCATCCCCCAATGTTGATGCATATACAAAGTTCATTTAAAAGGTTAAAATGTGCCGTAATGCATTTTTTTTGTATGACCTTTTGACCGCCCGGGGGCAGAGCCAAAAAATTACTACTCTTGCAATGCAACTCTTGCAACTCTTGCAACCTTCTTGCAATGTGGTGATCATAATAATTATCAGTTTGGTGAATTTCTGCCCAGTGTTAGGAGGACCTCACGGACGGAAGGCAGAGAGACACATTAGGACAGACGGAGCGATTGCAATATCCCCACGTTGTTTGTTTTAAAAAGGTGATAAGCAAAGGTAGCGAAGCTGGACGTAAGTAAACATTACAAAACAGATAAAAGGCGGCAGACAAATAAAGAATCAGATGATGGAAGCAGACAAAAATACTGGGCCTGTTTCGGTTTCCATATGACACGAATACAGAGTCTGAGTACGAGGGATGTGTCGGTCTGTAATTATCACGGGGTAGTCAACCACTTTGCTGAAGCAACACGCTCGTTGGTGAAATCCCACAGAATTTGGACAGCTGCACACACACAAAGGCAGGAGATGAAGGGCACAGTGAACAATGTGTTATGCCACTTAGTGAAATGTAATTATTGCAAAATTACTGAATTCGATGCGACTCAACTGAATCTGAAGCTCAAACGGGAACGTAATGCTGCATGATGCATATCCAAGTACTGAGTTAGCTAACAGATCGTTCCTCCGGCAGACGAGTCGCCCGAGAGTTATGCTTGATAGGCAAGTACTCGCGGTAAATTGGAAATGGTCTCCACTCTGCCTTGCCACCGATGTGAGATTGTACAACAAACTTTAAAAGGCAAATAGGTGTATGGTTGGTGTGTGTGTGTGTGTGTGTGTGTTGTTGTAGTACATGTCGTGTGGCTGCGGAATGAGAAGGAAATTTTCAGTTTGGCCACGCACATCTGGAAATGTGGAACAAATCGTGACGAGTGTACACCACAATAACACTTTGAATGCGTCATGGTTCCCTTGGGAATGTACATGCATCCATCTGGGGAAATTACACAGATTCCTTGGAAATACAATGTGATATCTTAATTGTGAGTGCCATGCCACCCTTGAGAGCATCTGTTGGCTTGTCTTGAGTACATACAATTGAATCCCTTAGGAGTGTATGATGGAATCCTTTAAGATTGTACGATGAATTCGGCATGTTGGGTGAACATGAATCTTTGGGAGTGTCTAGATCATTTGGAGTTACATGAAATCAATTGGGTGTAACATGAAATCCTTTGGGGTTATGATATCATTTGGTGTACAATTATCCTTTGGGAGTGTACGAAGAATCTTTGGAGTGTAGAGGAATCCTTTGGGAGTATACAATAGATCCTTGGGAGTGTACGAAGAATCATTTGGGAGTATAACAATGAAATCATTGGGGTGTAGCATGAAATCTTTGGGGGTGTATGATGGAATCATTTGTGGAGTATAACATGAATCATTTGGGAGTGTTACGATGGAATCATTTGGGAGTGTACGATGGAATCATTTGGGAGTGTAGTGGAATCTTTGGATGTAAATGGAATCATTTGGGAGTGTACATGGAATCATTTGGAGTGTACGATGAATCATTTGGGAGTGTGTGGAATCCTTTGGAGTGTACGATGGAATCCTTGGGAGTGTACGATGGATATCTTGGGAGTGTACGATGAATCCTTTGCAAGTATAAATGAAATCCTTTGGGGTATGGAACTTGGGAGTGTACATGACTCATTTGGGAGTGTACGATGGAATCCTTTGGGATGAAGATGACTCATTGGGAGTGTACGATGGAATCCTTTGGGAGTGTACGATGGAATCCTTTGGAGTGTACGATGAATCCTTTGGAGTGTCGATGGAATCCTTTGCAAGTATAAAAGAAACCTTGGGGGTGTACGAATGGAATCCTTTGGGAGTGTACGATGACTTCATTGGGAGTGTACGATGGAATCCTTTGGGATGTACGTGGATCATTTGGAGTTACGATGGAATCCTTTGGGAGTGTATGATAGAATCCTTGGGAGTGTATGATCAGATCTTGGGAAGTGTACGATGGAATCTTTGAGACTATAAATGGAATCATTTGGAGTGTACAATAGCATGCTTTGGGAGTGTACGAAGGAATCATTTGGAGTGCATGAAGGAAATCATTTGGGATGTACGAAGAATCATTTGGGAGTGTACGAAGGATCATTTGGGAGTAAACATGGAATCAATTGGGGTGAACATGAAATCCTTTGCGGGTGTATGGGTGAATCATTTGGGAGTGCACGATGGAATCCTTTAGGAGTGTACGATGGAATCCTTTGTGAGTGTATGATAGAATCTTTGGGAGTGTTATGATGATCTTTGGGAGTATAACATGAAATCCTCTTTGGGGTGTACGATGGAATCCTTTAGGAGTGTAACATGGAATCCTTTGTGAGTGTACATGGAATCCTTGGGGAGTGAACATGGAATCTTTGGGAGTGTACAATGAATCCTTGGGCATGCATGATAGAATCATTTGGGAGTGTAACATGTCATGGATGGGACTCATCGTGAGGGGAATGACGTTCTCACTTTGTGATCTTGTCCTTTTTGGGAATAGCACTTTAAACAGCGTTGGCATCGAGTTGTCTGTAGGTGAAATCAGTAATGGCTAACTAGAATCTATAAACGAGTGTGAAAAACAAGCAGCTGATAACGCATTCACCATTACCATGTGCGGGATGCAGATTCCCTGTGCAAGCTGAGGATGGTAGAAAACTATTTCTTCGAAGCAATGCCTTCACTTTTTTCAGTAGAGATCAAACTCGTTAGGGTGTTCTGCAAGCAATAAAACATCTCTTGTCATACAATGGCTGTTTCTCACATATTGGCTTTCCGAATGGGACGCCTTTACTCTTGCTCGCTCGAAGCACGACTAGGATTGAAACTCAGTGTTGCAGGAAGTGTTTGACAAAATGGATGCACTGAGGAGGCAGTACACATGTAGAAGATCAGTGAATCACAGTAATTAATTTTTTTTTATCTGAGGGCTGAGTTTGCCTGCACTCTGTCATGGCCTCATCACTCAAATATAGGTTACACATAACCTGCATGCAAATGACAATCAACAAACTACAAGAGCGAGCCACAAAAGGTTAGACAAAATGGTTAGCGAATGTGTGACTGCACACTTCATTCACAGTGGTGCAGGCTGCGGCTCTATGTCCAAATGTGTTCCAAGACCTCCAATAGCTAAAACATCCAAAGCGTACAAGTGAGTGTAAACAGGAGGGATGCAAAAAAAAAAATTTAACATCCACACACACCTGCACAATCATGACATGTACATGAGGAGCAACAGGGCAAGTTCAAGACTTGTATCCTGCAGCTCATGCCAGATTGTTTTGACAAATATGCACATGTTGCAGTTTCCTCATTATATTCAATCAGTCAGGGTCTGACAACCAGGATGTTTGACGTGGGTCTGACAGCATGTATCAACTTAAAAATGTTAAACACATTAGAACTGAAATGATATTTTGGGCCTGGGTTTCAGCATTGGAGGGAACAAGTCATGAGGGTTAGGTTCATTTTCAGCACTCTGGGTTAGTTCTGCTTTTGGTTTGTACAAGCAAAGTAACATCATATGGAATGAATTTTACCAACAGGATTGGTGATTCATTAGAAATCATTACACAGCATACCTGGCTCTGTGATAGAGAAACACGATCGCGGAATACGGTCCATTGACGGTCTCGATGCAGGGTGGTGTGGGTCATCGATCCATCGTACCGATAGTAGTCGATCAAAGAGCTTGGAAGTAGGTGGCGAAGGACCAGTGCACCGATAGTTGTAACTTTTTTGGTACATACATGGAATATGAGATGGTGTGGAGAGTGGATGAAAATGAGAGGCGGGGCAGTTGGGGGAGCGGTAACAAGAGAAAGGGATGCAGTGGAGGGATGTAGAGAATGAGCAGGTTTAAGTTTTGGGCCAATGATCACCCAAAGGTAAAGCTGAGTAAATGTGACAGAAACTGTGAATTATATAAGCATTGTGATGCATTAGAAACTGTGATATTGGTGTGAGAGTGCATGAGCTGGGTGTACATCATAATGTGGTAAACAAAGAGTAACAAGTCCTCTAATAACTTTTCAGCAGAATGTTTGATTTGTTTTATGTGAGAAACGGTGTATTTGTTGTTTATAAAGCACCCTCATAGCAGAGAAAGAGAGTGAAGCAAAGGTTTTAGTTTCCAAATTGAATCGAAATATTAGTTTAACCAGAGGCCAATCTTTCCAGAGCAACAAAATGTGATCTTTCACAAAAGTCCTGCACAGGATTTCATTTGTCTCATGGTCAGCCAACATTCAGTTAAAATGCTTCATCAGTTAACACTGCTGTGAACGTGCATTTATTGGCCTTTCCAAAGGGGCTTTAAAGCTCTCTTCCCTTCAAACATCCCTGTCTCACCATACCCCCAACACATCACGAGATTGTAACACCTCAAATGTATGGAAACAAGTCAAAACTTGAAATTTATAACCTTCAATCCTACAACCTTGCTCTTATTAGCAACTAACAATTGCAACAGTCACTTCACTGACAAGAATATTAAAGATTGGGGGGAAGAGAGTGAGCAGGGGTGGAGGAGCGAGGAGGAGTGGTGAGAGTGAGGCTTACCACACGTGCTATAACACTCCGGGAGGGGGAGGAGCGAGGAGGATGGGGATAGTGGGGGTAGTCGGGAGGGAAGGGGTATTCTGGACAAGCATTTGTATAGGAGCACTTGAGGAAATCGGTGGGGGGGAGGGTGAGGGGGGGGGGTGGCAATCAATGATTAGAAAATGAATCGCTTAGACGTTTCAAGTACAGCGAAGGAAGTTCGCATTCGGCAATGTGTATGTTGCATCTATGTGTGTCGTTGGTTGTTTCTCCATATGCGGGTTTCAGAAGGTGGAACATACCCTCCCAGGTCTCAAAAGTATCCACCTCCGTGTGTGCATGTGTATGTAATGTATGTCATATACATATCATACTACATATATATATATATAGTATATATATATACAGTATATATATACTATATATATATAGTTGTTTGCGTTGTGGAAATTCACAGAACATCATTCAGGTTCCCAAAGATCAGTTATTCGATAAGTAAGTGTTTCAGGTTAGAATCCCCACTGATGTGTAAAGGGATTGTTCGTGTGCCGGGCTGCAAATCTTTGAGGTAGCCATTTTTCTCTTTCTCTATCTTTTATTTTAAAAACAACACAACATCCTCATCATCGACAAACAACGCCATCATCTCCTACAAAACGCCATCATCTCCAACAACATGCGCAACGGCATCATCTCCCACAAACATCGCAACGCCATCATCTTCCTACAAACATCGCAATGCCATCATCTCCTACAAAACGCCATCATCTCCCACAAACATCGCAACCACCATCATCTCCTACACAAACATCGCAACACCATCATCTCCTACAAAACGCCATCATCTCCTAAAAACATCACAGCAACCGTCATCTCCTCACCATCGACAAACAACGCCAACCATCGCCTGAACAAACAACGCGAGCCGATTTGCCATAACGGATCAAAAGGAGGTTTCCCGACACCAACCATGACGTCGAACATGGGGTTCCCAGCGAGGCTTACCAGGGTTGAGTCGAGGTGAAAAGTGGGCGGAGCCCGGCCTCGGTGAGAGATCAAAGAGCGGCTCACCCCGGGCCAATAAAGGGCGGAACTCGAACCGAGTTTCGTGCATAATTCATCAGTCACTGGAGCAGGCAGTCGCGGGAGAGGAAGGCACACGGAGCACGCATTCGTCAGTGGAGTGTCGGTGGTGAGAGAAGGGAAGCGCCAGACGAGAGCCGGAGGTCGTCGGAGAACAGCCGGAGAGGAGCGGCGTGCAGAGGTCGCCAGCTGCGGTGGAGTCGAGCAGGCTGCGTCGTGGTCCGGATGCGTAGCCCTGAGACGTCGACGACGCTGAGGTAGTGACGGGCCCAAAGAGCATCACTCTAAAAGAGAAAAGACCCTTCACTCCTCCGAGCGCATCGCCGGCCAGGCCCGACCGACCAGCGCAGTGGAGGCCGGACGACCAAGGGGAACCGAGCAAGCCGCTTGCCAAGCT
>CM068954.1:23136945-23139445 GCA_035128595.1 Eptatretus atami
AGAGAGAGATGTAGTAACTGGTACAATCGCCACATCCAGAGGCCCACACACAGGCTCGAGCTCCGGCCTGGGTTTTGTCGCTCGCGCATTTGCGAGAGCGCTGCCCCAGGGCAACTTCATCAAACATGATGCCGCAGAACCACAATCGCTTTCAATCAACGCATCGGGCTGACGTAATCATGGCTATTAAAATTACAACCGGTTTTGCTGTGAAATTCAATCCTTGATCCATCACACCACGTGACGGATTGCTTTTGTTGTTAATAATTAAAACACAAGATGGTTAAAAAAAAAATATGAAGGTGAAACACGAAAAAACACGCCTAAGTCACCATTTGGCTCGGCGCCGGAGGGTCTACAAATTGTACGGACACTCGCAATTATAAAGCGGCCGCGTATTTCCACGGTCACACAATGTAGCAGTCACATATGTTTTATTTTTTCGGGTAGCCGCACACGTGTTTATAAATTGTGGACACCGAAACGTGGGGGTGCCGTAATTTTTGGGGGTTGGGAAAATTCATTTTTCATTAAGAAGAGCTTACGGCAGCCGCACAGAAAACGCAAGCCCACCGTACGCCCTACGTACGGTCGACGTGGAACACATCTACGCCATAGCTTGGCTTTGTCGAATTGCTACGGCGAGCGTAGAAATGAAAAATTATAACTCCCGCAGTTATATTCCACGGCGCCCTACGGCCTGTAAATATAGCCAAACGGCCTAGGGCCACCCTGAGGCCACCTCAGTTTCTCTGCGGCCGCCGCACATTTCTGTCAATTCAGAGGGCGTACGGCCGCCTATCCTCCGCCGTAGAGCAAATGTGAATGAGTACTTCCACCGACGAACTGAATGAACAAAGCGCGAAGATGCGGGTCGAACAGGTGGGGAGACACGTGAACAACATGAACGCTACGTTGTGTTCGTTTTTTAAAATGTATTGGGTTTTTAGGGCCAAACTTTCTCGAAAAAATTGTTCGGATTCCAATTTGTTCAAACAGCTTGGCCGTTCGGATTCTGGGGGACCACGGTATTTATAGTTATAGTATATTCAGTTATATATCTGGTATATTTTATTTCAGTAAAAAAAGGACTGGTATATATACCCACGTCGTTACCGTCCGTCTGGCCGCACGTTCGCCTTAGGCCCCTGCGGTCACCTTGCAGGCACTTGAGGTCTCCTTGCGTCTGCCTTGAAAATTATATTGCCGCCGCAGCGACGCCCTAAGGTCACCGTGCGACATCAAATCAAAGACCGTACGGCACCCTACGACCCTTTTACGTGAAGCAGATGGAGATCAAACGAAGGAAAGGACGCAGCGAAACGGGAACACAATTCAACTAATGCACATTTATTTCACACACGACACAGACAACAAGCACACATATACAGCCAACAGAACAGAATGCACATATATCAAGTACACCAAAAGAAACAATGACGCAGAGATACTACCGAATACGCGAACACACGGCAACACTTATACAGTTTTACTTTACAGACGGCGCCGACAACATTTACTCAAAGCAAAAGAAAAGGCACCCTCAAAGACAAGGGGGCAGACGGGGCCCGTGGGCATATGTGTGCGTGACCTGAAGGAGCGGCCAGGCCCGCGAGACCGGGGGGTCCTACCGCGTCCTCGTGACGAGCCGCCAATGTCGCTGCGCGGCGGTGCCCCGACTTCGTGCTCCTTCGCGGGTTTCGTTGGCACCGCTTGGATGGGGTGGGAACGGGGGCCCCCCTTTTGCACTCTCTCAGCGCGGGGAAAAGGGGGATTGTTGATGCCCTGGGGAAGGAGAATGGCTGGCTGCTTTGGTTCCGCGACGAGCGATCCCACCGCGACTCGTCGCGATCGCCGTCTTCCTGCTCGGACCCGAGCTCCTTGGCCTCTTCCCAATTCTCCTCACCGACTGAGAAATAACTTGATGCCTTCGCCACCCGACTCGACTCCGTTCTCCAACCCGATCTGACTTGACTTGACGCCTAAACTCTCTGCCAACTCGACTCACTGCCACACTTCTGCCACGATTCGCCTTGCGCTCGTCTCTTTATAGGTTGGCAGAGCAAACAGTATGCAATTTTCGATCAGGATCACCTCGGGCGGAGCACGCTCGCCCATTGGTCGGAGGAAAGGGGGGCGTAACCTCCCCTGATCCTAGAATTGCATATCTCGATTTCACACAGATGCGCCTGGAGGCGGGGCCCAAGCAGGCCCCGCGCTTCCTAATTGGACGGATAGAAGTGGGCGTGTAGCTCCCTGATCCGAATTTTCCCTCGAAAGGCCGCTATTTGCAACTCCGCGGCTCGGTGCGTATCGCTGAAACAGCCCAGGACAGCCCGACCCTCAGTGTTCACAGGTGCTCGGGAATGGTCATGGTGCCTTGTGGAATGGCATGATGCGATGATGGGAAGCGAGTTGTGACGGTAAAGGTCGTGGCTGTTGGCGTTGTTGTCTTGAGGGTTGGAGCGTGGTTGCAGTTGGTGACGATGGCTGGCGTGGT
>CM068954.1:23141945-23157981 GCA_035128595.1 Eptatretus atami
GATAACGTCCTGGCTAAGCTAGGATACGGACCATGCTGGACCAATGAAGGAAAAGGATGAAAACGAGCTGCGAACATTTCTATAGAAAGCATTTATTTACACTCAAGCGAGGAAAAGTATGCGGCACAGTGAATGAGGGTTTATTCGTATTTACAGCAGGAATAGCAATAAATTTGTGGGTGGCGACAAAAGGCAAGCAATCTTACAAAAGCAGACACAGAGCGGACTTATCCCATTAGAACTTTCTAAAATCTTAATTATGCTTTGACAGGCACCATCAAACACACACACACACACACACACACACACACACACACAAACCCGAGGAAGATTGAGATAGCCAGAAGGAAGGAGAGCAGATGAGGACTAACGGCCTCGCAATGCCTGGCGCGGTCTGTAGACCACGCAACCCAGTACACTTGGGGGACGCTCCGCTTGAGCGATCCACCTTAGGAGCCAGCGTGTTCTCCTGCTTAATCATTTTCCGGGGCTCGTGGAAATGTGTGCTCCACACTGGTCCCAGAAGAACTTTGTCGCACACCAACCCCGAGTGTAGATGCAGCGAAAGGCAGACAATGAGGAGTGGCAAAGAGAGGGTGGAGCAGAGAGGCGAAAGAGAGGGCGAGGCAAACAGACCAAGACAAAGGCGAAGCCTGCCTGCCAGGCTCCTGGGCTGGAAGCGGTCTCATGCGCACATCCGGCGACACGGCCCGGAGCCTCGCACTGACCCTTGTCCCCCCCCCCCCGTCCCGTCCCGTCCCGTGACCCCGTCTCTCGCAATCCGGCCTGCCGTGTTCTGGTGACTGGACGAGGGTCGCGTTGGTTCTGCATGCCCCCTTTGGGGCATCCCCGGTGAGATGAGGTTGGTGCTGTTAACGTGCTTGGCCTGTCCCCGCACCACACTGTCTGAGTGGCCTGGGCTATGCATTGCACCTATGTTTGGTGGCGAATTGTATCAATGTGGAGGTGCGAGGAGGCGCAGGATGATTTTTCCCATGTGCAGGAGATGTTTGTGGTCGAGGTGGTGAGTTTTTGGTGAGCGAAGTTTGAGCAAGGTGAGACGCCATTGTAAAATGGCGCGAACATTCAAATGAAAGGGCGTGCCATGCACGTGCCGGGCAGCATCTTTGTTCGTGGTGATTCTTTCACAGGTGGCTGCTTGGGTGCCGTGCTTGCCTTGATTTGCATCATGGATAAAAGAAATAGGTTGGATGGAAATCAGGATTGAAGATAGAGATATAGTTATTAGACCTAGATATTAGACCCATGCAACGCACTTCATCCCGTTAACCCATTAGACATGAGGGGAAGATCTGACTGCACGAAGACAAACAAAATAACTGCCTGTGGATCACTGGAAATTGGGTGCCATTGCCTTCCAGGCATGCGGTTTTACAGAACCGCAACACTATATATATATACACACACACACTAATGAAAGGCAGTGTGTGTGTAGGTGTGTGTGTGTGTGTGTGTAGGTGTGTGTGTGGGTATGTGTGTACATGCACACACGTGCATTCGTTATTTGATAATGAAAAATGGCAACACCATCAAGCCGAGAAAACCTTTAACTGAACTGTTATCATTGTTTTGAGATGTTATGTATTTCCCTTTTATCTCAGGTTCATTTTCTCTGCAATTGTTGTTCACTCTCGTTTCGCTTTAATCTCGTACACTCTGCTGCTGGCAAAATAACAGTAGGATGCTGCGGCATCCCTGCTGCTTCGCACGAATTTGAAATTTTTCTTGCGCTTGTTCATTAGCATGGCACCGGCAAGCTTCCTGAGGTCAACGGTGCAGGGCAAGAACGGACACTCCTGTCTTTGAGTGAGAATGAGAGAAGGTCGGAATTGGAGGGTGAAGACCAAGGGAAGAGCAGCAAGAACCCTAACGCATGTAATATAGGAGGGCCGAAAGGAAAGCGGTATTGGTCAGCCTTTGGTTCAGGTGAGAATGACTGAATATTACAAACTGTCTTAAGTAGGAAACATGTGGGGCCTGAAAAATGTTCTTGAGAAGACTGTCGGGATGAGAAACCAAAAATAACGGGAATACAATGTTTGTTCGAGTTGGAACATTTGGCATTCCCGTCTTAAGGTTTGGAAGCTGAGAGCCCAGAATAAATCTAACATACAACATCCATTTGTCTGTTGTCTTATTATGTCCTTTTTCTGCACATTATATGAGTATTTCTGTATGTACAAGCTTATCATGCAGGAGAGAGAAGAAAGTAAGAAAGAAAGAGGAGAGAGAGACGGAGATGGGGAAAGAAGTGAGAATGGATGGAGAAGGGGAACGAGGAGAGAAGAGATGGAGAAAGGGAAGAGATGGAGATGAAAAACAGAGGAGATATGGATAAGGAGATGGAGAAAGAGGTGAGAAGAGATGCGAGAAAGAGATGAGATGCGGAAGGAGGGATGGGGATGGAGAATGGGGAAAAGAGAAGAGAAGTGATGGAGATGAAGATTGGGAAAAGAGAGGAGAAGTGATGAGATTGAGATGGGGAGAGAGAGGAGAGAAGTGATGGAGATGGAGATTGAGAAAGAGAGGGAGAAGTGATGGAGATTGAGATGGGGAGAGAGAGAGAAAGTGATGGAGATGGAGATTGGGAAAGAGAGGGGAGAATGATGAGATGAATGGGAAGAAAAAAGGAGAGAAGTGATGGAGATGGAGATGGGGAAAGAGGAGAGAAGTGATGGAGATGGAGATATTGGGAAAGAGAGGGAGAAGTGATGGAGAATTGAGATGGAAAGAGAGGAGATAAGAGATGGAAATGGAAAGGAGAGAAGTGATGGAGATGGGGGAGAGAGGGAGAGAGATGTGATGAAGATGGAGATGGGTGGAGGGGAGAGAAAAGATGAAGATGGGAAAGAGGGAGAAGAACGAGAGATGGGGCGGGGGGGCGGGAGAGGAGAGAAAGATGGGGAGAAGAGAGAGAGAGAGATGGGGAGAGAGGAGAGGATAAAAGAGATGGAGATGTGAAGTGAGCTCGGAAAGAAAGAGGAGAAAGAGGAGAGAAGTGTTGAAGATGGAGATGAGGAAAAGGAGAGAAGTGATGGAGAAGAGATGGGAGAAAGAGAGAGAAAGGTGATGGGAGATGGGGAGAAAGAGGAGAGGGAGAGAGAGAGAGAGAGAAAGAGAGAGGACACACACCACAACACACACACACACACGATGTCCAAGGCCTTTTGCAGCCATTAATGAAATACAGACAGACAGTGCAGACTGACTTTCATGATAGTGTGACCCTGGTTCAGGAGCTGTTCAATCATCAATAATGACATTATTGGTGGTTGGTTTCAAAAAGGACGTTCTAATTTTAAGAAAGGTGCCACGTATTGAGTGCAGGTGCAGTAATGTGTTGGATGGGTGTAAAGTATTACCACATTGTGTGCACTATCAAAATGGTGGTGAGCAGTGAAGTACGAGGTTAACAAATTTGCCGATAATATACGTATTAGGGAAAGGGGGATAGGCCTTTGAGAAAACCCTTTTACACCTCGACAGAGTACCCTGGAGAGTGTTGGATACAAATGGTTTCACCTTGTCTTCTGTTGCAAAAAGGGGTTCATTGCAATAAAGATAAATAAAACTTTAAAGACAATAAATACTGTTCTTTCTGACGTTGCTCCATTGTCTGAGTCATTTTTATTGCAAAAGAGGCAAAAAGAGATGGAGAAAGAGAAGAGATGGAGATGGGTAAAGAGCATTGAAGAGATGGAGATGCGGAAAGAGGAGACAAGAGACAGAGGTGGAGAAAGATAAAATAAGAGATAGAGATGAATAGAGATAAGAGGAGAGATAGAGATGGAGAAAGAGGAGATGAGAGAGATACACACACACACACACACACACACACACACACACACACACACACACACACACACACACACACACACACACACACACACACACAGTCTGGCCAGTCGTTTTGTTTCCAACTGAAGGCGCAGAAATAGCTCTGAGCATCAAGGAATGCAAACAATTGGCGATCGAACAATCATGAGAAGTCAAGGAACACAAGATGGTATTTCGATCTCAGGCCAGAGTGCTTTCAGAGTACACATGCACCTATTGAGTGCCGAGCCTTGCACAAGCTATGGAGTTGTGCAGTTAATGACATTTTGTTTTTATCCTGCCTGAAACTGGTGTGTCACATGGTGCTGAGCCCATTGGCAAAACAAAGAGGTTACGAGAATGCAAGATCGACGTAAACAGATAAAAATTTCCACTTTGACTGTGTCAACCAAACCAAAGTAGTCAGACAAGATGGTGGAAACGTGGGACACTTACCTTTGATACGTCTATCTTGGCTTTGTTTCCTGACCTGACCAGGATAAACTGTCGGATTTGTGGTTCACAGACGTGGCACAATTTGGATGAGCCAGGTGTGGTTAAGGTTAAACCAGGTGTGCCATCTGGTTGCACTAGCTGGTGGACATTAAATATCCCACTGTGTAATTTCATCTGTACAGTCAGTGAGTTATTGCCAGCACCCTGACCAAATTACAAGTTCCTGGCCTGACTACCACAAGGAAGACAAAGGAAATCCACCTCGTGTAAAACCTGCATGAGATTGCTTTGGCACCACTGAACCTGCCACTGACAGAACACCAGAGACAAACAAGCCTCCCAAATCTCATGCTGAATGAGTGCAATTATTATTGTTTTTTCTAAACAATTTCAGGTGAACTGAAGGAGGCTTGTTTAATGATAAGAAGCAAAGGCAATTACACATGTTGTGTATCCGAGAAAGCACATTCATCATTTTCCAAGCAGCACATATGCAGAGTTTACCCAGTAGACAGTGAAAGGTAGTAAGTTAATAATCCTCACCATGGTGAGCCACTTGGCTGAGTCCAGATATGATGGGCCTGTAAGATGGATTGTCTTGCTTTCCTACCTGTGGTGTGACATGCACACATGGGGTGGGAGTGAGGGGTGATTGGACCACCTAGACAGAGCCAACAAAACTATGGGTCATGCAAAGACCTTGGTACCTTTAATTTAAGAGGTGTGGAGGCCAAACAAATACCTGTGTGGTCTGTGGTGTTCACAATCTATGCAACAAAATAATGTCATAGAAGACACAATGGCAGTGTTGGGCAACCTTTTGCTGAAATGCTGGTTCATTTTCAGGTAATAAAATGCTTTGAAATATTAAAGACAATAAGACAATATGCCTCTAAAGGTGTGAATGATATGGTGAATGCGATCATCAAGCAGGCATACCTGGAACAAGATGGCTAAGGCCAAGAGCCGCTCCCGTGCAACAATGGCTTCCGACAAACTTTTATGTTTGCTGGGGTCGTGCAGAAAGACTTGCATCTGCACTCAAAGAGGGGGCACAGGCCAAGCTTAGATATATACAGTTAACTTGTAAATTATCCTCGATCAAAATGGTTCATCATCAAATGTAGAAAATATGGTGATAGTGAGAAGAACCAAAGTCAATTTAGGGTAGTAGGGACCATTATAATATGTATATGTATGTATATATATATATATATACAGTGGGGAGAACAAGTATTTGATACACTGCACGATTTTGCAGTTTCCCACTTACAAAGCACGTAGAGGTCTGTAATTTTATCATAGGTTACACTTCAACTGTGAAAGACGGAATCTAAAACAAAAATCCCTGAAAAATCACACTGGTATGATTTTTTTAATAATTAATTTGCATTTTATTGCATGAAATAAAGTATTTGATCACCTACCAACCAGTAAGAATTCCGGCTCTCACAGACCTGTTAGTTTTGTCTTTAAGAAAGCCCTCCCATCTCCACACTCATTACCTGTATTAACTGCACCTGTTTGAACTCGTTATCTGCATAAAAGACAGCTGCTCCACGACTCAATCAATCAGACTCCCAACCTCTCCACAATGGGCAAGACCAGAGAGCTGTCTAAGACATTCGGGACAAAATTTGTAGAATTGCACAAGGCTGGGATGGGCTACAGGACAATAGTAAGGCGCTTGTGAGAAGCAAACAACTGTTGCGCAAATTATTAGAAAATGGAAGAAAGTTCAAGATAACAGTCAATTCCCTCGGTCTGGGGCTCCATGCAAGATCTAACCTCGTGGAGCCTCAATGATCATGAGAAAAGGTGGAGGATCAGCCCAGAACTACACGGCAGGAACTGGTCAATGACCCGAAGAGAGCTGGGCACACAGTATCAAAGAAAACCATAAGTAACACACTACGCCGTCATGGATTAAAATCCTGCAGTGCACGCAAGGTCCCTCTGCTCAAGCCAGCGCATGTCCCAGGCCCGTCTGAAGTTTGCCAATGACCATCTGGATGATCCAGAGGAGGAATGGGAGAAGGCATGTGGTCTGATGAGACCAAAATAGAGCTTTTTGGTTTATTTAAACTCCACTCGCCGTGTTTGGAGGAAGAAGAAGGATGAGTACAACCCCCAAGAACACCATCCCAACCGTGAAGCATGGAGGTGGAAACATCATTCTTGGGGATGCTTTTCTGCAAAGGGGACAGACGACTGCACCGTTATTGAGGGAGGATGGATGGGGCCATAGTATCGCGAGATCTTGGCCAACAACCTCCTTCCCTCAACAAGAGCATTGAAGATGGGGCTGGCTGGGTCTTCCAGCATGACAACGACCCGAAACACACAGCCAGGGCAACTAAGGAGTGGCTCCGTAAGAAGCATCTCAAGGTCCTGGAGTGGCCTAGCCAGTCTCCAGACCTGAACCCAATAGAAAAATCTTTGGAGGGAGCTGAAAGTCTGTGTTGCCCAGCGACAGCCCCGAAACCTGAAGGATCTGGAGAAGATCTGTATGGAGGAGTGCGGCCAAAATCCCTGCTGCAGTCTGTGCAAACCTGGTTAAGAATTACAGGAAACGTCTGATCTCTGTAATTGCAAACAAAGGTTTCTGAACCAAATATTTAAGTTCTGTTTTTCATGTATCAAATACTTATTTCATGCAATAAAATGCAAATTAATATATTTAAAAAATCATACAATGTGAATTTCAGGACTTTTGTTTTAGATTCAGTCTTTCACAGTTAAGTGTACCTATGATAAAAATTACAGACCCTACGTGCTTGTTTAAGTGGAAAACCTGCAAAATCGGCAGTGATCAAATACTTGTTCTCCCCACTGTATATATTAAATATATATATATATATATATATATATATATATATATACAGTATATATATATATATATATATATTTTTTTTTTGTTAAAGAAGAAAAAGGTGCCTCCAAACAAAGTAAACATCGTTGGAAGCGGCTTCTTCTTCTATAAAAATGTCGCAATCCCCACCCCAATCTGACACACCAATATTATATATATTATATATATATAATATATATATATATATATATATATATATATATATTATACAGTATATATATATATATAAATATTATATTATATATATATATATATGTAAATATCTTATTCAAATAAATGTCATGTGTGTGTCTGTGTGTGTGTGTGTGTGTGTGTGTAGTGTGTGATGTGGTGGTGTCTCCTCCATAACTTCAAAACCATAAAACCTAGCAGCCTGAAACTTTGCATGCATACTAAGAAAATTCCAAGGAAGTGCAACAGTGAAAATTGGGTGTTTGGGTTCATTAAAACACCCCTTATGAAGATAATTAACGGCTTATTTAATTATATCCTTCATCAGGCGATCCTTGGCCACCTCGCTCTCTGGGGTTTTTAGGCGTTTCCTGGGTAACCTCACTGGGGTCTGAAGCCGCCATGTTTATTTGGCCTACTCAACCTTACCTTGACTTGGAACAGGCCAAACCGATATCTTCACGATAAAGTTTTTTTTTTCACTTTCCTCAACTCATATATTATCGATACCTGTTCATCATAGCTGCGAATCCTTGTTTACATCGCTTTTGCCAGCGAAAACGAGAGTAAATATATAAAAGTACTGCAGTTTTCAAATTAGGAGCTTGGAGCGATTTCATGCATTATATGATACGATTTTCCATGGTGTAGTCTCACGGACTAATGAAAGTATATCATCGAAATATTATTTTGGTTTTGAGGATTGGATATCATGCGGACTAAATAAGTGTCGAAATCTGTTGTGAAATCTGATAATTTAAAGAAATAACGAGTCTTATAACTAAGCCGATATACCTAGTTACTGTAAGCAAGGAAGGTTATGTTCACTCCTTCTCAATATATACACAAGAAAATGTGAAATTTCCAAACCAATAAACTTATCTTTTTCTACGGTTTGGAGAATTATATTGAAGGAACAAAAATTTTTGGAAGGTCCCAAAATTAATGAGCTTCATTGAGCTAGATGATTTAATGAATTCACTGCAAGACCTCGCGCCCTGTCCCCCAGAGGGACTGCCTATCCATAGCGGTCTGCCAGATCTGTCTATATTTTTGAGATTCGCAGTGCTCTCCAGGAATAAAGCAATTCTGGTAAAAAAAAAAAAAAAAAGCATACAGTTTTAAAAAATTATAACGTTTGCGCAGACTCCAAACCGATGTACCACAAGACGCGTGCACAGCCGAGCAGGCAAGATGACAGATTATATATCTGAAATGTTTATTTCATGGGAGATTGAAATTTGCGATGTCTCCAGGTTGCTCTGCATGAAGCTGCAACTCATTTATGGATAAAGTCATTATTTGAACGAATTTAAAATTTATTTCATTAACTGCTGTGTGCGTGGTGAAGACCAGCTTTAAAGTTAAAGTTATCCTATATGATAAGCAGTGGCAGCCTGGACAACCGTTCTTTAACCATTTGATTTGAATGCTTGCATGAGGGCTGAAGCTACTTGCCGAATGCCTTATAGTCAATAGCGGAACCAGACTACGTCCTTCTGAGCAAGTTGTTCACTCATTTGGCCCTAAATGGAGTTTCTTTATCCCATCTTCCTGTCCAGGCTGGAGTCCTCAAGGTAGCGTTCTGGGCCTGTTTCTTTTTCTGGTTTCATCAATGATCTCTCCGACTCTCTGGAAAATCCTCTATATCTCTTTGCTGATGACTCCACCCTCTGCCGTACCATCGTCATCCTAGACCGGCATGCAGCAGCTTCTTCGCTCACTGCAGATCTGCGATACTAAAATCACCAACTGGTCCAAACACGTGGAACATGTCTTTCAATCGGACAAATCTATCACTCTCACTCATGTCTCTCCGAAAGGACCGTTCGAACCCCCCCCCCCCCCCCCATCCATTCTCAACAATCCTCTGGAAGAAGACACTTTCTTTCAAGCTTCTGGGTTCACTATCTGCCATGACCTTTCCTGGAAAGCCACATTTAAAACCTCGCCTCCAAAGCCAGTCGCCGACTGGAATCCTTCATCGTGCAAGTCCTTCTCGGCCCACCTGAGGTCCTGACCACTTACAAGCTTTCATCCACAACGCTGATGGAATACTGCTCTCCACTCTGGGCTGGTGCTCCTGCTCCCACTTTCTCAACTTCACGCTGTGGAAACCAAGGCATTTTGGTCATGGCATTCTCCCGCAATGAGGCTGAGTCTCTTGGGCCTCTACTCTCTCACCGCGGCTGGTCGGTGGTCTTTCTTGTCTTCTACGTCTCATCTCCAGCCTCGTCCCCCCTGCTCTCTCTGCGATTTGTCCCCACCACATTTCCTCAGGGTGCTCCAAGTCAGCCAAACAACCGCCTTATGGTAAACTACCAAATCACGAATCACTGCTCACCTTCACTCTTTCATTCCTCTTTTTTCCCGCCTTTGGAATAAACTCCCTCACTCTATTCATCCCATTCTTCCCTCCAGGCCTTCAAAGCTGTTACACTACCACCTCTTATCATCCCCCATTCAAATCTCGATCTTTTCTTACCCCGATAATCCACCCCAAACCGACCTCCTTCAAATTCCTGCTTTCCTTCTGAAAGTCCCTGGTAATGTCCATCTTGTATTCACCATGTTCCCGCCCAACCCTCTCCTCCCAGATCTCCTAATGTCTCTGTTCCCCACTGTTTTTGTCCTTCCCACTCAGCCCCTTTTGTTCATGCGCTTTGCTGTGCGTTGAGTGTTAGCTCCACACGAGCTACAAGGTATACAAAAAATTAATAATTTGCAGATGCTTTGCCACACATCATCAGAGCGAGTGGTTCATGTCTGTACCCTGAGTGGTGGTTCATGCTCCATACTCTGAAGTGGTTCGTGCTCCATCACCTGATGAGTGGTTCGACTCACCGCGAGTAGTTTTCCGTCACCCTGAGTGAGTGGTTCGTACTCAATCGCAGAGCGAGTTGTTCTGCTCGTCACCTGAGCGGCTGTTCGTTCCATCACCCTGAGTGGTGGATTCGTATGCAATCACCATGAGGAGTAGTTCATGCTCCTCAGCCTGAGCGAGATGTCGTGTCCATCAACCTGGTGAGTGGTTCGTGCTCATCACCCTGAGTGAGTGGTTTTATCATCACCTGAGCGAGTAGTTCATGTCGTCGCCCTGAGCGAGATGTCGTGCTCATTCACCCTGAGTGAGTGGTTCGCTCCATCCTGAGGGAGGGCGTTCATGCTCCTGTCACTGGAGTGAGTGGTTTGTGCTCCATCACTTTCTTGAGTGAGTGGTTGTACGCAATCACCAGAGCTGCTCCATCACCCTGAGTGAGTGGTTCGTACCAATCACCAGAGCGAGTAGTTCATTGCTCCAGTCAGCCTGAGCGAGATGTTCGTGCTCCATCACCCTGAGTGAGTTTGGTTCGTGCTCCATCACCCTGAGTGAGTGGTTCGTACTCCATCTCCTGAGCGAGTAGTTCATGCTCCGTCGCCCTGAGCGAGATGCTTCGTGCTCATCACCCTGGTGAGTGGTTCGTGCTCCATCACCCTGAGTGAAGTGGTTTGTACTCAATCACCCTGAGCGAGTAGTTCATGCTCCGTCGCCCTGAGCAGTATGTTCGTGCTCCATCACCTGAGTGAGTGGTTCATGCTCCATCACCCTGCGAGATAGTTCATGCTCCGTCACCGTGAGCTGATGGTTTGTGCTTCATCCACTCTGAGCTGAGTGGTTCGTACGCAATCACCCAGCAGCGAGTAGGTTCATGCTCCCATCAACCCTGAGTGAGTGGTTCGTACGCAATCACCCAGAGCGAGTAGTGTCATTGCTCCGTCAGCCTGCAGCGAGATGTTCTTGTGCTCCATCACCCTGAGTGATCAGTGGTTCGTGCTCCTCACCCTGAGTGAGTGGTTCTACTGCCCACACCCTGGGAGTATAGTTCATGCTCCGTCGCCCTGAGCGAGATGTTCGTGCTCCATCACCCTGAGTGAGTGATTCGTGCTCCATCACCCTGAGGGAGTAGTTCAATGGCTCCGTCACTGTGAGTGAAGTGGTTTGATGCTCACACTCTGAGTGGTGGTACGTCTCTGTCACCCTGAGCGATTGTTTATGCTCCATCACCTGAGTGATAGTTTTGTGCTCCATCACCCTGAGTGGTGGTTCGTGGTCCATCACCCTGAGTGAGTGGTTGCGTACGCAATCACCCAGAGCGAGTAGTTCATGCTCCTCACCTAGCGAGATGTCGTTGCTCCATCACCCGCAGGAGTGGTTCGTTGCTCCATCACCCTGAGTGAGTGGTTCGTACTCCTCACCCTGACGCGAGTAGTCATGCTCCCGTCGCCCTTGAGCGAGATGTTCGTGCTCCATTCACCCTGAGTTGAGTGATCGTGTCCATCACCGAGGGAGTGTTCATGCTCCGGTCACTGTGAGTGAGTGGTTATGTGCTCCACTCACTCTGACGTGGCAGTGGGTAACGTGCTCTGTCACCCTGCAGCGAGTTGTTTATGCTTCCTCACCCTGAGTGATAGTTTTGTTCCATCACCCTTGAGCGATGTGGTCATTGCTCCGTCACCCTGAGTGAGTGGTTCTGTGCTCGTCGTTCTGATGCGAGGTGTGAAATAACACCCGATTTCTGAGCCATTTGCCACGTAAACGTACTTTTCTAAATTACTGAGCCAAATTTTTTTTTTCACCCCGCTCACACCGCTGTTGTATAAAGAATTAACGTTGTGACATATTCTCTGAAACGTCGGAGTATTTAAATGTCACATTGTTTTTCGGTTGGAAACCAACTTCAAACTTCTCGTTTATATAGTAAGTACTAACGTGGTAATTTCACGACAGATTCCAACCTGCCTTTTTCCCGAAACCTTCCCAAAATCGGCCCAAGCACGTTGTGTGCGTGTGTGTGTGTGTCGTGTGGTGTGTGAGTGTGGGTGTAGTGTGTGTTCGTGTGTGTGTTGGTTGCTGTGTGGTACATATATACATACATACATAACATACATATACATATATATACATACAATATTTATACATATATACAAATACTGTATATCTTTTCTTCTTCTTTCGGCTGTCCCTTAGGGTGTCGCCAACAGCGGATCATCCATATGATCCGCATTAGTGTTTGGCACATGTTTTTGACACGGATGCCCTTCCTGACGCAACCTGGGTCGCCTCTTACGACACATGGATCTGTACACCTATTTCAAACCGGGGTATTACACCGGCCCAGTACACTGGTACTCATTCTCGCCGACCTCGGAAGGTGACAGGCTGAAGTCAACCCCTGGTGTTATACGGACTTGGGTAATACATATGTTACACACACACACATGCAGCATATATACATATATATATCTATATATATAATGTTAATTCAGTGGCCCAACGGGGCTTGAACTCAAGGACCTTTATGGGTCCCAAGCCGCTGCCCTAACCATTTGGCCAACACCAGGCCAAACAATATACAAATTACTGTATAATTACATCCATATTTATTACATATACACATATATTACATACATATTTATACTATATACATACATTAATATACATACATATTTATACATATATATACACTACATATTATAACATATTATACATAATATATATACATACAATATATAAACGTACATATTATAACATTATATAACATATGCATACACATTTATACATATATACATATATATATATATATATAAAATATTTATATATATATATTGTTTGCGGAATTTCGCGCCCGTCGGGTGCGATCGGGCCAGTGACTCGAATCGCGACCGCGTCGCCCACCGGGTACGACAATTCAGTCAGTGACCCTCCCGGCTAACGCCGGGATTCAGTCACGGGTGGACCCTTTCGGCCTCACACAACCCAAGTTCCGCATATCTACCCGCGCGGGAATAGGTGAATCGCCGAAAGTCTGGATTTATACTAGTACCCGCACGTGTAAACCTACCGAGGGGTTGTACCTCGCCGACAGGCGACTTCGCGACACGATCCGGCTTAGCGGCTCGTTCCGGAGCTAACGGGATAAGCCGAGCGGTGTTTATTCGTCGGCCTTGACGGTTCAGATTAATCTAATCGGGCGGCCCGCGCCACGACGAACCCTTTACGTGAAACAGATGGAGACCCAACGAAGGGAAGGACGCAGCAACCACGGGGGAGAATTCAACAGGACAAAGCATTTATTTTACAAAGACCAGACACAAATAGCACACATTAAACAACAGCCATGTATTTACAGTCACCAAATGCAAATGCACATATATCACATAGAACAAAAGACGCAGAGCTACGACCGACTAACGCGACACAGGACCACGTAACAATTTCTACTTCACGGACTTTGGCGCCGACTCACCACGTTCACACAAAACCCCAAAAGAAATGGAAGTTCGCGACTTCCCTTAGGTTGCTGTCCTGCGCCCGTCCCGCGGTCGTGACTCCCCTCGAGCAGCGGCCGGCAAGCCTCTCCCGGCGCGCTCGCGCCTGCTCGTTGTGGCTCTCGACGCCTTCTTGCCGGACAATCGGAATCAACGACAAGGAAATGCGAGCGAGCCGAAAGGATCAACGACGAAGCAGAGGGAGAATCGACGAAGAAGCAGCAGAGAATCGACGAAGATAGAGAGAGACAGAAGCATCGACGACGAAGAAGACAGAAGCATCGACGCACGAAAGAAGAGAGAGAAGCCTCAGCCGCCTCCGCCTCTGATTACCGCCCGGCGCCCCCCCCGTCTCGGTCACTCCGTTCGAGGCGCTTCGAGAAGGGGGGCGTTCCCTCTACGTTCCCTCCCACCTGCGTTCTTGTGGGGGCAGAGGGAGCGTTCCGCGACGGCCCTTCAACGCGCAAAAACGTCGTACGTAGCCGCGAGGATGGCGTTCGTTGGTGTTAGGTAGCGTGGTTGAGATTGGGTGCGTGGTTGTGAGGGTGGCGGGCTGGCGGTGTTTAGAGTGGTGCTGGTTAGCGTTGTTTGTTGGTTGGCGTTGTTGACGTTGAGTGTGGGTTGGTTGCGAAAATAAAGCAGAACAGGAAAAACCGCCTAACTCAAAGTATTCGCAAGCGCGACAATGAATCACATTATTCCCTCTAGACAATGAGGTTGTGGGCTAACTAACATGTTACTTCAGAAATACCCTCAACCTATGGGACCTTTATGATGTTTGCGAAATTTCCACAGCCGTAACAATATACATACAATATATATAGATATATAGTTACATACATAGTATACATATAGAAGATATACATTAACATATACAGTTTGTTCTTTTTCGGATTGCATGGTGAGGTGTTTTGAATTGCATAGCAAACTGTTACTGTTTTTGAATTATGTGGATGAGCTGTTCGGTAATAACATAGGTTGGTGACAGTGAGGTTGTTTTATTCAATAATGCGAGCGTGAGGGTGTTTTTAATGAATGTGGGCGGTGACGGTGTTTTAATAATGGTGGAGGTGAGGTGTTTAATAATGTGCAGATGAGGTGTTTAATAATGTGTGCGGTGAAGGTGTTGTTTAATAATGTGGAGTGTGAGGGTGTTTTATAATGTGCAGATGAGGTGTTTTAATATGTTGGAGGTGAGGTTTGATTTTATTAATGTGGGGTGAGGGATTTTAATAAGTGGATGGTGAGGTGTTTTAATAATGTTGGCGGTGAGGCTGTTTTAATAATGTGCAGATGAGGTGTTTTAATAATGTGGAGGTGAGGTGATTTTAATTAATGTGGAGGTGAGGTGATTGTTATAATGTGGAGATGAGGTGATTTTAATAATGTGGGAGATGAGGTGGTTTTTAATAATGTGAGGTGAGGTGTTTTTAATTAATGTGGAAGTTGAGGTGTTTTTTAATAATGTGGAGGTAAAGGTGATTTTAAAATGTGGAGATGAGGTGATTTTAATAATGTGGAGATGAGGTTGTTTTTAATAATGTGCGGAGATGAGTGTTTTAATAATGATGGAGATGAGGTGTTTTTAATAATGTTGGGATGAGTGATTTTAATAATTGGAGATGAGTGATTTTAATAATGATTGGAGGTGAGGTGTTTTTAATAATGTGGAGGTGGAGGTGATTTATAATTGGAGATGAGGTTTGTTTTAATAATGTGGAATGAGGTGAATTTTAATAATGTGAGTGAGTGTTTCTATACTGTGGGATGAGTGTTTTAGATTTATGCTGCGAGTGAGGTGATTTAATAATGTGTGTAGAGTTGGTTCGTTTTTAATATTAGTGGATATGGATGGGATGTAATTATAATGGTGAGCGGTGAGGGTGAATTATAAATAATTGGAGTGAGGGATTTATTAATAATGTGGAATAGTGAGAGGATGTTATTATAATGTGGATAGTGATGTGAATTGTGAATAAAGTGGTAAGTGTAGGTGTTTTTTAATAATGTGAACGTAGGTTTGTTTTTAAATATATGTGAGGAAGTGAGCCCTGTTGCCAATCTAATAATGTGGGGTCAGGTGTTATTCATAATGTTGGAAGTGAGGCGTGATAGTTTATAAGTGCATAGTGAGGTGGATTATATTAATAATAGTGGGAAGTAGAGGTGATTATATATGAATTTGCTGCACAGCTGAGACAAGAGGTGATTGTGATAAGTGGCGAAGAAGAAGGAACAGAGCGAAAACGAGTGAAGGTGTTTTTAATAATGTAGAGTAGTGTTAGGTAGTATATTTAATAACAGTGGATGTAGTGACCGTCAAGCGGCACCATGAGAGATTTAAAGTGGATAGTGAGGTGATTTTTTATATACAGTGAAGATATCTCCTCT
>CM068954.1:23160615-23178115 GCA_035128595.1 Eptatretus atami
CTGCGTGAATTGAGGGATGAGATAGGAAAAGAAGAACGTAGACAAACAAACATTGTCCTTTTATTAACCTCCGCCATCGAAGATCGGAGGTTACTGTTTTCACCCCTTTCTGTTTGTTTGTTTTGTTTGTTTGTGAACAGTATTACGGAAAAACTCCTGACGGATTTCGACGAAACTTGGTGGGGGGATTAGGTCTGGTCCAAGGATCATACCATTAGATTTTGGACTTGGTCTAAAGTCCAATATGGCCGCTATGGCGGCCATTTTGAAAAAAATATTTGAATTTTTTTTTTTTTGCATTTCTACATGTTTTAAGTGATTTCCCACCCCCCCCCCAAAAAAAAATTGTCAGAGAAAAAAAATTTTTGCACCTTTTTTTTCAACAAAATTTCGATTTTTTTTTTTGCATTTCTAACATGTTATAAGTGATTTCCAACAAAAAACATGCCAAAAATTATAATTGCGGCTGATTTTGAACTTCAGGTGGATATACCCACGTAAAATCAATTTCTGTCTCAAGGAATCTAGTTATGACGAATGAATTGAGTATGTAAAAGTTAAAAGTAAAAGGGAAAGTTGCAAACTATAACTCTGTGAGCACTGTTGACGTCAAATTGAATGAATAGGATATCAGGTTCCTTGAGTGACCTAGCAGTATTGGCGGCAGAGGTTTTGCACTCTACCGAGTGCTCCCCTCTAGTTTACATTGTACTAGCGTGGATCGGCTCACAGCGTTCACCTCACCACACGTCGCGACAGAGGAACAGGCTTGTTTTAACCGAGGATAATGACGTACATGAGTTGCTGAATTGTCAAAATAAATGTAAAATTAAATTAAAAAACACCTCACCACCACATTATAAAAACACCTCACCGCCCACATTATTAAAACACCTCACCACCCACATTATTAAAACAACCTTCACCTCCACATTATTAAAAACACCTCACCGCCACATTATAAAATCACCTCATCCCACATTATTAAAAATCACCTCACTCCACATTATTAAAAACACCTCACCGCCACATTATTAAAAACACCTCACCCACATTATTAAAACCTCATCTCCACATTATTAAATCAACCTCATCTCCACATTATTAAAATCACCTCATCTCCACATTATTAAAACACCTCAACTTCCACATTATTAAAACAACACCTCATCACACAATTAACAACCACCTCACCCACAAAAAAATCCTCCATTCCCACGATAAAAAACCATCCACATTATAACACCTCACTCCAAATTATTAAAAACACCTCAATCTCCACTTTATTAAAACACCTCACCCCACATTATTAAAACACCTTACCTCCACATTATTAAAAAAACACCTTACCTCCACATTATTAAAACGCACCTCATCTCCACTTTATTAAAAACACCTCACCGCCACATTATTAAAACACCTCACTCCACATTATTAAAAACACCCATCTCCACATATTAAAAACCACCTCATCTCTCCCACATTATTAAAAACACTCACCTCCACATTATTAAAATCACCTCAATCTCCCACATTATTAAAACACCTCACTCCACATTATTAAAACACCTCATCTCCACATTATTAACACCCTCATCTCCACATTATTAAAATCACCTCATCTCCACATTAATTAAAATCACCTCATCTCCACATTATTAAAATCACCTCACATTCCACATTATTAAAAACACCTCATCTCCACTTTATTAAAACACCTCACCTCCACAATTATTAAAAAACACCTCATCTCCACTTTATTAAAACACCTCACCTCCACATTATTAAAACACCTCACCACTTTATTAAAAACACCTTCACCTTCACATTATTAAAAACACCTCACCTCCACATTATTAAACACCTCATCTCCACTTTATTAAAAATACCTCACCGCCACATTATTAAAAACACCTTCACCTCCACATTATTAAAAACACCTTACCTCCACATATTAAAACACCCTCATCTCACTTTATTAAAACACTTCACCGCCACATTATTAAAAACACCTCACTTCCACTGTATTAAAAACACCTCACCTCCACATTATTAAAACAACTCACTCCACATTATTAAAAACACCTCACTTCCCACATTATTAAAAACAACTCACCACCACATTATTAAAAACACCTCATCTCCACATTATTAAAAACACCTCACCGCCACATTATTAAAAACCACTCACTTCCACTTTATTAAAAACACCTCACCTCCACATTATTAAAAACAACTCATCTCCACATTATTAAAAACACCTCACTTCCAATTATTAAAACAACTCACACCACATATTAAAAACACCTCACTTCCACAATTATTAAAAACACCTCACCTCCACAATTATTAAAAAACAACTCATCCTCCACATTATTAAAACACCTTACCTCCACATTATTAAAAACACCTTACCTCCACATTATTAAAAACACCTCATCTCACTTATTAAAAACACCTCACCGCCACATTTTAAAAACACCTCACTTCCACTTATTAAAAAACACTCACCTCCACATTATTAAAATCACCTCATCTCCACATTATTAAAACAACCTCATCTCCACATTATTAAAAACACCTCATCTCCACATTATTAAAAACACCTCACCTCCACATTATTAAAATCACCCTCATCTCCACATTATTAAAATCACCTCATCTCCACATTATTAAAAACACCTCACCTCACATTATTAAAAACCACCTCACTTCCACATTATTAAAAACACCTCATCTTCTCCACTTTATTAAAAAAACCTCAACCTCCACATTATTAAAAACACCTCATCTCCACTTTATTAAAAACACACTCACCTCCACATTATTAAAAACACCTCATCTCCACTTTATTAAAAACACCTCACCCCACATTATTAAAAACACCTCACCACCACATTATTAAAACACCTCACCTCCACATTATTAAAACACCTTACCTCCACATTATTAAAAACACTCACCTCCACATTATTAAAAACACCTCATCCACCACATTATAAAAACAACTCATCACCACATTATTAAAAACACCTCATCACCACATTATTAAAAACACCTTACCTCCACATTATTAAAACATCATCTCCACTTTATAAAAAAACCCACCGCCCATTATTAAAAACACTCACCCTCCACATTATTTAAAATCACCTCACTTCCACATTATTAAAAAACACCTCACCTCCACATTATTAAAATCAACCGTCACTTCCACATTATTAAAAACACCTCACCTCCACTTTAAATTAAAATCACCTCACTTCCACATTATTAAAACCACTCACCTCCACATTATTAAAAACAACTCACCTTCCACTTATTAAAAACACTCACTTCCACATTATTAAAATCACCTCACTTCCACTTATTAAAACACCTCACTTCCACATAATTAAAACACCTCAACTTCCACTTTATTAAAAACACCTCACCTCCACATTATTAAAATCACCTCACTTCCACATTATTAAAATCACCTCACTTCATTATTAAAAACACCTCACTTCCAACTTTATTAAAAACACCTCACTTCCACACTTATTAAAAACACCTTACCTCCACATTTTAAAATCACCTCACTTCACATTATAAACACCTCACTTCCACTTTATTAAAAACTCACTTCCACTTTATTAAATCACCTCACTTCCACATTATTAAAAAACCTCACTCCACATTTATTAACACCTCACCTCCACATTATTAAAATCACCTCACTTCCCACTTTATTAAAAACACTCACTTCACATTATTAAAAACACCTCAACTTCCACTTTTAATTAAAACACCTCACCTCCCACATTATTAAAAACACCTCACTTCCACTTTATTAAAAACACCTCACTTCCACATTATTTAAAATCACCTCACCTCCACATTATTAAAAACCCTCACTTTCCACTTTATTCAAAACACCTCCACTTCCACATTATTAAAATCACCTCACCTCCACATTATTAAAATCACCTCACTTCCACATTATTAAAAACACCTCACCTCCACATTATTAAAAACACTCACTTCCAACATTATTAAAAACACCTCACTCACATTATTAAAAACACCTCACCTCCACATTATTAAAAACACCTCACTTCAATTATTAAAAACACCTCACCTCCACATTATTAAAAACACCTCACTTCCACATTATTAAAAACAACCTCACCTCCACATTATTAAAAATCACCCTCACTTCCACATTATTAAAATCACCCTCACTTCCACTTTATTAAAAACACTCACTTCCACTTTTATTAAAAACACCCTCACTTCCACATTATTAAAAACATTTACCTCCACATTATAAAATCCACCTCACATTCCACATTATTAAAACACCTCACTTCCACTTTATTAAAACACCTCACTTCCACTTTATTAAAATCACCTCACTTCCACATTATTAAAAACACCTCACCTCCACTATTATTAAAATCACCTCACTTCCACATTATTAAAATCACCCTCACTTCCACATTATTAAAATCACCTCACTTCCACATTATTAAAAACACCTCACTTCACATTATTAAAAACACCTTACCTCCACATTTATTAAAATCACCTCACTTCACATTATTAAAAACACCTCACTTCCACATTATTAAAATCACCTCACTTCCACATTATTAAAAAACACCTCACCTCCCACTTATTAAAAAACACCTCACTTCACATTTATTAAAACACCTTACCTTCCACATTATTAAAATCACCTCACTTCCACAATTATAAAAACACTCACTTCACTTTATTAAATCACCTCACTTCCATTATTAAAACACCTCACTTCCACATTATTAAAAACACCCTCACCTCCACTTTATTAAAAACACTCACCTCCACTTTATTAAAATCACCTCACCGCCATTTATTAAAAACCATCCTCCACATTATTAAAAACACCTCACCTCCAACTTTATTAAAATCACCTCACTTCCACATATTAAAATACCCCCTTCACTTTATTAATCACCCCTCACTTCCACATTATTAAAATCACCTCACTTCCACATTATATAAAAACACCTCACTTCCACTTTATTAAAAACACCTCACTCCACATTTATTACCTCCTTCCACTTTTTCTCCACCAATTATTAAAAACACCTCATTCCACATTATTAAAAACACCTACCTCACACATTATTAAAAACACCTCACTTCCACTTATTAAAAACACCCTCACTACCACATTATTAAAAACACCTCACTACCACATTATTAAAAACACCTCACTTCCACTTTATTAAAAACACCTCACTACCACATTATTAAAAATCACCTCACTTCCACTTTATTAAAAACACCCTCACTTCCACATTATTAAAAACACCTCACTTCCACTTTATAAAATCACCTCACTTCCACATTATTAAAAACACCTCACTTCCACTTTATTAAATCACCTCCACTTCCACATATATTAAAAACACCTCACTGCTACAATTATTAAAAACCCTCAACCTCCACATTATTAAAAAACACCTCACCTCCACATTATTTAAAAACACCTCACTTCCACATTATTAAAAAACACCTCACGCTCCAACATTTAAAAACACCTCACCTCCACATTATTAAAAACACCTCACCTCCACATTATTAAATCACTCACCGCCACATTATTAAAATCACCTACCTTCCACATTATTAAAAACACCCTTCATCCACTTTATTAAAAACACCTCCACTACCACATTATTAAAAACACCTCACGTACCACATTATTAAAAACACCTCACTTCCACTTTATTAAAATCAACTCACTTCCACATTATTAAAAACACCTTACCTCCACATTATTAAAACACCTCCACTTCACATTATTAAAAAACACCTCACTTCCACTTATTAAAATCACCTCACCTTCCACATTATTAAAAACACCTCACTTCCACTTTAATTAAAAACACCTCACCTCCACATTATTAAAATACCTCACTTCACTTTATTAAAAACCTCACTTCCACATTATTAAAAACACCTCACTTCACTTTAAAATTAAAACACCTCACCTCCACATTATTAAAAACAACCTCACTTAAACCACTTCTAATTAACACCTCCTCCATTTATTAAAATCACCTCACTTCCACATTATTAAAAACACCTCACTTCCACATTATTAAAAACACCTCACCTCCACTTTATTAAAATCACCTCACTTCCACATATTAAAATCACCCTCACTTTCCCACATTATTAAAAACACCTCACTTCCACACATTATAAAAACACCTCACTTCCACATTATTAAAAACACCTCACCTCCACTTTATTAAAACACCTCACCTCCACATTATTAAAACACCTCACTTCCACTTTATTAAAAACACCTCACTTCCAACTTTATTAAAAATCACCTCACTTCACATTATTAAAACACCTCACTTCCACTTTAATTAAATGCAACCTTCACTTCCACATTATTAAAAACACTCACTTCCACAATTAATTAAAAACACCTTCACTTCCCACATTATTTAAAAACACCTCACTTCCACTTTATTAAACAACACCTCACTTCCACATTATTAAAAAATCACCTCACCCTCCACATTATTAAAATCACCTCACTTCCACATTATTTAAAAACCACCTCACCTCCACATTATTAAAAACACCTCACTTCCACATTATTAAAAACACCTCACTTCCACTTATTAAAAACACCTACCTCCACATTTCTTAAAAACACCTCACTTCCACATTATTAAAAAACACCTCACCTCCACGATTATTAAAAACACCTCACTTCCACATTATTAAAAAACACCTCACTCCAATATTAAAATCACCTCACTTCCACATTATGTAAAATCACTCACTTCCACTTTATAAACACCTCACTTCCACTTAATTAAAAACACCTCACTTCCACATTATTAAAAAAACTTACCTCCACATTATTAAAATCACCTCACTTCCACATTATTAAAAACACCATCACTTTCCACTTTATTAAAAACACCTCACTTCCACTTTATTAAAATCACCTCACCTTCCACATTATTAAAAACACCTCACTTCCATCATTTATTAAAAACACCTACCTCCACTTTATTAAACACCTCACCTCCACTTTATTAAATCACTCACCGCCACATTAAAAAACACCTCACTTCCACAACTTATTAAAAAACCAATACACACACTCACAATTTATTAAAAATCACCTCACTTCCACATTATTAAAAATCACCTACTACCATTATTAAAAACACCTCACCCCACATTATTAAAATCACCTACTTCCACATTATTAAAAACACCTCACTGTCCAACTTTAATTAAAAACACCTCAACTAACCACATTATTAAACACCTCACTTCCACTTTTATTAAAAACACCTCACTACCACTTTATAAAAAACACCTCACTTCCACATTATTAAAAACACCTCACTCCACATTTATTAAAACACCTCACTTCCACTTATTAAAAATCACCTCACTTCCACATTATAAACACCTCACTGCTACATTTAAAAACACCTCACCTCCACATTATTAAAAAACACCTCAACCTCCACATTATTAAAATCACCTCACTTCCACATTATTAAAAACACCTCACCTCCACATTATTAAAAACACCTCAACCTCACATTTATTAAACACCTCACCTCCACATTATTAAAATCAACTCACCGCCACATTATTAAAATCACTCACTTCCACTTTATTAAAAACACCGTCACTTCCACATTATTAAAAACACCTCACAACTTCCAGCTTATTAAAACACCTCACCTCCACATTTATTCAAAACACCTCACCCATTATAAACCCCCCACTATTATAAAAACATCACCTCCACATTATTAAAAACACCTCACTTCCACTTTATTAAAAACACCTCACCTCCACATTATTAAAATCACCTCACCTCCAATTATTAAAATCACCTCAACTTCCACATTAATTAAACACCTCACCTCCACAATTTATAAAAAACACCTCACCCACATTATTAAAACACCTCACTTCACACATTATTAAAACACCTCACCTCCACAATTATTAAAAACACCTCACTTCCACATTATTAAAACACCCCCTCCACATTATTAAAAACACTCACTCCAATTATTAAAACACCTCACCTCCACATTATTAAAATCACCTCACCCACATTTATTAAATCACCTCACTTCCACATTATTAAAATCACCTCACTTCCACATTATTAAAAAACTCACTCCACATTATTTAAAATCACACTTACAACACCTCACACATTATTAAAACACCTCACTTCCACATATTATTAAAAACACCTCACCTCCACATTATTAAAATCACCTCACCCACATTATTAAAATCACCTCACCCACTTATTAAAAACACCTCACTCCACTTTATTAAAACACCTCACCCACATTATTAAAAACACCTTACCTCCACATTATTAAAAACACCTACCTTCCACTTTATTTAAAAACACCGTCACTTCCACTTTATTAAAAACCACCTCACTCCCACATTATTAAAAACACCTCACCTCCACTTTATAAAATCACCTCACTTCCACATTATTAAAAATCACCTCACTTCCACATTATTAAAATCACCTCACTCCACATTATTAAAACACCTCACCTTCCACATTATTAAAAACACCTTCATCCACATTATTAAAATCACCTCACTTCCACTTTTATTAAAAACACCTCACTTCCCTTTATTAAAAACACCTCACTTCCCACATTATTAAAAACACCTCACTCCACTTTATAAAAACACCTCACTCCACATTATTAAACACTCACTTCCACTTTAATAACACCTCACTTCCCACTATTAAAAACACCTCACTTCCACATTATTAAAAACACACTCACTCACATTATTAAAAACACTCATCTCCACTTTATAAAAAACCCTCACTTCCACATTATTAAAAACATCCTCCACTTTATTAAAATCACCTCACTTCCACATTATTAAAAAACACCTCACTCTCACATTATTAAAAACACCTCACCTCCACTTTATTAAAAACACCTCACCTCCACTTTTAAAACAACCTCACCCCACATTATTAAAATCACCTCACTCCACATTATTAAAAACACCTCACTTCCACATATTATAAAACACCTCACTCACTTTATAACACCTCACCTCCACTTTATTAAAAACACCTTCACCTCCAACATTATTAAAAACACCTCACTTCCACATTATTAAAAACACCTCACTCACATTATTAAAAACACCTCACTCCACATTATTAAAAACACCTCACTTCCACATTATTAAAAACACCTCACCTCCACATTATTAAAAACACCTCACTTCCACATTATTAAAAACACCTCACCTCCACATTATTAAAATCACCTCATTCCACATTATTAAAATCACCTCACTTCACTTTATTAAAAACACCACTTCACATTATTAAAAACACCTTACCTCCACATTATTAAAATCACATCAACTTCCACATTATTAAAAACACCTCACCTCCATTTATTAAAAACACCCTCACGTTCCACATTATTAAAAACACCTCACTTCACTTTATTAAAATTCACCTCCTTCCACATTATTTAAAAACACCTCACTTCCACATTATTAAAAACACCTCAACCTCCACTTTATTAAAAACACCTTCACCTCCCACTTTATTAAAATCACCTCACCGCCACATTATTTAAAAACACCTCACTTCCAACTTATTAAATAACACCTCACCCACTTTATTAAAAGCACCTCATAATACTTCACACAAAAACACCTCACTCCACATTATTAAATACACCTCACTTCACATTATTAAAAACACCTCACTGCCACGTTATTAAAAACACCTCACCACCACATTATTAAAAACACCTCATCTTCCACTATTAAAAACACTCACTACCACATTATAAAAAACACCTCACTCCACATTATTAAAAACACCTCACTCCACATTATTAAAAACACTCACTTCCACTTGTAAAAACACCTCACCCACACATTAAAACACCTCCTTCCACAATATTAAAACACCTCACTCCACATATTAAAACACCTCACCTCCACATTATTAAAAACACCGCTACCTCCACCAATTATTAAAAACACCTCACCATCCACACGATTTAAAACACCTCACCGTTCCACAGCACTTATAAAAACACCTCACTCTCCCACTTATTAAAAACACCTCAACCGTCCACATTATTAAAAACACCTCACCTCCACATTATTAAAAGCACCTCACCGCATCACATATTAAAATCACCTAACTTCCACCATTATTAAAAAACAACTCACTCCACTTTATTTAAAAAACACCCCCCATTAAACACCTCACCATCCACTATTAATCCTCATTATTAAACACCACTACCTTATAAACACCTCCTTACATTTTATAAAATCACCTCATCTTCCACATTATTAAAAACAACCTTCCTCCACATTATTAAAACAACTCACTTCCACATTATTAAAAAAACACCTCACCTTCCACATTAATTAAAAACACCTCACTCCATTATCACCTCACCCCACATTATTAAAATACACTCACTTCCACATTATTAAAAACCACCTCACTCCACATTATTTAAAAACACCTCATCTTCCACATTATTTAAAAACACCTCACCTCACAATTATTAAAACACCTCACTCTCACATTATTAAAACACCTCACTACCACATTTATTAAAAAACACCTTCATTATCCACATTATTAAAACATCACCGCCCTTAAACAAACCACTCCACATATTAAAACAACCTCACCTCCCAATTATTAAAAAACACCTCACTCTCCACGATTATTAAAAACGACACCTCATTCTCCACATATTAAAATCACCTCATCTCCTCACAAAGTTTTGTCGGCATTTCCTATCTCCAGAGGGACATTAACAGTGGGCTTTAAATCAGGCACAATTAACAATGTCTTGCAATATTGATTATGCCATCTAAATTTACCTAAAACCCTATTTATTCCATTCGCTTAGTTAAAAGACTTTAATCAAAGCAGTCACTAGACTGCATGTGGCCACAGTATTCCGGTGGGTGGTGTTTCCGGTGCCATACCCCCATTGTATTGTTGGAGTTGTTCTATGGCCCTCTGTTAAATCAAACCCCATACCATCCCATCAACTGTCTTTGACTGCAAAACTCGCTCATATAATATTTTCTTCTTTAATGGCCACAATTATTCCCATGTTATTTTGGGGTTGGCTGGGGGCAGCTTAGTCCATGTCTTTCACAAACCGGCTGGCCAGGTCTGATGTTCGACTAAGGTTCAGGCAAGAATTTGTAATTTGTTCATGGTGTTGGCGATAGCTCGCCTTCTTTTCGCAAAGGACACCGTGGGATCATTAACATCCTCCAACTCATGCCGGCAGATGGGACGCCATTTTCACATCCATCCGAGGGGCGTCACACACATCGATGAATCGCCCTGCCTGTGAAACACTGAGATGACAGTATATTCCTGGGTCGGAATTCTAACCCAGGCTAGACAGCTTAGAGGTGAGCTAGTATATTATGCTTTGCATTAAACATGAATGATGAGGCCTTCTTAACATCCAGTCACATCATCAACAGAATGAAAAACGTGAAAATCAACATCAACGAACACCCATAACCAGAATGATATCAGCAATGGAGCATAAAACCAAACAATTATCAGTACTGGAGCTCAAAACCAGACAGGTATCAGCACTGGAGCACAAAACCAGATGGACAATAGCAACAGAGCTTAAATGAGATAAACATATGAGTACTGGAGCTTAAACGAGACAAATCTCAACACTGGAGCTCAACACCAGACCAGATGGACATTAGCACTGGAGCTTAAACCAGGAAAATACAAACAGTCACCCAAAACCAGACAGGTGTTTGCATTTAGTCTCAAAACCATACAGGTATCATCACTGAAATCAAAACCAGAGGGCTATCAGTTCTGGAACTTAATCCATGTGGACATTAGCATTGGAGCTTAAACCAGACAAACATCAGCATTAGAGCCAAAAACGAGATAGGTATCATTACTGGAGCTTAAACCAGGCATACATCAGCAATGCAGCACAAAAAACACAGAGTTATCAGCACTGGAGCTTAAACCAGGCAAATATCAGCATTGGAGCCAAAAATAAGAGACACATATAACTAGAGCTGAAACCAGGCAAATATCAGCACTAGAGCCAAAAAGAAGAGATATATATCATCACTAGAGCTTAAACACCAGACCAGATGGACATCGACTGTGTAGCAAGGGATATCCAGCATGACATAGTGGACATGCAGACACTGATGATGGACAAAGATTCATGGCACGGCATTGTGAACTCTATCTCGGATGCGTCCGCTGAGTAGTGGAGCTTAAAGCAGGCAAATATCAGCACTGGAGCCAAAAAGAAGAGAGATATATATCATCACCGGAGCTTAAACCAGGCAAATATCAGCACTGGAGCCAAAAACCACAGAGTTATCAGCACTGGAGCTTAAACCAGGCAAACATCAGCAATGGAGCAAAAAAGAAGAGATAGGTATCATCACTAGAGCACAAAACCAGAGGGATATTAACAGTCTACATTAAACCAGATTAACATTAGCACCGGAAAACAAAAATATACAGGAACTAGAACGGCATTCGGTGGGACTGAACATTTTAAAGCCAGGCTGAACGTTTTGTATTCCACTGAAAGGTTGGATCTGCATCCAGACCTTAACCAAAATCTAATCAGCTTGTTATTGTCACTTACCCACTCATCCACCAAGTTTTGTTATAACTTGTCCACAACCTTTTGAAATATAATGCTGTAATATAGTTTTTGGCCTCATCTTTCAATGGTGAAGAATCACTTTAAAAAATTTAAAATTCTCGGATCTGGATTTTCACCGAAATTGAATCCATTCGTTCTTGTCGCACACCCAACCTGTCCACTAAGTTTCCCCCGAATCTTTCCATAACTTTTTGAGATATTATGCTCACAGACAAACAGATAGACAGACAAATAGACAAACAGGAGTGAAAACATAACCTCCATCCACCTTCAGTGGTGGAGGTAACTGGAGAGTTCACAGAACACCTTACCCCACGCAGTCTTGAGAAAAAGGAAATGAGACTTATTGGAACATGGACATGAGATTTTTTTTTTGGAAACAGTTTATTTGAATAATAATAATAATAATAATCATAATAATAATACTAATAGGAAGAAGAATCTCAAAGTTCCTCCACCCTGAGACCAAACAAGGTCTTTGAAAGTCCAAACAAGACGATTTGTGTTCTAATATATAATTCAATTGAAACTAAATTAAAGTTTTAAAAGCTACAGAAAAAAAAAACCAAAAAAACATTTCATCGGAAGTTCATCGCCGTTGTCGTCTTTTACACCAACTTTATTCCACAATCTCAGTTAGTTATTCATATCTCTGTTGTTTGTGTCCATTATGACGTCCCTATAAAAAGTAAGTTTCCTGTTTGGAATGATTTCCAATTTTGTTTGAATACCAGACAGATAGACAAACAGACTGAAGCAATTGCTTTCCCGCCCTGTGCACATACGCGCCCGGGACGAGACGCCGTACAATTTGCCAATTGCAGAGCCAAAGTACTGACAAACTGCAGGCTCGTGTTCTGATTCGTGTTCCACAGTGTTCAAAATATATATAATTAAATTGAAATTAAGTAGTTCCTCGATCAGAGAGTGACAGACAGAGTGAAACAATTGCTTAACCCTGCTTTGCTCTACACGCGCGGGTAATCACACTGCAGCCCAAAACTAGATGGCCATCACTCATCAGTTCTCGAGGTGCTGTTTTTAATACAGTAAAGTTTTTGAATTTTAACATTGTGCCATTTTGTACTTTTTGCTCGAACATGTGACTGTGAAAAGGAGCATGTAATGGAGAGATTTTCTTTTTAGAACTACATCCAGTGCATGCAGACTATACTTTGCAAAGGAGGAATGATGCAACACACCCTTTAAAATTCAAAAAAAATAAATTGATAATTGGTGCTTTGGTAATTATATCATTTATACACTTTAACAACTGTCTACTTATACTCAACTCTGCGCCAACAATTAATCTCTGCAAATAAAAAACGAGCACAATCACATTATCAATGTATACACATCCACTTACAGAGAAATGAGTAAACATCGAGTTCCTATTTGCTTTGATCAATGTCTCACCGCCATTAGTTGAACTGCATTAAAAACGTTGGATATGCACTTCAGCTTCTCGGAATACTGCGAGATCATTCCCCTGGGATCCCGTGATCTGGACACCCTCAATGCACTGGTACTTTTCACGATTTGTAGTCGAACCACAAAACCCAGGTACAACGAACTCTAATGGACAAGGTTTTAGCCACGGGCCTCATTCTCGGGGAGAGAGAGGAGAAAGTGTGTCCCGTTGGACTCTGACATTCCTATCGAAGCATTTAGCTCCGACACCTTGACTCCACTTTGGCAGCGCATCAGTTTTGACTTGGGACGAGGCAATACGAGTGTCACAACACAGGCTCACCTGGAGATCCCTCATTACCGTGGCTACGTTGCGGCAGCGACATGGCTGATGCTGGAATCTCAGAATCACAACTGTCATAATGAATGTGTTGAGTTGCACATTATCGACCAAGATTTTAGTCGTTCATGTAGAAGGACAGTACAATAATATCTCCTCATGGTATATATATATGTGTGTGTGTGTGTGTGTGTGTGTGTGTGTGTGTGTGTGTGTGTGTGTGTGTGTGTGTGTGTGTGTGTGTGTGGCAAAAACTTCTCTATGAGCTTCAGTCATTGTATAAAACAAACAAACACCAAAAAGACACTCACACAGCAGTGCAGAAAGGAAAAGACAAATGGATGTTTGTTATATCTATGGTTTGTTTGCAGACTATGGAATGCAGGGGTATATAAGTCATGTGAAGTTACTAAAATTTAAAGAAAGTCTATAAACAGATGTCATTTTGTCTAATCGGATCATCCACATGGCAAAACTGTGTCAGGTGACTAATGCTGGCCAATAAGAGCAGAGATCAGGGGAGGAGGGGGATGGTGGGAGTTCTTAGCACATCATTGTGCAGGTGAGAAATGATTGCTGCTTGCAGAATTGAAATAGGCACGATGAGATCCAGAGCTGCTGAGGCTGCAAGGGAAGCGTGCAGGACAATCAGCCGTCAGGCAAAAAGCCAGGAACGCAGGGGGCTGATGGCTTTGTCAGGTGCCGAGATTAATGGCAATCGTACCTGACTCGACAAGCAACGATCCATAGAGCCGTGGATTTCTGCAGGTGGTAGCCAGGCCGATGGAACCCATTTTAAAGCGCACGATGGAATCAGATCTCGATGTGAAATTTCATTGCTAGCCAGTGTAATCTGACAACATGAGGTATTGAGCAGATGCCCCAGTGGCCACCGATGCAACAACCCTCGATTAGTGTGATCACCTTGTACAAGCAAACTAGCAGTGAGAACATACTTTTACGACAGATTGCATGAGTGAGATGTGCAGAACACCCAAAATTGATACCAAGGGGCTTTCTCAAGTATACAATGTACAGAACATAGGAACACCGGCGTGATGGCAGGGACAATGAAAAATGATGAATTAGATAAGCGATGGCAGCTGTGAGCAAACAGAAAAAGAGGAAGGTGGGAAAGGCCATGCGATGGTGAGAGATGGAGCGTGGGACACCAGGCGAAAGATAGACAGCTGGATAGAAAGGAAACAAACAACGCCGGCTGGGTGAACGATGGAGGACAACACTAACACAGCGTGTCGGATGAGAGGCCATGAAGATCACTTTTCTGGAACAATGAAATTTCCATTTAGGTCTCGTGCTTGCCCGGTCCTATCACAGATGCTCGCCACTGCCCGGCAACATGGTGAGACCAACAGTGTATTGCATGACGAGGAGGCGGTGTCCTGAGGCAGTCGACAATAAATGCATGGTTTTGGGTTTTGTATGCGGCACAGACAGTGAAGGCCATTCATCATGGGAGCGAGCAAGGAGAACGAGTTAGGCAAGGAGAGTGTGTGGGGATGAAGGGGGTGGGGGGGGGGGGAGTTGGTGGAGGGAAGTAAAAACCTGTATATTCCTGCAGGATAGATCAGGCAAAGGGAGAAAAGTAAAAGCGAAGGGTGAAAAAGGAGAAAACATTGGGGAGGGGGCAGGAAGGATGAGGCTGAGATGTGCAATTGGATGCAGCAGCTGCAGATGCTCATTCGTTCTACTGAGGGCTCATCAGGCGAAAGCTAATGAGAAAGGAGCATCTGATTAACCCCATTGAGGGAGCTGGTGAACGAGTGGTTCCTGGAAAAGGAAGTCACAATGAGAGCACACAATCATTCAGTGTGAGTCCCCAACACGTTCAAGCACCTCTCGTATGAAAGTCGACTGGACAAGAGGCATGTGAGGAAACAATTATGATTGTCAATGTCTGACAAAGAGTAAATCCAATGGGTTTATCTGGGAGACACACTCACCGGCAATCATAAACAAAGAGGATATTTGGCTATTTCTATAGCATGGTCATTAGAAGGTGAAGGGTGACAAAGTTTGCACATCCATTGTGGTCTTTTCTAATTAAGATAGAAAATAAACAAAGGTAGTTAACAGGATTAATGATAATGGGAAGTTGAGGAAGTCTTTGCATATCTACAATAATTTTTATTGTCATGCTTGGAGAAAGCCATGCCCTGAAAGGGTACAAAAGTTACCAAAGATTAATTGCTCAAGTGTAAGAAGGTATTTTGTGGTGTGATCACAATGAATGGTGGTGGTTGTTGTAAGGCCCAAGCACAGGTGGGTGGTAAAGTACAACAGTGGTTTGTGATGGTTGTGATTATGGGATTTTGGAGGCAGGTAGTAATTGTATGGGAGGAACATGGTGAGTAATAGTGGTGGTGTAAGTAGTATGGTATGACTGGGCAGTGCTGTTGCAGGATAATATCAGAGGGCCACAGCAGACGGTGGTGGTGTGAGATGGCCATGGGAGGTGGTGATGGTGGTGTTGCAGTAATACCTGCTTTGGAAACACCATGAGTGGTGGTGGTGGTGGTGGTGCAGTATGGCTAATAGATAGTGGAAGTGGTGATATGAGAAGACTTCAAGAAGTGGTGTTAATATTGTCATACTCGGCAGCAGGCAGTGGAGGTGGTCGAGTATGATCATGCCTAGTGAGTGTGGTGATAAGAGATAAGCACAAGAGACGGTGACCGAATGGTATTTCGACAAGTGGTGGTTTGTATGGGCCATAAAGGTATGACGATAAGCAGATAATAGAAACAACAACAGACTTGCTTGTTGCTTTGGAAGCAATTTGAACAGTTGTACATGGATGCAACAAAAGACTCGTTCTGACCGATTGAGCTGGAGAGGCTACAAAAATGAGGGTCAGTGGGATTTTTCAAAGGGAGAGGGCTTTTAATGTAATTGCTATCCTCCGCCGTGCAATTCCCGATGTGTGCCCTCTAAGACGGGTCTGGGCAGTTTCCTTGCCATGCAATAAATA
>CM068954.1:23185615-23195149 GCA_035128595.1 Eptatretus atami
TTCACCAGTGTTTGTGTGTCTGTCTGTCTGTGAGCACTATATCTCAAAAAGTTTTGGACAGATTCGGATGAAACTTGGTGGATGCGTTGGGTTTGTCACAAGAACAAGCCGATTTGATTTTGGTTGAACAAGCCAATTAGATTTTAGTTGACCAAGCCAATAGGATTTTGGTTGAACAAGCCCATTAGATTTTGGTTGAACAAGGTGACTAGATTTTGGTTGAACAAGCCAACCTAATTTTAGTTGACCAAGCCGATTATATATTGGTTGACCAAGCTGATTAGATTTTGGTTGAACAAGCCGATTAGATTTTGGTTGAACAAACCGACTAGATTTTGGTTGAACAAGCCGACAAGATTTTGGTTGAACAAACAGACCAGATTTTAGTTGACCAAGCTGACTGGATTTTGGTTGATTAAGCCGACTAGATTTTGGTTGAACAAGCTGATTAGATTTTGGATGAACAAGGTGACTAGATTTTGGTTGAACAAACCGATTAGATTTTGGTTGAACAAACAGACCAGATTTTACTTGACCAAGCTGACTGGATTTTGGTTGATTAAGCCGACTAGATTTTGGTTGAACAAGCTGATTAGATTTTGGTTGAAAAAGCTGACTAGATTTTGGTTGACCAGCCGACTAGATTTTGGTTGACCAAGCATTCGATTTGGTTGAACAAGCGATTAGATTTTTGTTGACCAAGCGACTAGATTTTTGTGACCAAGCCGACTAGATTTTGGTTGACCAAGCAATTCGATTTGGTTTAACAAGCCGATTGTATATTGGTTGACCAAGCCAATTCGATTTGGTTGAACAAGCCGACTAGATTTTGGTTGAACAAGCCAATTCGATTTTGGTTGAACAAGCCGATTAGATTTGGTTGACCAAGCCGACTAGATTTTGGTTGACAAGCTGATGAATTTGGTTGAACAAGCCAATTCGATTTTGGTTGAACAAGCTGATAGATTTTGGATGAACAAGCTGATTATATTTTGGTTGAACAAGGTGAGTAGATTTTGGTGACCAAGCCGACTGATTTTGGTTGACCAAGCTGATTAGATATTGTTGACCAAGCCGAATTAGATAGTTGGTTGACCAAGCCGACTAGATTTTGGTTGACCAAGCTGAATAGATATTGGTTGACCAAGCTGATTAGATATTGGTTGACCAAGCTGATTAGATTTTGGTTGAACAAGCCGATTCGATATTGGTTGACCAAGCCGACTAGATTTGGTTGACCAAGTGATTAGATATTGGTTGACCAAGCTGATAGATTTGGTTGACCAGCGATTAGATTTTGTTGAACAGCCGATTAGATTTTGGTTGAACAAGCCGACTAAATTTTGGTTGAACAAGGTGACTAGATTTTTGTTGAACAAGCTGACCAGATTTTGGTTGAAAAAGCTGACTAGATTTTGGTGACCAGCGACTAGATTTTGGTTGACCAAGCATTCGATTTGGTTGAACAAGCCGACTAGATTTTTGTTGACCAAGCGCTAGATTTTGGTTTGACCAAGCCAATTCGATTTTGGTTGAAAAGCCGATTAGATTATGGTTGAACAAGTCGATTAGATTTGGTTGACCAAGCCAATTCGATTTTGGTTGAACAAGCCGACTAGATTTTGGTTGACCAAGCCAATTCGTTTTGGTTGAACAAGCCAATTCGATTTTGGTTTAACAAGCTGATTAGATTTTGGATGAAACAAGCTGATTAGATTTTGGTTGAACAAGGTGACTAGATTTTGGTTGAACAGCCGATTCGATTTTGGTTGACAAGGTGACTCGATTTTGGTTATCCAAGCCAACTCGATTTTGTTGACCAAGCTGATTAATTTGGTTGACCAGTCGACTAGATTTTGGTTGACAGCTGATTAGATTTTGTTGACAAGCTGATTAATATTGGTTGACCAATGCCGATTAGATATTGTTGACCAAGCCGACTAGATTTTGGTTGACCAAGCTGATTAGATATTGGTGACCAAGCTGATTAGTTTATTGGTTGACCAAGCTGATTAGATTTTGGTTGAACAGCCGATTCATATGGTGACCAAGCCCGACTAGATTTTGGTTGACAAGCCTGATAGATATTGTTGACCAAGCTGATTAGATATTGGTTGACCAAGCTGTATTAGATTTGCTTGAACAAGCCGATTAGATTTTGGTTGAACAAGCCGACTATATTTTGGTTGACCAAGTCAATTCGATTTGTTGAACAAGCGATTAGATTTTGGTTGAACAAGGTGACTAGATTTTGGGTTGACCAAGCTGACTAGATTTTGGTTGAACAGCCAACCTAATTTTGGTTGACAAGCCGATTAAAATTGGTTGACCAAGCTGATTAGATTTTGGTTGAACAAGCCGATAATTTTGGTTGAACAAGGTTGACTAGATTTTGGTTGAACAAGCCGACTTAGATTTTGGTTGAACAAGGTGACTAGATTTTGTTGAACAAGCCAACCTAATTTTGGTTGACCAAGCGTTAAATATGGTTGACCAAGCTGATTAGATTTTGTTGAATAAGCCGATTAGATTTTGGTTGAACAAGGTGATAGATTTTTGTTGAACAAGCCAACCTATTTTGGTTGACCAAGCGATTAAATATTGGTTGACCAAGCTGATTAGATTTGGTTGAACAAGCCGATTAGATTTTGGTTGAACAAGGTGACTAGATTTTTGTTAACAAGCGCGACTAGATTTTGCTTGACCAAGCGATTAGATTTTGGTTGACCAAGCTGATTAGATTTTGGTTGACCAAAGCCGATTAGATTTTGTTGACCAAGCGATTAGATTTTGGTTGAAAAAGCCGATTAGATTTTGGTTGACCAAGCTGACTAGATTTGGTTGAACAAGCCGACTATATTTTGGTTGACCAAGTCAATTCGATTTTGTGTGAACAAGCCGATTAGATTTTGGTTAACAAGGTGACTAGATTTTGGTTGGAACAAGCGATTGATTTTGGTTGAACAAGGTGACTAGATTTTTCTTGAACAAGCGACTAGATTTTGCTTGACCAAGCGATTAGATTTTGGTTGACCAAGCCGATTAGATTTTGGTTGACCAAGCCGATTAGATTTTGGTTGACAAGCTGATTAGATTTGGTTGAAAAAGCCGATTAGATTTTGGTTGACCAAGCTGACTAGATTTTGTTGAACAAGCCGACTATATTTTGGTTGACAGTCAATTCGATTTTGGTTGAACAAGCCGATTAGATTTTGGTTGACCAAGCTGACTAGATTTTGGTTTGAACAAGCCAACCTATTTTGGTTGACCAAGCCGATTAAATATTGGTTGACCAAGCTGATTAGATTTTGGTTGACACAGCCGATTAGATTTTGGTTGAACAAGGTGACTAGTTTTGGTTGAACAAGCCGATTAGATTTTGGTTGAACAGGTGATAGATTCTGTTGAACAAGCCGACTAGATTTTGCTTGACCAAGCCGATTGATTTGGTTGACAAGCGATTAGATTTTGGTTGACCAAGCCGATTAGATTTTGTTGACCAAGCTGATTAGATTTTGGTTGAAAAGCTGACTAGATTTTGGTTGACCAGCCGATTAGATTTGGTTGACCAAGCCGATTAGATTTGGTTGACCAAGCAATTCGATTTTGGTTGAACAAGCCATTAGATTTTGGTTGAACAAGGTGACTGATTTGGGTGAACAAAGCCAACCTAATTTTGTTGACCAAGCAGATTAAATATTGGTTGACCAAGCTGATTAGATTTTGGTTGAACAAGCCGATTATTTTTGGTTGAACAAAGGTGCTAATTTTGGTTGAACAAGCGATTAGATTTTGGTTGAACAAGTGACTGATTTTGGTTGAACAAGCCGACTATATTTTGGTTGACCAAGTCAATTCGATTTGGTGACAAGCCGATTAGATTTTGGTTGACCAAGCTGACTAGATTTGGTTGAACAAGCCGACTATATTTTTGGTTGACCAAGTCAATTCGATTTTGGTTGAACAAGCCGATTAGATTTTGGTTGACCAAGCTGACTAGATTTTGGTTGAACAAGCCAACCTAATTTTGTGACCAAGCCGATTAAATATTGGTTGACCAAGCTGATTAGATTTTGGTTGAACAAGCCGATTAGATTTTGGTTAAACAACGGTACTAGATTTGGTTGAACAAGCGATTAGATTTGGTTGAACAGCGATTAAATATTGGTTGACCAGCTGATTAGATTTTGGTTGAACAAGCCGATTAGATTTGTTGAACAAGGTGACTAGATTTTGGTTGAACAGCGATTAGATTTTGGTTGAACAAGTGACTAGATTTTTGTTGAACAAGCCGACTAGATTTTGCTTGACCAAAGCCGATTAGATTTTGGTTGAACCAAGCCATTAGATTTTTGGTTGACCAAGCTGATTAGATTTTGTTGAAAAAGCTGACTAGATTTTGGTTGACCAAAGCCGATTAGATTTGGTTGACCAACTGTTAAGATTTTTGTTGACCAAGCCAATTCGATTTTGGTTGAACCAGCCCATTAGATTTTTGTTGAACAAGCCGACTAGATTTTGGTATACCAAGCCGATTAGATTTTGGTTGACCAAAGCCGATTAGATTTTGGTTGACCAAGCTGATTAGATTTGGGTTCACCAAGCCAATTAGATTTTTGCTGAACAAGCTGACCAGATTTGGTTGAAAAACGTGACTAGATTTTGGTTGAACAAGCGACGAGATTTTGTTGAACAAGCCGACTAGATTTTTTGTTGAACAAACAGACCAGATTTTAGTGAACCAAGCTGACTGGATTTTTGGTTGATTAAGCCGACTAGATTTTGGTTGACCAAGCTGACTGGATTTTGGTGATTAAGCCGACTAGATTTTGGTTGACCAAGCTGACTGGATTTGGTTGATTAAGCCAACTAGATTTTGGTAAACAAGCTGACTTAGATTTTGTTGAACAAGCTGACTAGATTTTGGTTGAACAAGCTGACTAGATTTTTGTTGAAAAAACAGACTAGATTTTAGTTGACCAAGTGACTGGATTTTGGTTGATCAAGCGACTAATTTTGGTTGATTAGCCGACTAGATTTGGTTGACGCAGCTGACTGGATTTGGTTGATTAAGCCAACTAGATTTTGGTAAACAAGCTGACTAGATTTGGTTGAACAAGCTGACTAGATTTTGGTTGAACAAGCTGACTAAGTTTTGTTGAACAAACAGACAGATTTTGTTGACCAGTTGACTAGGTTTTGTTGATCAAGCCGCTAGATTTGGTTGATTAAAAGGGCCGACTAGATTTTGGTTGACCAAAGCTGACTGGATTTTGGTTGATTAAGCCAACTAGATTTTGGTAAACAAGCTGACTAGATTTTTGGTTGAACAGCCGACTAGATTTGGTAAACAAGCTGACTAGATTTGGTAAATCAGCTGACTAGATTTGGTTGATCAAGCTGACTAGATTTTTGTTGAACAAACAGACTAGATTTTAGTTGACCAAGTTGACTGGATTTTGGTTGATCAACTCGCGATCTAGATCTTGGTTGAACAAGCCGACTAGATTTTGGTTGAACAAGCCGACAAGATTTTTGGTTGACAAGCCGATGGATTTTGGTTGAACAAGCGACTAGATTTTGGTTGAACAAGCCGACAAGATTTTGGTTGAACAAGCTGACTAGATTTTAGTTGACCAAGTTGACTGGATTTGGTTGATCAAGCCGACTAGATCTTGGTTGAAACAAGCCGACTAGATTTTGGTTGAACAAGCCGACAAGATTTTGGTTGATTAAGCCGACTAGATTTGGTTGACCAAGCTTGACTGGATTTTGGTTGATTAAGCCAACTAGATTTGGTAAACAAGCTGACTAGATTTTGGTTGAACAAAAGCCTGACTAGATTTTGGTAAACAAGCTGACTAGATTTTGGTAACAGCTGATAATTTGTATCAAGCTGACTAGATTTTTGTTAACAAACAGACTAGATTTTAGTTGACCAAGTTGATCTGGATTTTGGTTGATCAAGCCGACTAGATCTTGGTTGAACAAGCCGACTAGATTTTGGTTGAACAAGCCGACAAGATTTTGGTTGAACAAGCCGCTGGATTTGGTTGATCAACCAACTAGATTTGGTGATCAAGCCGATTAGATTTTGGTTGATCAAGCCGATTAGATTTTGGTTGAACAAGCCGCTGGATTTTGTTGATCAAGCCAACTAGATTTTGGTTGATCAAGCCGATTTAGATTTTGGTTGATCAAGCCGATTAGATTTTGTTTGAACAACCGCTTCATTTTGGTTCAGCATGGCGGCAAGTAAATGTACTCGACGAGCATTAATTTCTTGTCCTGTGTCTTCTTCATTCCTCAAATTATTTACACCTCTTCAGAATGCACTTGAGCCTTTTGACATTAATACACAGTAATTCTCCACTTCATGCCAGCATGTGTGAATCTCTTCTCTGACCATAATTTATTTCTTTCTCTCTCAAGATCGCATCACACGTAAAACCATCTGATTATTACAAGTAAATCGACACTACAACATATGATTTAACTATATCCTCTATCCCCCAGTGCCGTCTTTTCCTCTTTCCGTGTCGACATCGTCCTCATAATTTGCGAGTCCTGAACACCCACAGTACCCCCAACACCAACATAATAACCGATCGAGAATTGATGATGATCCCTGGCTCTGACGACTCCTGCCTTTTCCAGGCGGCAATCCTGGACCTACGCTAAGTACTGGAGAGCACTACGTTCTGTCCTTTCACTTCACCACAGGCCCATTAACCCTCAGTTATACGATCAGAGCACAATTACCCCACTCCATCGTTCCAGTGAGGAAAAAAAACTGCCAACACAGCCACCAGCCTCGATTCCTATGCCCTCGGTGGAAACCATGAGCAGTCAGGAGGACTTGCTGAGCTTTAGTATTCCCCAAACAGCCATAACTGCATCAATATCAACTCATATTCTTTCCATTTGTCATTTGTTCTGCACGAACCGCAAGACCTCCATAGGAACTTAGTGAAGCATTGCCTATTTAGCTCACACAGATCTGTGGTGAATCTCCTCAGTTGAAGGAATAATTGATTCGCCTTTTGAGACTTCAAGCTCTTAATAAGCACTGCCTGCACCTATTTTATAAACAAAAACGAATTACTTCAACTCTCATTAATTTATTAGTATACGTAGATATTGAGTTGTTTGAGTAACTTCCAATATATGCATAGGGCTGGCAGGATGGCCCTGGAGGTTAGAAACTTCCCTCCAAGCTGTCTAGCCTGGTTGAATCCGGCCCAGCTATAAACTGCCATAAAGCGAGCTATTGCGGTACCCCCTGAAGAAAATCAAAATACCTGCTCATACATAAATGGAGCAATGCATCAGCAGCACAGCTTTACAGAGGGCACCGCATCAGTGGCACAAGCTGCACCCTCCAGCCAATGATGCTTTATCTCACAGCTTGTGCTGCAGACAAAAGAATAATAATAACATACATATTAGTACAGAACTTGATGAAACTGCTAAGAGTGTGATTGGATGAATCAATGGGGCTGAGCTGTTTGGTGTCTCATCTGAACCCACACGATGATGTTCAAATCCCATAAACTACTTGTTAGTGTTCATTGTCTACCAATGTCTTTGGAATTGAATTCAAGTTACACTGCATCTACTAAATGTTGTTTAATGTACAAGTTCCGAAATGTTTTGACAATACCTACTAATATAGTCTTGGTCTGCATGTGATTTATGTACAAGCTCCTCCATAAGCTAGAGAATAGATACAAGAAAGAATGGATGAATGTACATAGTAAAAGGGAGAGTAAATGTATTTACAAACACAACTCTCCCATAGCTTATCACCTTTTGTTTGGTTGCCTTTAATTCCAATAAAAACTAAAAAAAAATGTGCTCTTTCTTACTGTGCTCCCTTTGCGCTTCATCATCAAACTCAATTCCCTTTACCCTGGCTCTGTCCTTGTTCGACTCACCTGCCTGCCTCACCGTGCATCCAATAACATTTTCAGGTCGCATAACTTTTGTCATAATTAGTAGTGGAAATCCAGGTAAATGAGTCGATCGGCTGTGATCAGACAGGAAAGAAACAAGTCTAACTTGACAAAGTTGGCGAATGGACTTCTTCAAAGCATGTCAAGCTTTTGCGTGAAAGCTGGTAATTACGTCGTTAATTACCTACAAACAAGCAGCGTTGGAGGATCATATGGTAGCTGGCCTTGATGATAATCATAATAATGAAAATCAGTATTACTCCATAATCCACCACAACACTTTTGCAGCACACTTCATGCAAACCAATTGTATATATTATTTTAACCCAATTAATTCTCTGTGAAGACAAATCAGTTTACCCGGTGCTTAGAGAGATGTATTTATATGGAAATTGTTGACAAATGATATTACGCGATGTTTGCTGGGCAATTAATTGGGTAAAATGGTCGAATCAACAATTCCAATTAGAATGCTGTCTCATTCAGATTCACCAGCATACATGGGTCCTTTCCAATACAATGGTGTAACATTAATTGTAACCCAACCAATTGTAACCATCCCGACAGTTTCAAGTTAAGATTCGTGTCGTCAACATTAAAATAACAATAAAAATAACGACAACAGGAAATGCAGAACACTAAAGCTCAAGCAAGTCAGATTTTGTCGAATAAGAAGAAGGGTTTTCGAGTGCGTTTCAAGGCGGCAGGGCGGCTTCATTTGAGATGAACACTGGTCTGTGTGCTTCAGATATTAAAGATCAACAACAATTGTGCCTGGCCTGTGTGGAGTACCTGATTCAGCCCATATGGGCTGAAATATTGGGGTCACAATGGCTGAGCACATCTGCGAAAGAAATAATTCTACAGTCTTATTGAAGAGGTGTAGAGATGCCAGAGCGAGATCGGGAGAACTCATCTCCTAATGCTTACTGATCCAGCTTCCAACAGGCCTGCGGTTCATATTGGTGGCTGCGACGACTTGGTTGCATCAATTCGTGTAGTTTTTTCATTCATAGATGCAAACAAATCATTTGATTATAACATATTATAATCAGTACTGAGAAGGTGTGGGGAGAGGTTGGGGGTTGGGGGGGGGGTGAAATTTGTTTAAACCCTGCTAGCTACACACCTGAAAGTTATATTAACCAAATCCAAACCCCTGGCTTGAAAAAGGAACAAGATCATGTAGTGTGTGTGTGTGTGTGTGGTGCTATAGTTTAATAGCAGCGGCCCAGTGTGGTGAAGGGGATTGCTGAGACAAATACCCGGAGGCTCTGCGGAGCTACCATGCCAGGTCTTGTCACTACTCGTAACTAGCAACATCGGGCAGAAACTCGTGATAGATCAATGCACACTCTTCTATAATCAATGATTGTTGTTCATAAAATCATTAGGAACGTTTAATGTAGAGTCCCCCCCCCCTCCCATGAACGGGACCATGATGGAAGGAATAGCTCAGATGACACTCTCAGGTCACAATCCAACAAATTCATCAATTTCCATTTAAAATTACATTGCATCACCATTTTCCCAAAGTGCAAATCATAAAATATACACACTAAGCAAGTTGGAGATGCAA